>OV281297.1:17307500-17907500 GCA_923062465.1 Acleris sparsana
CTTGTTTGAAATGGAAGGCTACGAGTGTTTCGTCCCTTTATGTCCGAATAACAGCAGGGATAACCCGGATTTGTTATTCGTACCAATCCCAGAACGACGGCGAGAGGAATGGTGTCGTGAAGTGAAGCAAAAATACTTCAAGAACTATTTGCAGTTTTGTTGTGAAGATCATTTAAATGTATGTACCTATTTAAAACAAACACATTACTTTTACACAATGGTTTAACAATAAAGTAACCATTGAGTACTCGTATAAATTAGATTGTATTTATTAATTATTATAATATTGTTTTATTTTGCAGCGAGAAGATATCCAAAATTATCACAAATGCAAGCTAATGAATGAGCAACCCGTAATGGCACGAAGTGCTCAGCTTCGACGCATTCCGTTAACTGTGGCTCAGAAGAGATCTGTTTTGTGTGATTTACTACTTCAACGTGAAGATACACAAGAAATATCAAAGAAACAAAAGTTAAACCAAAATATAATACCTAGTAATTCAGGATCAACATTACCAATCAAAGTGAATGCTGCAATGCAGTGTGAAAAGATTGTGTGTTTTGATAAGGGAACAAATACACACTTTAAGAAGAAGATATCATGCCAAAGTCCAAGAAGCAGTACCTCATTGTGGGAGGAAGAAGTCATTTTATTTGAATACAACACAAAATATCTCATAAATTCTATAAGTACATTATATTTAATTACATTGTAAAAATAACTAATATTAAATAAGACTAAATCTATATATACACTAAAACATTAAATCTAAGAATGGCCCTAAATACAGGAAGAAGTTGTCAATGTACAAGAGGCATCTAGTCCTTCAATAAGTAACTTTCCTTCAGAAACAGAAAGTGAAGAGATTGTTTCAACTAAATCTAATTTGAAAAATCTATTTTTAGCACTAATCTTTAGAAACCCAAAAACTTATTTAGGTTTGCCTCAAAAATATGTTTGGTTAATAAACACTATAGTAGAAAAAAGTGCAATAAAAACAAGTATTATGTCTTTGATAATTACATTATTCAAAATCAAACAGAATGACACATTGGATAGAATGTGTGATCAATTTGAAATAACCCGACCGAAGATGACAACTCTTTTCCAACAAGGTGTGGAAGTCTTAGCAAATTATTTCCAAAATTTTATATTCTTGCCATCAGCCTTACAAATAAAGAGAAATTTACCTCTAGTTTTCAAAATTGATTATTCCAACGTGCAAATGATAATAGACTGCTTTGAAATTCAGACAGAAAAACCCACGGATCCTTTGAGGCAATCTCAAACCTGGTCTCAGTATAAAAGCTGTAATACTTTAAAATATTTAATTGGTTGTACTCCAAGTGGCTTTATCAGTTTTATATCCAAAGGATATGGTGGGCGGATTTCTGATAAAGCCCTTGTGGAAAAGAGTTGCCTGATCGAATGTCTTCCTGTTAACGCAGTGATATTAGCCGATAGAGGATTCAAAGAAATTGAGTCTGCATTAGTAAGTAAGAATATAAAACTACTGCGTCCACCAAGCGTTTATGCAAATCAGAAACCTTCCCGAGAAGAAGTCATTAAGAGCAAAACTATTGCAAGTTTGCGAATCCATGTTGAGCGGGTCATCAGGCGAATTAGAGAATTTAAAATCTTAAAGCCCCACTCTGTTGTCAATCACAAACATGTAGGCTTCTTGGATCAAATCATAATGATTGCTTGTCGGCTGATAAATTTGCAGGGTGATTTAATAAAAATAAACTGAATTTGTAAAGAGAGTTGTTTTATTTGACATTGTCCACTTGTGGCAAATTGCGAGAATCGGCTTTTTCGAAATTAGCCGTCCTTTTTGCCATTTTCAGTGCCGTTTAGAGGATCAAATGCTGTTTAAACCTTATATATTGTTACTCTTTGTGCTTAAATAACAAATAAACAAACAAACTTCAAAACGAAACGACACGTCAATGTCAAGTTTGAGTTTGTTTGTTATAGACTATAAATACGTCAGTCGGTTTTTTTCTTAATAAGGCAAAGGAATCATTTTCATTATTCGTTTCATGACTCATAGAAAGGTCATTTGAATGTCAAAACATTTCAACGCATATTTTAATAATGCAAGACTTTTTTTAAAATCTGATATACAGAAATTGTACCGAAAGCTTGTTTCTCGAAATGGTTTTGAGATTTCCATACATATTTAAAAAGTTAGCATGGCTAATTGGCGCAGTCGAAAGAATTCCAACTTTGCTAATATTATATAAATATCGTATGTACTTTTAGGAATTGAGTTTAAATGAGAAAAGTAACACTAAAACGGTATTCCTGTCTAACTTAAGGTAGTAAAGTGAATAATTAAAAGCAAAAAGAAGACAAAATAACCGCATCAGTAGATATTATGCTTACGGAATAAAGTCCAAATAAAGTCCATTGGGATGAAGATTAACACAGCAATACCAATGATACGGGAACTAAGCGCGAAGATGATATGATAGCACTAACTAAGCACACCGCGTTATATCAAGCAGATGGCGATCGAGCACACAGGCCACCTGATGGTACGTGGGATCTGACTCCCATAAACATTTGCATTCTCAGGACTACAGTCACAAGACTGCAATTTTATGACTGCAAATGCGTTGTCGGCCCTAAGGACTAAGGTAGAATCCGTGGAATGCCTGTTATATGCTAGTAAGAGCCCACGACACTAAACCTAGTTCGATAAGACTACCAGATGATATATATATTTAGTCACGTCATTAGTGGGGAACACGAAATGGCAATGCTGTAATGCGAAAAACGTCTTCTTGTTTTTCAAGTTCAATGTATAAATGCAGCAGTGGTTTTTCTTACACAGAAATTGATGATCTTTTAGATGAGCTTTGTTTTTTGAGGAGATCGATCATACTACATACATACTTAAGTATGTACGAGGCGTCGCTTATCATGCTGCTGCCATTGATTAGGTCAATCAGGGGGGTTTGCAGCACTGCATTGTTGTATAGTCGTACTACTCCCCTGTTCCGAAGAATAAACGAAACTTGGGAGTCTTATAATTAGTCACGTCATTAATGGGGAACACGAAATGGCAATACGGCAATTCAAAAAATCTAGCTCAGCAATTTTTTCCTAGTCATCAGTTATCATCCGGTAGTCTTGTCCAACTAGGTTTCGTGTCGTGGGCTCCCCTACTGTGACTGTTTCCCGTCGTAGATTTCCAACTCGTCGACTATGTCTGTTCCTGGGTGAGGGTAGCCCGGTACCTGCAGGATGGCGCTGCGCTTCCTCTCGGTGTGGAGCGCGTCGGCGGCGGCGGCGGCGGCGCGCGCGGCGGCGGCGAGCTGCTGCCGCAGGGAGGCCTGCTCCTGCGCGCCGTCCTCGCGGACGCGGCTCAGTTCAAGGGATTTGCTGAAGGGAATAGTACATTGTTGCCTAGGCGCGGAAAGTAAAGGTTTTCCTGACGAGGTGGTTAGCAAAAATACGAGTTATTACATAGCTGCTAAAATACTCGTTTCCGCCGAGGCATACATAATGCTTTTCTCAAACATGTGAATAATAATACAAATACATTTTTAAAAAGCAAGTAATTTAATTATGCAGTAACATTCGTTATGTTACCGACTGTCAATTGTTTTTAAATACTAACCATAGAAATTGGAATGCAAATTCAAAAAGAAACACACGCACTACGCTAAAAAAGCGAGCAGTTACCTTGGCTGTTTGGAATTTATGTCTTGGTCTTTTTGATTTTGTATGCAAATTGACAGCATTTTTAAGAAAAATATAGACATGGACGGAAAGTGTTTTCATATGGTTTTTTTACTCCTAGAAGTAAAATGAGGCTCTTTCCGACCTTGTCTTTCAATCGGAAAACCGTTTTTTCCGAGCATGTTTGAGAAAAGTGGTTTTGTATTATGGTATACTACCCTATGGCCTAAAATCATTTGGCAAAATGTGTCGTTTCCGAATTGCTTCATTTGCCAACCCGCTTTTTTCTGTAACTGTAAATATTTCAGAATCTATTTCAGTACCATCGTGTAGAATAGGGGAGGTTAGGTTAGTTTTTAAAAAATCCTGAAATATTTAGTTACAGAAAAAAGCGGGTTGGCAAATGAAACAAAGAACTTTTGTTTTATTTATAACAAGCCGTGGGAAGTTGGATTTGTAGATTTATTAAGAAATTAAGAACCGAAATACCTCTTTAACAATATTTCAACTTGTAAAGACTGTTAATGATTGTTTAAATGAAAAACGCCTGACTCAGTTCTTTTCATGGACATGACCAAGGCCTTTGATTTCGTTTGCCACAGCCGATTGTTAGAAAACATTTACAGGTGTGGTAATCGAGGACCTGGTCATGATTGGATTAAGTCATATCTGTCCGGGAGGGAACAATGTGTGAATATTTCAAAATACTGTCCAGAGCAAAAGAGTGTCCTAAAGTACAAATCTAATTACTTAGAAAACAAATATAGAGTACCTCAAGGGAGTATTTTGGGACCACTTCTATTCCTTCTTTACATTAATGATTTACCTAATGCAGTCTCGCAAAAATGTTTTCTATTTCCTGATGACACTACAATAGTAATAAAATGTAATAATCCTTTAACTTATGAACTGGAAATTAATTCAGCATTAAATCAAACCTTACTATGACTGAAACGTAACAATCTAAATGTTAACTTGCCCAAGACTAAGCTGGTGCAGTTTACCCGTAAAAGTAAACCTTTGACCCTAAGTGTAGACTTTAATGGTGTAAAGGTCAATCAAGTGAGTCACATAAACTTTCTAGGTGTTACGCTGGATCGGTTTTGTGATTGGAATAAGCATGTAGCAAACCTATCCTCCAGAGTTTATCGTTTTATATTCGCTTTAAGAAAAGTAAGCCAAGTAGTGTCTAAGGAAGCAGCTCTTACTGCATACTACTCACTCTACTCTGGCTACATACACTCAATCTTACGATACGGGATAACTCTATGGGGTAGATTTTCTAATTTGTATAGTATTTTTTTAATGCAGAAAATATGTCTCAGAGCCATTTTCGAACTAAAACAAATAGACTCATGTAAACCTTTCTTCAAAAACTTTAAAATTCTCACAGTACCCAGCATTTATATTTTTGATGCGTGCTTATAGTTAGGCCTCCAACAAGATGGAGTGACGACCTCGTCAGGATCGCGGGACCGCGGGGGATGCGAAAAGCACAAGACCGGTCTGAGTGGAAAGCCTTGGGGGAGGCCTATGTCCAGCAGTGGACGTCTTTCGGCTGACATGATGATGATGATGATGAAACCTTTCTTCAAAAACTTTTAAATTATCACAGTAGGTACCCAGCATTTATATTTTAGATGCGTGCTTATTAGTGTCTCAGAACAGAATGGGAATCTGTTTCACCAAGCAAAGGAAATGTATAAAAACCCTGCGCGTTCACAATATAGAAATAAATTATTCGTGCCATTATAAAACCTATCAATTGTATCTAAAAACAGTTACGTGATGTGTATAAAGAGTTATATTATAATACTGCCGGAGACCCTAAAAGATTTAACTTTCCGTAAGTTTAAATTAAATTTAAAAAAGTGGCTACTTGAAAAGTGCTTTTTATGGGTTACAGGAGTTTTTTAATTATGAGCTATAATTAAGTAGACTTAAGTTTATCTTTAAATTTCGCCTGCCTTGTTTGGTAGATTTCAGTACCTAAAATCAAGTGAAATAAAAAAAATGACTTTGACTTAGACTTTGAAAATAAATTTGGACTGAGTAACCTCCTGAGCGTAGATGTAGGTGTGTCAAAAACATCGAAATGGATATCCTATCCCATAAGAGAATTTGAATCCCGGGAGCTGAATTTCCTCAAGAGATCTGGGCAATCGACTTGCTCAGAGACAATGTTGAGGTAATATGGTAGGTCAGAAATATTGCGCCATTTTTAGTGGCAGAAAGTAATATTACCTGGCTAATTCCCCTTCCAGTGTGTCGACCCTGGCGGCGAGGTCCCGGGCCTGCGTCCCCAGCGCGTCCAGCCGCGCGCGCGCGTCGTCCAGCAAGCCCTCGGAGGTGGTCAGGCGGCGGGTTAGTTCCGCCGTCTCTTCGCGGGACAGCCGCTCGCGTTCTATCGCTTTCGTTAGGGACGTTTCTGCTTCCGCTGCAAAAAAATAATATTATTAATAATGATAAATTTGTCTCTAGTAGTTCTGAAAGGACTATGTTTTGGCACTAAGATTTTCAAATGTATTCACTATTTGCCAGTTACTTGTACATGTAGTTATTTATTTATTTATTTATGGATACATGCAAAACCAACAGCTTTATAAAAATTTAGAATTAAGACTAACAACACATAGCCAATTACATTTAGCAATTAAGTAAATTGAAAAAGAATGAGCCTCACTTACAACGATTACACAGTGCAAATATCTTACAACTAACTTCTGGTCACCAAATATTACTGTAAATTATAACCATGCTAACCAGCGCCTCAACCCCACACCCGAAAGATCTATTCTGCATTAGGATTGTTTACAAAGCGAGCTGTTCAAGCAGGGCTGCGGCACCGTCCGAGGGCGTGGGTAACAACAGTATCAGGTACAAGTGTCACTGACCTGCCTGGTGCGTGAGCGTGCGCAGCGTGTGCGCGTGCGCCTGTTCCCGGTGCAGCGCAGCCCGCTGCAGCGCGGCGAGCTGTTCAAGCAGGGCTGCGGCACCGTCCGAGGGCGTGGGTAACAACAGTGTCAGGTACAAGTGTCACTGACCTGCCTGGTGCGTGAGCGTGCGCAGCGTGTGCGCGTGCGCCTGTTCCCGGTGCATCGCAGCCCGCTGCAGCGCGGCGAGCTGTTCAAGCAGGGCTGCGGCACCGTCCGAGGGCGTGGGTAACAACAGTGTCAGGTACAAGTGTCACTGACCTGCCTGGTGCGTGAGCGTGCGCAGCGTGTGCGCGTGCGCCTGTTCCCGGTGCAGCGCAGCCCGCTGCAGCGCGGCGAGCTGTTCAAGCAGGGCTGCGGCACCGTCCGAGGGCGCGGTGCCGGCGCCCCCCTCGAGCGCGGCGCACAGCTCGCGGGCCTCGGCCAGCTCCCGCCGTAGGGCTTCCTCGCGGGATACCCATCGGCGCTCCTCTGGAAATACAGTTTAAAAACTTTTCAAAGCGAAACAGAACTCACTCTTGAGGCTTTTTAACTTTAGAAGCCCTGCTCCGCAATGCGGGGCTTTAACTAAAAAACACTGAATTGATGTATTGCCACAACATGTTTTCTTTACTTCGCCGTCTATAACCCAAGTGAACAGACAACAGTATGAAATGATGCGGCCGTGTTTATTTCACCTTGCACCATCTCGGCCCTGAGGCTGGCCAGCTGGTGCTCGAGCGCCTGCCGCTGGTCGCGCTCCTGGTCGGCGTCCCGCGCGCGCCGCGCCGCCGCGCCCGCGCGCTCGCGCAGCCCGGAGCGCTCCGCCTCCGCCTCGCCCAGCTCGCGCTTGGCCGCCTCCAGCGACGACCGCGTCGTCGACAGGCGCTGGCTCGCGTCGTCGAGAGCGCTCTTTGTCTACAATTTACAAAAAAAAAAGGTTTCCATATTTTAAATAATATGGTTGGGAAACGTAAAGGAAACTACTCATTTTGTTATGAACTTTATCATCTATTAAGTAAGGTCCATTTTAAATAACCTAAAGTTTAATACAGGTTTTACAGTTTTTTGTTATTTTTTCCTAAACTGGATAACCGACTTGACAAATTCGTTTTTCAGTCAGGAATTATCCGGATTATTTATCATTTTATGCAAATAAAATGGTATTATTAATCATACAAAGAAACTAAAATGGAATAAATTTTCTACGGTATGATAAATTTCTTCTTGTCTATTACAGAAACACCACCAGGTACACATAAAAGGAAATTTTGTTATTTAATTTCGTTATTAATTACCTTCGCATTCTTAACGTTTTATCTAGAATTGATAAGATTTAATCTATTGTTGCAATATCTTCAACGTTTATACCGCAATGTGTGTCAATTGATCTCGATCACTTATCGCGAATCTGTTGCATTTACGACGCAGGATAGTCACATCCAGGTAACGTTAACAAAAGATACCGAATAAACATCGATAATCAAATAATACTATTTATATAAACAACTGAAAAAAAAACATCATGGATGTTTTACGCATTTAATTCGTTTATATAACATATTTCTAGCTAAACAACATTGCAATGGACTCGATCGAATATTGCTAGCTAGAATATATGAAATACTATGAGAAAGGTGTACCCTTCGAATCTCTCGAAAAAAAAACTAATGATAAACACGAATTTGAGAATCCCGATTTTGTAATTTCCGAATCATTACCATTTCGAATTTTAATTTCACGAAGCATCACAATCACGATTTTTTAAAATACCGAATTATAATTCAGAAATTTGAGCAGCCTGAATTCTCTAAGATATTATAATTGAAATAAGCGCCTGATTAAATATTGTATAATACCGTGTATAATGTTTAACATGCATAATGCTCAAAAACTGTAAGAAACGTCCGACAAAGACGACGGAACTCCGCTTCGCGGAGCTCCTGTTCCGCGTAGCTAAGGCACTTCGCGCCTTGTTGCAACTCTAACCTAACCTAACCTATCAAGGTTAGATTGACTTCGTTTTGTAATCTGCTCGTAATCTCATCAAACTTTTGTTTCAAGTAGAAAACTTCAATTCAATTCAAGTTAGTTAGTTTCATAATTCCAAAGGAGATCGGCGAACATCCATAGAGTATTGGGCCCAACTGTTACACTAATGATTTTTAGGCCGTATTACGGTAAACAGAAATCAACAATGTTATTTATTATTGTTATATTTTAAATCCCATAGAAAAAAAGTCTGATACTTCACAAAGAGTAGTTAAAAAATACATCACTAATTATTGTTTTAGTTAGATTCCTGTAACGGCTAGGCCCACTTTCGCCTATCTCCTTTACATTACCGATCTGGTTTGTGAAATTTCGGAATAAAATTTTTCGTAAAAAAGATATTCGGAATTGTCAACATTCGTTAATATAATATTCGGAAAACGTGTTCGTGATTTTAACATTCGGTAATATAAAATTCGAGATTTTGATAATTCGGCCTTATCCGATATTGTAAAATTCGGAATTATGTAATTCGGTAACTTGAAATCCGGAATCAAATAATTCGAGATTTTAGGGTGTTCCCTATGAGACATTGTGGGCCCACCAGCGAGTACCATCAAACACCTCAAAAAAAAGCTATCCTAGTTTAACCAATTGAACGTGGCGTTATTAATTCATTAATAACATAACAATTCAACATAAAACCCGTGTTGTTTTAAAAACAATGTTACACAACAACAACAAGGTTAGCTGGAAGAGATCCCTTAAAGGGATAAGTTCGCCTTTGTACATTCCGATTCTGTAAATATTGTATGTGTTTTTCTGTTTTTTGTAAAATAAAGTTTTTACATACATACATATACATACTTTAATATCGTGTTGTTTGTACAACTCAATTCATAACTAAATAAAGTCACATGTTTTGTGTCGGAAATATTTTCGGTTGCTGATAAGCGAAATGTTCACACATTTTATGTGACTACACACTTAAATGGTATTGCTTTCGAATTGTTTCGAAGTGATACGGAACCGGGTATACATGAAATTATGTATGGACTTAAACACTTTATTGTACAAACAAAAGAAATAACAATAAGATAGACAACATGTCTAACAAAAGGCAATCTTTAGGGGGCTTCTAAACGAGCAACATTTTCACGGCAATGTGTGGCCGGCAACTATACGCATCTTGCTCTAACATACGAAGTAAGAGTAAGATAGCACTAGTTGCCGGCCACAAATTGCAGCAAAACATGGCCCGTGTAGAAGCCCCTTTAAAAAACCCAACTGGTGATTGGATAATATCGTCAATATAATGTTAATATTCATGTTTTTTTTTTAATTCGCCAATTTCACATTAAACAAAAAAATAAAGTACCCAGTGGCACCCGCGACGCTGTGCCGAATCTAACGACACCTCGCTTGTGGAAATCGGGCCATCCGTTCAGCCTTTACAAGCGTACATTGACTCGGACATATATACAAGTCAAACACACAACACTCCTTTTGGACTTCGCCGTAGACAGGTAAAATATAGCAGGGATGTACAAAGGAAAACACCATTGAGCGATTAAGAAATAAACACTAAAAATTAAAAGTTATTTTAAAAGCAAATTGACCCCAGTTACAAATTCACAACCTACATTTTTATAAAACTCGAAGTGCAGCACACGAACAATTTTTCCTATTATTTTATCAAAATATCTTTCGACGAGCGTATTATTAAGCAGAATTTTCATTTCACCGAAACTCGTTTCTTGCCGCATGAGTTAATTTTTCGATAGTCACCAGTTTATTAAATTAGCTTCGGTGATGCAAGAATTCCCACACTCCAGTCATATATCATTTTATGATTACACCTTTAGGTAAGCTTTTACATCGGGAATATAGGGGTTATTCCCACCTGTTACCACCAATTTGTTACCACAGCTGTTACCACTAACTACTGGTTTTTTTTATTCCCAGTAGTTATCACCAAATATTTTAGTGGTAACAAATGGGAAAATATTCCCACTTGTTACCAGCGAGAAATTCAGTGGTAACAGGTGGGAAAAAAAATCCCAGCTGTTACCAGTGGTTACAAACTGGTTATTACCACCAGTTTAAATGTTTAAAACAACATTGTGTTTTGTTTCCGTAAACGCTCTAAAATATATATCCAGAATGTGATCTAACCGCAGTAATAACCGCAGGACCGCACACGTGTCAGGTAGTGAAGGACCCTTTGCGTTATATTCGTAGCGGTTCTGAAACCACTTGCGGCTAAACAGTGCATAAGCCTACTCAAGTATAGATAGGAAAGTATTAAATAAACTGATATTAAAGGCTTAGTTCCCTTAAGCAATAGCCCGCATGCTTGTGGGAATAGCAATCTATTGACTGGTTCTGTTTACATTGTCGAGCTGGGAGCTAATGCGGCGATGCAATGTACGACTAAAGGCATGCATTCGACCAATAAAACTGAGCCTTTGGAGTTTCCTTTTATATCCCCCGACGCAAAAAACAGAACACTGTAGAGATGTCCCCAAGATGGGATCAGTGCTGGATGGGAGCGCCGCAGAGCCAGTAACCTGAGGCTGGATCAAGGGGAACTGGGCGGAATGAATGGAGAGCCACTCGACCGCCCGCCTGCCTCGGCGGCGTCCCCACTCATCATCATCATCATCGATGTCCCCATGAGTTACGGAGCTTTGTACCCGGTTGAGATAAGTCGGAACTTCCAATTGATATTAAACCTACGGTTTGGATACTTTTTAATCGGAGGTCGAAGAGCGGCGGCGGCGCGTACAACATAAATATTAAGAGACATTAAAAACTGTCAAGGTCACCAACAGATAAAAGTTTATTTTTGGTACATTTTGAAGCTGAGTCATGTTAAATGTCAAGTGCCTACAGCCCGCTGCGCTTTAACTAAATATAAACAAACCACTTTAGTGGTGGTAGGTCCTTGTGCAAGGCCCATCCGGACCACCATCTTAAACTAACCTACCACCAAGCAGTGTTCACATTGATGTGTTCCGGTGTGGGGCTAACACAACCGGAGAAATTTCCAGCATGGAGGCATTCCATCTTAGTCCTCAAGGTTGACAACGCATTTTGAGTTTTAGGATTGCAATATTTACAATGCAAATGTTTGTGGGTCACAGATGCCATTTACCATCCCACCCTCCCACGGAGAAAAGGTACATCTACTATATGAGTTGTATTGCACATCCAACCTTTGAGATTTGAATATTCTTCTATGAACTATTTGCACATGTGCCTTTTCTCTGTAGGAGGGCAGCACCAGCTGGCCTGTGTGTTCGTTTCCCTTCTCTATTCCATAATAAGACTCGTCTTACCTCGACAAGCTCCGTCTCCAGCTTCTTGTTGGCCGTGGTGAGCCGGTACACGGCCTCGATCTGTGACACTTCCACTTCTTCCTTGGTTGCAATGGATCGCTTCAAGCGATCCAACTCTGAAGTTTGCTCTGCGATTTTATCCCTTAAATCATACAAAATAAGAACGAATAATCAGCTAGTAATATCCCAAAAGAGAACGGGATTATTTCAGGAAACGGGACGCATCATATGTTTTTTATAAATATAAGTCCAGGGCTTTCCTATCCTGTGCCTGTAAGATTTTCTTCAACTCTGTCTGATTCCTACAAAGGACTTACTGCCTGGGGTCATAGAAGAAAAACTGAGTTGCTGCGAGCGATGATACGAGACAAAAGGCTTAACACCCACACAATAGGCTAGTGTCCTAATAAATTCTAATTAGTCAGTCATTTACATCATCTCAAATATATTGTACACATATATTTTCTTTTGTCAATTAAACAAAAAATTACGAAGATAAAGTGCGTTAAAGTTTCGCGTGACGTCACGCCGTGGCACGCTTTTGATGCGCGTTATATTCGTCAATTTGGATTGATTTGAAAAAGCAAAAAATATCTTACTGACGGTCTAATTAGAATTATTATTATTTTACCCAGGACACACCCCTAGTCTTGATTTTAGATGTAGCTATAATTTTTTTTTTTTTTTATGGCATAGTGAAGGCAACCGAGCATACAGGCCACCTGATGGTAAGTGGAAACTGTGACCCATAGACATTAGCATAAGACTGCAAATGCGTTGCCAACCCTGAGGACTAAGATGGAATGCCTCTATGCTAGTCATTACACCGGCTGTCTTATCCCCAAACCGGAACACAACAATGCGAACACTGCTGTTTGGCGGTAGGTTAATGGATAATAATAATAATGATAATGATAATTATAATGTGGATAACATATGCAATATATGGAATACTAGCGGACGCCCGCGACTTCGTACGCGTAGAATTAGTTTCCCAGCACTCCCCCTTTTTTTCCCGTTGGGGGTCGATTTTCGGAAAATGCTTTCTTAGTGCTCACTTACATCATGAAAGGAACATCTGTACCAAATTTCAAGTTTCTAGGTACAGTAGTTTCGGCTGTGCGTTGATATGTCAGTCAGTCAGTCAGTTTCTCCTTTTATATATTTAGATTATGGAAACCCAACCTTAACTACTTTTAATGTAACAAAATAGCCATCATCAGTATTCTACACCTACGGCCACGACAGCTCGGATTTGGTCGTGTAATACGAGAACATTCAATGCCACACGACTCTGAAGACACGTCGAAGACGTTCTCGAATAATACGGCGAATAAGTACTTATTGTGTTATGTCAACCGGATGAGCATTATAAATTCAATCCCACAATCATACGGTGGTACAAGGCAAGTTAGTCCCTATCGGGATTCACAATATTCGAACCCAAATATTTGCAGGAACAACTGCACGCAACACAAATGACATCACTCACCTAAGCCCCTTCATGACCTGATCTACTCCGTCACTCATCTAAGCCCCTTCATGACCTGCTCAACGCCATCCCTCAGCTAAACCCCTTAATGACCTGCTCAATGCCATCACTCACCGAAGCCCTTTAATGACCTGCTCGTTATCCTTCTCCTTGGCCCTCAACTTCTTGATAATGTTGGAATGCTGCAGCTGCTGCCGCGCCAGCTTCTCACCCTCCTCTTGCAGCTGCGCGATGACCTCATCCTTGTCCTTCAGCGTGCTCTCAAGCTCTGAGGAGTTCTTGCGGGAGGAGTCACTCTTGATACCGTCCAGCTGCTTCCTCAATTGATCCTGGAGGACAATCAGTATTTGATGTCGGCGAAAGTAGTTTTTTTAACGTTAACGTTATTAAAATGGTGCAAAGTACTTATTACTATTCAGTAGCGTGTACGAGCTGCTACAGAAGCGGACTGACACAGGATGCACGTCCCCATAAAAAACATCGAAATTACATTAAATACATGCATTGTAGATTTTTGATGTGTAAAAGTGCCCGTGCGGGCACTTAAACTCTCGCCTTAGTTCTCAGAGTGGGGTAGGCGGAGCTAAAGAAATACCTACAACTATAAAAACTTGTAGATAATTCTGTAACAACATTTTGCACAATTAGGCTATTATTATTGTAAAACCCCTGTACCTAAATAAGAACTTTAATCCATGTTACCTATTTAAGGTCAAACAAACACACCCCTTATGCGACAATTTGCATCATGTTTGTCCTCCCATATTACTTATACAGTTTGCCAAGCGCAAATTGGCAAACTGTACAATATGGAAGAGCAAACGCAAACGCTGCAAACTGTTTGCCTAATAGGACTACATCCTTAATCTCTGGAGTAGGTTACACACAACATAAAAACCAGACCCACCTTTTCTCGTATGGCCTGCTGAAACTTCTTCTCCAGTGCTGACATCCTCTGTGTGTAATCCTCCGTGATGGTGTTAATGTCCCCTCCCTCATGTGTGCCGTGCTTAGCCATAACAATCTCTAACTGAGACTTTAGGTCAGCATTACTCTCCGCCAGCTCCGCGTTACTCCGGCTCACTTCCATTAGTCTATTCTCTCTTGCTTCTAAAATCTCAGCCATCTCACACAGCCGTCTCATTAACCTATCATTCTCAGAACCCTGGCTATCATCACTTGTGTTACTTTGTACAGATGCTTCGGATAGTTCCCTATTATGCCCACGAATTTTAGTTGCTAAAGATTTCCCTAAAACTAAGTCCACTAAGTTAGGAGACGTTGTCCCATCAAATTTAGACTGTTTAAAGTTGTATTTTGCAGGGCTATTGCGAAACCCATGACTATCTCCATTTGGGCTTGGAATAATTTCTATATCTGACGATGTTGTTGTTTCCAATTCATCACCAGATGTGTGACCAGAAGTTCTATCTGATCCTATTTTTACTAAGTCACTCTTGCTTTCAGAACTGGTTGGTGATATTCTTTCTTTTATGCTCTCTTTTGATTCAGACTTTTCTGATTGGTTACATTGCTGTTTCTCTACGTTTACAAATGCTGAGCTTTCAGACCTTAACATCTCACTGGAGACATTAACACTGTAAAACGAGGATGTGTCACTGAGCTTCTCCATCAGCCCATCTTCTACTTCAATTTCTTTTTTTGGTTCTTCCGTGTTAATATCGAGAATCACACTGTCATTGTCAGCATTCAATGTTCGGTCAGACCAAGACCCATCATTAGACGAGTTCTCACTTATCTGCATCTTTTGAGGTACCATTGGAGGGTCTAGGTGAATGAATTCCTTTTCTATGAACTTCTTTCCTTCTCTTTTTGGAAATGGGCTTACAGGCTTATCATCTGTGTCTAGCACGGTGGGTGCTGTGCATTCTGAGATGGAGTTATAAGACATGGTATCTTCATCATCATCAGCTACTAAACTCACGCTATCAGCTGTTTCTGCTTTTTCAGTTTTATTCACAGGGGTGGATTTATTTTCACTCAACTCACCAGGTGATAAGTTTGAAGATGTGCTACTGTTTTTATCACTGGAGTAGCTATCAAAGCCTAAACATTCTATGGAGCTAGGGCTCAAAAGACTGTCGGGTAGAATTTCAACAGATTCTGAATTTAATTTTTGGCCAACACTACTACTGTGTGATATAGAGTGGACTGATGCAGCTTCTGAGTCAGGAGTACTTTTTAAACTTTGGGACAACACTTCAACAGAGTCGGAGCTGTTACGACTAGACACTAATGACAATCTGTTGGATCGCGATGAATTGCGCCTCTCATCACCTTTCACTTCATCTTTCACCTTCTTAACATCAAACTCTGTTTCGTCTGACATAACAAGCTGGCTTTTCGAAAATAGGTCAGCGGCGCTACCATATTTGGAATCATTGATAACACTCATAGATATGGCTTTAGGTGGTTGGACTATAGCTGTATCGGTTTCATTCTTTGGGTGTTCAAAAAAAGAACCAGCAAACGAGCCCCACAGGCCTTGCGAGGAAGTTTTGGAAGGGCTCTCAGTGACGACTAGCGACTCTGTACTTTCTTCAGGGCTTTCAGCGCTTACAGTGAGGCCCCAGGAGGAGAAGAAGTCGGAATTCTCTTTCGGAGGCGTGTCATCGCTCTCAGGCGACGAATTAGCCTGAGAACCAGAGACTGCCCCCTCCTGACCCTCCTCCTCCTCTCCACTCTCAGCCTGGATGTCCAGCGCCTTGTCTAGCGTCTTCTGAGCCTCCTTTAGCGCAGTCTTCGCGAGACTCGTCAGCCCCGACGTATCAAACCAATTCATACTGATATTTCATTGATTACGTACACAAACATCACGTGTAAGCTATAAAAGCCGCCGGCAGTGTTTTAACATCGAAGGAATGTTTTAAAACTCGAATGTTTGCTCGTAAAACATTATTCATGCTATCACAACACAGAATCCGAGTGACGTTTCCATTTTGTAATTGTACTTTTGTTTTAATTTTGGTGCATTCACCAATTATGTCAAATCAATACATGATAAAGCTAAAACTACTTTAAATATTACAAATTTATTTAAAAACTATTGAAATAAAATAACTATACTTTTAATTTAGTGCACATGAAATATGAAATGAATTTTCAATCACAATACGCAACTTCTTTCGACACAGAGTTGTGTTGACGTGTCAACATCCAATCAGAATACTAGAATTGTTTTACAAATTCGTCGCTGATTGGTCGACACTCTGTCAAAACAAACTGTGTGACGCTCATAGCCCATAGTAGGAAAACACATTGTGTTTGACGTTTTCTGTCGCGAAAAAGGACGTCATTTGACCTAAGAGACGAAGCAAAAGCGACTAGGTATTTCGGCCACTTCCATTAGAGCTCCAGTGGCGCAATTGGTTAGCGCACGGTACTTATAAGACAGTGTTCGTGAGGCATGCCGGGGTTGTGAGTTCGAGCCTCACCTGGAGCATAATTTTTGAGAGACACTTTTCTGATTGCAATTAGATCTTGACACCAGTTTTGAAGTTTTTTTTAATTATTATATTTATCTACTGTTTTAAATGCTCACAATTTTAAAGACCAGTTGCTATCTAGACGAAATGAGACCAACCCATTTTTATCGATGCATAAGAATATGTTAATACGTTTAAGAGTTGGTAGAATTCCGTTTACATTAATGACTAAAAAACGAGATTGTGAGACGTTGTTTTGTATGAATGAAAATAAAATAAATGTTAAAATAAAACAAAAAAAAACCCTTTCTTGCCCGTGGTACTACTCCGTGGCACAACAGACCAATGATTTCTATTTCAAAATCAAATTTAATAGAGTCGACGGAGCTCTGCTATCGCAGAGCTCCTATTTCTGGGTAGTTTGGCCCTCCGGGCCTGCTAAAGAACTAACATAACCTAAACCTACCTCCTATTAATGATACTAATATTGACCAGTAAGTAGTGCCAAATAGTTGTGCCACGGGGAATACACTAAAAAAACCGCGATCAAAAATTCAAAGAATAGCTTCTTTTAAAATGGCATGTCAGTCCAACTGTAGTCCGCTTTTGGTTAAAAATATTGTGAGTCGCCCACTTCAATTGAAGAATATACGATTTGTCGCACTTGCCCCATAGTCGCGCTTACCGCACCTTACCTTATATAACGACCTTTTCCGTACTTACACGAGTAGTTCATTTCGTTTGGTAGTTTTCTACATAATATAAATAAGCAGAGTTCTATAAAGAAAGAGATTTAAATAAATAGGTTTGACAATATTGCAGGTATTACGCTGGGGACTCGTGAGTCGTGACCACTTTTTTCCGTAATGAGGGCGCCACTGGACTCTCGCTGGGGTCCCCACAATACCCATTTTATTAAATAATAGTGACATACAGAACGATTCTTTTTTTTCCTACTACAACTATCTCTTTCGCATACGCTTGATACTACAAAGAGATGTATCCTCTTTTGGACCTTATTTATTGCAATGCAAGATGGTGAAAACATTAAACCTCCTTGTAGTCGACTGTACATACGGCAGACTTTTTACTTGTCCAGCAAGGTGTTAGAACTATCCCAACTGTCTAGCAAGTAAGGAAATATAATTATTCATCTCTCCTGTTCGGAAAATAAGGATTTCCATATCTCAGTAGCGGGTTGAAAATAGCATTTCCATCCCAAGGGCGGAAAGTGATTTTGAAAAAAGAATTGGTCAAACCCTCAGCCATTTTTAACGCGGTATGAGATAGAAACTACCGCTAACAGATGTGCGAATGCGTGTCGGGACCACTGCATTCATTCATATCGCGAGCGAGCGAGAAGCGTCTGTAAAGAGCGAGTGCGGTTAACAGACTGAGGTACCTTTAAGCATCGCCAATATACCGGCAGTGGGCGGCTCAGGCGAGGCAGTACGTGCGTTTGCCTCGGCCGAGGCGCGTCCTGACATCTCCGACCGACTGACCGAGTATTCGCCTCGCAAGGCGGTTCGCTCATGCTTGACCCAGCTATTAGCTTCTTAGCAGCTTAGCTTCACGCTGATTTCGGTAGTTGAATTCCCAATGTTAGATACGACGACGAGCGCAGCGAGGAATGTTAGGTTAAAGTGCGAAAATTTACCGACTGACCGACCTGTTTGCATTGGAACAGGATTCTGGCTGCAACTAGGCGTTTAGGAGCTGTGAGTTGCAACCATTAGGGCTTTTTTTATACAAGCCCAAATCCGTACACTATTTCATAGGTCAGTTTGCTTAAAAAAAGGCGGTATTGTTTTTATATAATTTTAAGAAATCTTACAGCCATGATCACAAATTTTACAAACTAACAAATCGGAATGATGACAGAATATAAGTGGAACAACTTTTAAAAATATTTTAATATATTAAATACACCAGCAGTGACATTAAATATTATGTTCCTAAATAATTAAATTTACTTATACAAAAAATACTTAAAAGAAGTTATATTTACAAAGGTATAATTCCATTGTACCAATGATTTCTGCCCATATATATGTATGTATCTGTGTACATTTTTGTTAAATCCCCACTGTGTGATTTTACTTCTCTGTGGCAAATATTATTGAGATTTTGTTATTTAAATTCATAAGTATCAGGAATTCAGGAATGACACATTTCAATAATCTCTCAAATGATACACCAAACAACCCCGAACTGCTGTATCAGTACCACAGATAAAATCAAATCTCAAAACCATCTGTACTAAAATAAAGCCTAGTTTACACGACGCCGGTGCCGGAGTTCGTGGGCGGCGACGGCTGCGAGAACATGAACGACGTCGCGTTCTGTAGGATCTGTTTCCGCACGAAGTCTGTGGTGGCTGACTGTAGGTTTTCCTTGGCTCCGAATTTGCACTTTATGTAGCCATAGAGATTCGCGCCCGTAAGGGTTAGGGCGATAGCGACTAGGAGCTGAAATAAAAAATCCATTATTAAATTCACATTTAGACCGGTTATATGAAAAAAATGGTATTCGTCTCGTTTCTTCTCAGAGATTGCTTATCAGAGGGTAATAAAGCTGACTGAGAAATACGAACTTTTACGATGAAAACGTATATCGTATGTTTATTTACTGCATCTGTATACATGGGGACTTTTTGCAGCGATGGATGCGATTTACGAACGTATTGGTATTGATTTAATCGCTCGCATGAAGTAGCATGATATAAAAAAAAACATTACGAGTGCAAAAGCGCTGTAGAATCGATTTTGAACCCCTGCAACCGCGAATTTTTGTATTCCAGTGTGGTGGGAAGATAACCAGTAAAATGACTTAGTCCTCAAGGTTGATAATTGCAGTTTTGAGATTGCGAGAGGATTGTGCCAAAAATCTATACGAATTCAACATTTTATGTAAAAGTATCCGTGCGGCCTACTTACTATATACGAGGGGCGTATATAAAGTGAGAATGAGATGCAAACTCTTTCAATATTAGGAAATTAAATACTGGCCGGTGAAGCTAATCTATATAGCTGATGGCTATCAAAAAAAAAACGAACTGTCTTTTGTTTAAAAAAAATACGGTAATTTCTTTGCAATGCTCTTGAGTACGTAACCGAAATGGAGAAAATGAACTGCGGGCAGTTATCACATACTCGTGTTAGAAAAAAAATCTACGGACCAAGTCAATTGAGATTTCCGGGACACTTTAGGGTCTAATGCTCCTCCGTATTCGACAGTCGCACGTTGGTGCGCCGAATTTAGACGTGAAAGAACATCGACCATGGACGACCCCCGCTCCGGACGCCCTACTACAGCAGTAACTGAAGAAATTGTGAAAAACGTCGAAAACTCACTTTTTGCGGATTGTCGTGTCATGGTTCGTTTTATTGCTGAAAATGTAAAGATTTCAACGGGGAGCGTGCATAATATTTAACATGAACGCTTGGGTATGAAAAATGTATCTGCACGTTGGGTACCAAGAATGCTGTGTGTCAGTAGACACGCAAAAACAAACTAGAGTCGGGATTTGTCAAGAAGCTTTGGACCTGATACAGCAAGACCAGGAACTTTTTTTGGCGCGATTTATAACAATGGACGAAACATAGCTCCATCATTATGACCCTGAAACGAAATTGCAGTCTATGACATGGAAAAGGCCATCATCTCCAACTCCGGAGAAATTCAAGGTGCGCCCATCTACCGGTAAGGTCATGGGCCCTGTTTTTTGATGGTAAAGGGGTAGTATGATTGAGTGGTCTCTTTGGAAGCGCTGGTAGACTCAGACTTGTAAAAGTGCCTACAGGGCCTACTTTTTAAATAAATAAATAAATAAATAAATAAGTATCTTGAGCATGGAGTCTATTACGGGCACTTTATATGCCAAACAAATAGCAACATTGCACAATGAGATCAGCGAAAAACGGCGAGGTAAACTCTCGAATGTTGTGCTGTTCCACCAGGACAATGCCCCGGCACACAAATCCGCCGTTGCAATGGCTGCAATTCGTGATACTGGGTTCGATAACCTTAAGCATCCTCCGTATTCACCAGATCTCGCCCCCAGTGATTTCCACCTATTTCCGAGATCGAAAGAATACCTGAGAGGCCAGAGATTTAAAGGCGACGACGCGGTAGTCGCTGCAGTACAAGATTTTATAAGTATTCAAGATGAGACCTTTCTTAAAAATGAAATTTCAAGTTTAGAA
The DNA here is from genome assembly GCA_923062465.1 of Acleris sparsana. NCBI lineage: Eukaryota > Metazoa > Arthropoda > Insecta > Lepidoptera > Tortricidae > Acleris > Acleris sparsana. The sequence goes on from OV281297.1 coordinate 17,328,580, forward strand.
AAAAGATATATTAAGTGCATTATGCTAGGTGACTATGTCGAAAAATAAAATGGCATTTAATATAAGTTGTTTATAACATACTCATACTCACTTTTTATTGAACGCCCCTCGTAAATGTAACGTTTATCTTAATAGAATTGTGGTAGATACCCCATGGAAAGAACATAGAATCAATTTTAGAAATTTTAATAAGTTCTTATGGAATAACGATACACAGGTTTTTTTTGCATGAAGAATTGAAGAATGATATTACCATCCACTTGAATTTGAGTGTGAAGAGACACAGCAGGAAGAACCCAGACCAGATGAGGGGGCACAGGATCAGCCCCAGCCAGAACAGCCGGCTCTCGTTACGGTTTACGCGGTTCTGGAACAAGAAACGGATTTTATCAGCTGGGGTTGGCATTTTTTTTACGATTATTGTGTTAGTGAATTTAATGAAGCAAATAAATTTAAAGGTGACAATTCTAAATAAATATATTTCAATATGCGTTCGACAAGGAGGCTTCAATATACAGACAGTGATTTTTTTAAATAAGGCTTTAATAGGTTACTTATTTGGCCGACTGTACAAAAATTAGTATAGTTAACAGTACCAAGAAGCTCGCATCACCTGAAACTAAACTGACATATGACAGTTAAACTAAGCCCGAAATAAAAGGATTTAACTGAAACCAAGTATTTCTTTGTGTTGCTGCTGTTGGGGCGAAACACGTTTGCTTAAACGCATCATTTTTCAAATTTTCATTACAATCCGACATAAAGAGCTGTTTTATTATTCTGGAAACAAAACAATCTAATTGAAATAGATTTCAGAAGGAGACGGAGGCTCCAAGTTTTTTTTTACGAGTTTCAAGTTTTACCCATTCAAATAATGCTCTTGAAACTAGCATAAATCCGGGAAACGGACGTATGGCAACCCTGAACATGAACATTATGCTTTTATATTTGTACTTTGATAAATGTTAAATGGCTGTGTCTCAGGAGTTAAAAATAAATATTAAAATAAAAAAGGCAATTAAAAAAAATTACCGGCACCTGTTTTGACTCGAATACCCAGTGCGACTTGCCGTCGTCATCCACGTAGTTCCACCACCGCAGGCCCACGAGGAGTCGCCCTGGAACCAGCCAACGGCATCCATTAATTAGGAACCTTGGAATACCACCATTCCAATAAACAAAGCATATTATATGAAATATCAAAGGAAATTCTGCAATTTTAAGTACCATTAAAAAGGTACAGATGTACAGATGCGTTTCGTTTTTGGTTGTAAATGTTCATATTTATCTTGCTTTCACAATCAGATTTGATACTTATCAATAATTTAATTAAGGGCCGGGCCAGACAGAAGAGACGTAAGACGCGGACAGGGAAGGGCGTAGCCTTCTATCTCGGTATGTATAATAGTAGCCATTAGCTTCTATACATTTTGGTTGAAAATTCATTAAAGGGGCGTCCGCCTCTTACATCTCTTCTGTCTGACCCGCGTCTAAGAAAGCACAACAAATACAAACTTATCTGACAGAATATGATTTTCTCAGGGCCTCTTTTCTACAGGGTTAAACTATATTGCCTTTGATAGGTTATCATATGGTTGACGTTATGATAGGTCTTAAATAAGAGAGAAAGAATGTAAATACTTGACAGTATTGGCGGCCAAATTAAAAACAACACCATAATAATAACACCATAGTACTGTGCTGAATAGAGGTCCTAATTATTCACTTGTGTGTGTTTACCATACTACATACCAGTAATATTCTTAACACTCCAGAAGTCAGCAGAAAGCAGCAGGATCACCAGCACAAAGCTGGCGATGAATGAGTCGGAGAACCATCCGCACAACACATACACCACAATTGCGGAGCAGCGGAAGATCAGGTGAAAGAAAACTATGTATGGGTGACTGTAACGCAAGATTAAAAAAACATTCAGTTTACCAAGTATACATATAATTTGCATAACAACCTTCTTCACAATTAGCAGATTTCAAGAAATTAACAAAGATTTTTACTATTGATTGTAAACTATTGAGTTGAAGGTATCAAAGTAAAATGAAATCTAGCTGTTACAATGGCATAAAAACAGGTTTGTCTTTTCAAATTTAGAAGGTATATCAAATTGAAAATAATGAAAATAACAAATTGAATTTGTATGGTTAACTTAGAACCATATTTACAAACAAATCGTGAGTAAGATGCCAATTTCAAGTTTTTTTGCAAGGTTTTATTGAACATGCTTCGTTTGTTTGTCTGTCATTCCAAAACTTTTTTGTTCATGTCTTTCATTCCAGTTTCAATCTTGCAACTAAATTTTTCACTCAGAATCAGATTATTAATACGACCTTAAATTTTTAAGTACAAAATCGTATACTAACATAAATCTTTTCCCTTCATTGTCCTCTTCACCAAAGGCGATGGTGTCATCATCCAGTAGCGGCACCTGGGGCACACCTGGCTGTAATAGCGTCACAACTACAGGCCAAGCCGTGCAAAGCACTAATGAAATGGTGAAGGCATACAAACTCATTCCCAAGATGTGGCTGAATGTACTGTTCCATGGTCTCAAATAATTAAAAGTTACTTAAAAAGTCTATAAAAAAAAACATGCGTTTTAATGTTTTTATTTGTAATTTGTAAATCTAAATTTTATTATGATATGAAGGTTAAATGGGTTCGACATTAGATTATGGGTTTTATTTTAAACATCAATAAGTAAAACTTTAACTGCTTGTAAGCTTTCAAACTAATTAGAACACTAGTTGGTAAAATGAGCAAATCAGACTAGCTATTAGTATATGGAAGTCACAACATATTTAAATAAAAGAAACATTTTATGAGTAATACTTATGATTAAAGTCGCCAATAATACTGCCTATGAATACGTTTTATACACTAATATACTTACAGTTGCAGAGCTCATGTTAAAATGATTTTCAGTTTTCAATAACTATTAAAAATATTTGCACAGAACACCGCTAAAATTACGATTTATTGTAATATTATTCTCGTATGTATTCCATTCCATAGGAAATTTGGGAGGTTGACTTGACTGACACATACAGGTTGACGTGACTACTTCCCATAGATAACATACACAATACTCCGCCATAGACCACGAAACTCAAAGACTAGATCTGACTAATGTTGGCAATAGTGATTTGGTATGAGGAATACTTAATCTGTAACAAACTTTTCAACACTGATATAACTGCCAACTACGCATTAACGATTTCGTGTAATCACATACCGCATCTGTGGTGTGTGGCGGATTGGTCAGAACTGTCAAAATTTTGCAGGAAAGCAGGAGCTACCGCACATGCATCGCTGTTTACTTCGTGAGGGCCCGCTGTTTCCCGTCAAAAGTGTCGTTTTCCGCGCAATAGGCCGCCCGTAGAGCGCCGCATACGATGTGTACCGCCGCCGCGGGCGTTGCGGTCCGCGAGTGCTCGTGAGAAAGCCTCGGGTGTTGTGTGACAGGTGTTTTTGCGTAACATTCAGTGCAGCAATGGGTGCAAAGGCGAGCACGGCTAACGGGGGGCAGAGTCCGCGGGCGAGGACATTCTCGACGAGTTCTAGTAGCGAGGTGGTGTCAGGAGGAGCGGGGTTTAGTTTGCTGAGGGCAATTCCTGGAATCCAGGTGTCTTCGGACCGACAGCGGGCGCGCTCGCTGTCGTCGGTGCCTGACTTGCATGCGTCGCACGAGGCGATCGCGATCCCGCCCAACTCGGCGAGCTACGAGGCGTCGGCCGCGGCTAGTCCGGACACGGACTCCAGCTCCAACGAGGAGGCTGGCCCGGGCCCCGCCGCCTCACTGGCCCTCGGCCGCGTCTACGCAGCGCACTCCTTGCCTTCACATATCTGGTCTATTAACGGTGAGTACACCACCAGCCTAATATTGACTTATGCTGTTAATACATCTATGCTGCGAAATGTGAAATGTCAGCTGGTTTAATGCAATAACTTACAGATTCATAGTAAACATCACAATATTTACAAAAAAAAAAAGATTGAAAGCAAAAGTATAGTTTATTAACAGTAGCCAAATTGGAGGTGTCTAGTAACAAAATAAGAGCTGAATTGAGATGGCTGTTAATTTTGAAACACAAATGCTCTTGTTTTGATATGTATCTCATTTTAAAATTGTATTTACCAATTCTTTGTCTCATTCTTGCCTACATACTCTTAAAGTATCTAAGTGGTCTCTGAAACATCAGTTTAATCAACATTGTTCTTTGTTCTGCCACTTGAAAGTGAAATTAAATTTATAATCTCACTTGAAATACTTGACCTGCCTCAACAAGGTCTTTGTTCTTTGTTTATGTTAACCTTTTCAAGTTCTAAATTTACTTGTGTTGTGTGTTTACTGTGGGGTAGCCAGCCATAAATTAATACTTATGTGTACATCTGATTCGGTATTTTAGTTTATTTATAAATTAAATATACCTCAATTAGGATTGGAATGTTTCTGCACAAACACTTTTTGTCGAAATCTTGTTACAAGAAGTTGGCATGTGGTTTTGCAATATGCAAAAAACATTGTTATTGTTATGTCTATAGTGTAAGATTAGCATGGAAACAAATTGGATTATCATACTTTTCAATTTGATTGTAATGAGTTGATAGCTTTAATAGCATGCTCTTATCAAGGATGACTCAATCCTTTTAATAGAATGATTATACTACATACAAAAAAAAAAATATTTCTAATAAGATTCTTATTGGATCTCTACTCTTCGTAGATGTACAGGGCTGACAATTAACACGCCTCAAGTTTTAACAGTATTTTCTTGTAATTTATCTTTTGGTTTATTTGAGCCCTAATATTACTAACTTTCACTACATAAAATAGCAAGTAGGTATTTTATTATTTATTTAATTTTCAATACTAACCTTTTTTTGTTTCTTTTGTTCTGCTATTAGTTCCTTAAATGATGATGTGGTTAACCATGTTGGTAGTACGAAGTGTGCCTGTGTGAAGAACTCGAGTATTTGTCGTAAGTCTTGGATGCTTCCATGTAGTTAATTCTGTATTTCTCTGTAACAATTATGTTTTTACCGTTGTCTAGTGCAAGCCTAGAGCTTAATAATTTGGGTGTATTTATCTGAGGTTGACCCTCAATATTATTATTAAATAAATAATCCCCTCTAATGCTGTGCACAAAATCTGAAACGTCACAATTAAAAAAGAGCCTCATTTTCTTATTGGATAAAAATCTGTTTATAAATGGGTGGTGTTGGTGTTTTACTGGATATTTAGAACCAGTTTTCTGAATTCTGCTGTGTTATAACTAGTAATAACAAAGTGTTTCTAGATAGCACAATCATATACTTATCTTGTTTCTTGGCATAAATTGTTTTTGTGAACACACTTTTCCGTTTTAGTATCTACTCGTTGAACTATTGACTTTGTTTTTAATGTTGTACAAAAGTTCTGTTAGACACAGATAGGGCTTTAATCAATTCTGAGAACTCTATGGTCATTTACTATTAGTAAACAGTAAAAAGTAAATCTACTTAACAAATGTAAGACTTGCTTTGTTAGCAACAAATAGTCTATAGATTAGTACCTATAGATAAGTAATATTTATACAGTAATTAGGTTTCGCCCGTGACTTTGTCTGCTGAGAAGTTGTTTAGTCAAAATCCTCAATAAAAGTTCCGTATGGCTCTTTAGGCTATGAATAAAGTAGATATCTGTACCAAATTACAAGAGTGAGGTTTTAACCGCAAAGACAAAACAAAAAAACCAAACACTTTGGCAGTCATAATAATGATTAGTTAGGATAAATATTTAGCATTAATATTACTAAAATCTTTCACTAAATATAATAGTAAGTAGGTATTTTATTTTTCATTCACGTGGTAAATGGTCCCAGGATACATTTTATCTGCGACTTTGGCCTAAAAATTAACGTGCCAATGCCTAAACTGAATGGGCCTAAAACACGTCATTTGCCGTTACCTGCCGAGGTCTTACCTCAGCAGTGTCTTGAGATTGCAGACTTGAGAATGCAAATGTCTATGACCATCAGGTGATGTGTACACTAGTTTGCATTCTTTCCATAAAAACAGTCTTCTACCTGTTTTTCTTCTGCATACGAGATTCCTCTCGTGTTGTTTGAACCATCAGGTGAGGTGACTCGCTGACTGGCTCGCTTTATCCAGCATAAAAATAATACTCTTTTACAATCGTAATGCCAAGATAATACTAGCGTCTTTTGAGCGTTAATGAACGTTACTGGCGCTGCTGAGACGCTGACGCTCGATAGACGCCGCTAAGCGTCGCGTCGCCGTTGCGCCGACGTTGCGTAGCCGCGACACTGCGGCGCTGGCAGGACGCTCAAAAGACTAGTGTGGGGTGGGGTGTCTCTGTGGGGAGTCTTGGAGCTTGAGACAGTTGGTAGTGTTTGAAAGGGTACCTATTCTTTTATCGAAATACCTTTCAACGAACCATTACTATATTTCTCCTAATACAAGTGTTAAGCTTAAAAGGAGGATTCGACACCTGTGTAAAAAACTTTGTTGAAAATAAATAATTTGAATTACGTAGAATTTTCATTTCATCGAAAGGCATTTCTCGCCGTTTGAGTTAACTTTTTTCTGTAGTCACATGTCTAACCTAACCTTACCTACGTAATTAATGTTTAAAATATCCAAAACAGAATCAGAGAGCAGAGGTTTCAGCAGAAAGCAGCGTTCTAAGAAATGAAATTCGATGAAATTAATTTCGGTAAAATGATGAGTTACCGTTTGAAAACTCTTTATCGGATTTACTTGTCTGCCGGAATAATTTTAATTCGTGTCTTTGTCGTCAACTCGTCAGTGGTAATAAAACCTACCGAAAGTAGTAATTAAAAAATATATCTTGGTATTTTCCTAACCTAAGCTTTATCTACATATACGTTAGATATTTAAGGCCCGTATTAATAAAGTGATCTAAACTCTAATGCTCGTCTCGAGAAGCGTCAAAAATGACAGTGTTCTATGGTTTGGCGCTTACTTTGAATAGCGGTATAAAAATGATGACCAAAAAGATTGTGAAAAACCACGGGCTCCCTCTTTTTCACCAAACTATACACTGCACAACTCCGGCGCATCACGCCGCTCCGCGTCGGCGTCAATTGAACGCCGGCAATTTTTCCATCAGCGCGTGAAGTGGCGTGTGCGCGACCGCGCGACAGATTTACCGCAGGAGCGACCCAGATGCTGAAACAAACAAGTTTTATATAAAAGAACAAGAAAGTGGACGGAATCTATAAGAATAAAAACTGTTTTGTTTTGTTTCTTTTTAGGGTACCGTACCCAAAGGGTTCCGAACGATTCGGTACCAAATTCTAAAGTTAAGAAAGCGGACGGATGTATAGCGTAAGCTCATCACACCTATGTGGATCGCTGTCAATCAATTGTCGATCGATTATTATTAAATATGAACGATATTAGGCTGTCCGGGCGTCCATCTCTCTCCTACTTTAAAAAAATATTCTTTTGAATCGTAGTAAATAGTTGATTGTTTGTAAAACTTAATGCGTTCAAGTTCAATTCTTTGATATATGGCTACTGTACTGTCCATTGGGACAGTTCTACCAGTGTCAAGGTTGGAAGTAGCAAGTGATCGGTGACAATGTTTTTCCTAAAGCAGATGCTGATTCATCAGCTGGGGAATCTAAAAATAAAATATATTATGTACAGAATACTGCGTTCAATTTGGTGTAAAGTGGTCATTTCAAATGTAAATGACAGGTGACAGATGATGCTAAACCAACATGGCGTAGTTATTTAGAGGGCCAATGACCTAGAAACTTGCGACTTTGCAATATATCGATATACATCACAATCAAACTAGCTTCTGCCCGCGACTTTCTCCGCGTATATTTCGATTATCGTGTCGCTCGAGAACTTTAAATTTTCCCGGGATGAAAAGTAGCCTAGTGTTAATCCAGGGATTCCAGGGTATAAGCTTTCACATTTATGATATTAGTAGGATGGTCACCTACGTAGCCAGGTTGCCTGGTGTTACCTTTAGCATCTATGCAAACCATCACGCTTGCCTATTACCCTTCATTTCCCGTAAAAAAGGGCGAGTTGGACTCGTGACTCGTCTCGCACTTGGCCAGTTTTTAGGGTTCTGTAATTTAATGTAATGACTGTAGAAATGTGTCAAAATGTATCCATGGTTCGAAGACCGATTGCTGACTTAGTTGAACGGCACACATGCCACCTGAAGGTATAATAGCACTGAGGACACACTTGCAGTCTACGGATGGCGCTGCCAACTCTAGGGATTTAGATAGAGTGACTCTGCTAGTCGTTGAAATAAGGATTATTAATGTATCTTCTAGCAATACATAACATAATTTACTTAAAGCTTTAGTGACTGACTTATAGACACACAAACTCAACCTAAAGCGCTTCAAGACTTCGCGTCTGGTGGCTGGATGCGCACACCAGTAACAGCCACCAGAAGCAGCCGGCAAAACGCGGCTACCTACTGGTAGCGAGCGCGGACGACTCCCGCAGCTTGTGGCTGGGACGTGGCCACTCCACTCAAACGCTCAGTTTGCGCCTGAATGGGCAAAAATGTATGGTAAAACTCGTTCGCAGCTTGTGGCAGCCACAAGTGCCTCCGCTGTGTTTGCCACTAGTGGCATAATGTGCGGCAGCTTAACCGTACGATCGTCCTCTACTTTCTAATAAATACCGTGGTCTACGAAACGATGACAAAATTGCCAAAGGGTAGGTTTTTTTTATATGTAAAAGTGTTACAGAAAACTCTCATAAACCGAAGCGAAGCGAGGCGAATTAGTAAAATACATAAATGAAAATGCTCGTACACTTTTTTTTCATTGAACAGCTATACAAGCTCGTCCTTCCCCACTTTCTCCCCAGCCTAGCTTTCGTGTACTATAATAAATCGCGGCCGCTTTTCCGGGTGCGCCCACGCCGATCTTTCAGCTTCAGTCTCTCCCGTGCTTCCGTCGCGTGAAGTCATGTACCGCCGCCGCTACCGCACCTCGTTGGGCCTAGGCCTCGGCCTGGGTTCCTCGTTCTCCTCGTCTATCTCGTCGTCCATCTCGTCGTCCATCTCGACGACGCTCTCGTTCAGGACCACCACGACCACGCCAAAACCGACCGACCTGGTCAGATCAGATGCGCGTGCGACTGCAGCGAAGCTCAAGTCAAAGTATGAGAGTGCCGGTACTGCGCAAGGTGCGTGCGATTCTAACCTTAAATAATTGTAACATAAAACGTGTTCCAAAAAAAATATTGTAGGTAGTTGTTAATGTTTACTACAAAGTTATTTTAATTTGCAGGTAATGAAACGTTATCTACATAAATTGAAGACACGTTAGCCTTTTTAGTAGTGACTGCCCACTAAGTAAGCGGCCCGGGTTCGATTCCTGGTATGCGCAAATATTTGTGTGATGCGCGTGAGTATCTGTTTTGAGTCTTGGATGTTTTCTATGTATTTAAGTATGTTTATCGTTGATTAGTACCTATAGTACAAGCCTAGAGCTTGTTTGGGACTTGGTTAATTTGTGTGACATTGTCCACTGATATTTATTTATTTAAATTGATAAGTGACGTCGCATCCTCAACAAAAGATAAAAACGATAAGGCATAGTTTACGCGCGGCCTTGTTTATAGTTTAAGTTTAATCCGGTTTTTCAGTATCCCCTCTCGAAGTTTCTATCAAAAGCTTTTATTTAATACCTAGCTATAAAGTTGCTTGAAGGCTGTAGATCTCTTTTCAAATATTAATTTTTTGTAAGCAGCTATTTGCTTCTCAATATTGGTTTACGACGTAGAATTTACATTGATAAATGAGTCATGAATCTTAACTCCTAGATTCCAGGTTTCACATTGAAACTTTTTAAAACCCCTTTCGCAAATTGGACACGCCTTTGTCCCCATTCTCCATTCCGGTTTGCCCTTTGTCCCGTCAACAAACTGCGTGCATTTGTCTTGTCACGCCTGCAGGCTGTCTGCGTGGGGGGTGTAGGGGGATGTGTGTTCGGAACGTTTTATTACTGACAGCGAGGGTTTCGTCGTTGGTTATGCCAAGTTATTCTTCAACAGGGTGGTTCTGTTTTTGCAACTTCGAGCATGATTGAAACGTCGGTCGTGTTTTCAACTATTTTTTTATTATTCTTCAAGGTATTGGCCTTAGAATTAGAACTTACTTAAATTGACTCTTATTTAACAGAAATGACAATGTTCAACTTGTTTTTATTTCAGAAATTGAACATGCATTTTAGCTGCACGTATTTTCATATTGGAAATTTCAGAATAGAGGCAATATAACCAAATGGGTATAATCTTTCATCGTTTGTTTAAGTAAACACCATTGTATTGTGTATAAGTGTACACAGTCCTAAGAATAAACAGTAATTGGGTCCGTCATCTTGTAAAGCTTGTAGGTACTCTGCTTCTTTGTACACTGAACGCTTGACATGTAGTACTATTAATCTGCGTCCCCACCCACGTACCAAGTGGGAGACATCTTACGTCAGATAAATATATGCGTGTATCGGGAAATCTTTGTGATCAATTAAAAATACACGTCCGCGGAGTCTGTTGACCTTGCCAGAGAGACTGGCGAAAAAAACCATGACGGCTCTTCAAAATGGGACAAGTTTTAGCGTGTGTGGAACATATGTTAGATTCATTTTTTATCACTACATCAGTATCAGGTATTTTAATTTTATATCCAGTCTAACCTTATTAGTATTACGAGCTAGCTGTTGTGTAAAAGTCGTTAGGAACTGTTCAATTTTAAGGGTTAAAAAGTACCGTATGTCCTTCTACTCTACGGTCAAGCCATGTCCATATAAAAAATTAATCAAAATCGGTCCAGCGGTTTGGTCGTTAAAGCGTTGAAGACAGACAGATAGACGACAGAGTCACTTCTTAATTTAAATAGTATGGATATCGATGGATAGTATGAATATATGAAAGTGTCTTTATTTACTTGTTTCGTCTTCACGGTTCAGCACCTCAACCCCTCGATGTTATAGTAGGGATAATTATAGCCCGAAAAGGGACATAGCCTACTTTCCATTAACGCCTGAAATTCAAATAGCTCTAAGCGATACACACCTCTACGTGGACGATATAATGTTAGTTCGCACGCGTCCTGTAGTTATTTTTAATTGTTATATTTATGGCGATCCTTGTGGGAGGCCTATGTCCAGCGGTGGAAGTGTTTAGGCCGATAATTATTAATTATCAACTTCATCAATGGTTTGGCAGGGGATCTGTCCAAATTAAATAGTTTATGCAAAGCTTGTCAAAGGGTTAACGTCAACATTTCTACATACTTAAGTATTCAATAAACTCTCAGACATTTTGATGGTGTTTTTAGATTATAGTCGTCTAGACGTCTCTAACAGATGTCTATTCAAATTAATGATAGTTTCATACATGTTTCGTGTCAGCTTTTATGAAACGACCTTAAGTAGAATTAAGTTAATTGCAGATCTAGTCCCAAACTAAGCTCTAGGCTTGTGCAATGGGCGATAAACAAACGATATAAATACTTAGATTGTGGAGGAATTAATTCGTAAATACATAGAACACACGCAAGACTCAGAAACAAATACTTGCTCTCATATTTGCATCACAAATATTTGCCCATACGGGGAATGGAACCCATGACCGCTAGCTACTCTAGCTAGGATAACGCGTCGTCAAACTCCTGACTCCTAACGAATAACATATATCTATTTTCACAAGTGGAAATTGTTTCCGATCATCATCCAGACTGTTTCCAGGCCATTTTATTATAATACAGATGCAGTGCATGAATTTACGACACATTCGTATTCTTGTTTTCTCAATTAACTTGTCGATGGGTGCTTGAGAACTGGCTGAGAAAGGAAATAAATACGTATCGTATTCGTTTACTTTTTCCTTTTCTGCAAATATTCCTAACTTTCTCAACCAGATAGTAAATGCGCTTGCATTTATCCCCGTCTCTTTCAACAGATGTCCACTTCGTGGCTTCACACAATTTTATGCTCCATATGTTGTGCTTACACACACAGTGATACCTAATTGTTTAGGTAGATTTCATATATTTTGTTCCAGGAAATCTTAATTAATTTCTACATACACTATGTGCCGTTATTATATACAATATTGCAAAATTCGTAATATCTACAGTTATAAAATTTTCTGTTACTGAGTCTTTAACTGACTGAGACTGACTGTCTGATCGAGTGACAGACAACGCTCAGCAGCCTAAATCATCATCATCATCATGTCAGCCGAAAGACGTCCACTGCTGGATATAGGCCTCCCCCAAGGCTTTCCACTCAGACCGGTCTTGTGCTTTTCGCATCCACCGCGGTCCCGCGATCCTGACGAGGTCGTCACTCCATCTTGCAGCCTAAATATTGCATATAAACTACTAAACGTAGAAACTGAATACCTATTTATTTGGAATGTGTAAGTACTAGTGTACTCCTGTAGTGAAAATGTACCTACAGCGAGTTTCTTTAATTCGTCCCCCTGATGAAATGTAAAAACTTTGTCTGTATTGTCTCACACAAGTTATAACGTATTTTTTTAAGAAACTGTTACTGTTTCAGGATTTTTATTAGTTAATCAAACCTAACCTAATCTACACGTTAGATAATTATTTAATCAAGAAATTTTGAAAAGTTTACGGTTCCAGCGACATAGAAGTAATGACTCTCAATAATTATGTAAGTAAAGACAAAGGCAGGCCAAAAAAAAGGTATACATTTTAAAAATCGTTATCATAAGCGTAAGAATTTGCACTCTATACGATTGCAGCGGATACTTGTTTCCTGAAACTGATGTTTTTACGATATTTGCTCAGTTTCCAGTGAATAGGTAGACGTGACCTATAAACGGTGTTTGTCTCACCAAACTTTTTGATACTCCGCATATTTTTCCCCCATCCTGACAGGATGGTAATTTCCTGGAGTTGTTAAAACTGCTTTTCCGTACGTCGCCAAATTTGTTTGTTGACAGGATATCTGATTTTATTATTAAGGTGAAAGTGAGGGTTGTTAGGACACTGGCCTCATACCGTCGATGGACGTCAGATAAATTGCTGACTTCGAGCGATTCCTAGTCTGTCCTTAAGTTCTCTCACAAAGGTTTAGTCAAATAAACTTCTTTTTATTTTTTAAATTCAAATAATATAAAAATGTACCGCTTAATTAATGTACATTTGTTAGGAACTAATTATGATTGCAGTCGCCGCAATTTCCGATACGATCTTTTAGCATGCACGGCGGACCCGATTAAAATACGTACGAGATTTCTGAAAATTTCACTTTTTGAAAACGCTTTAAAGGTTGGTTGGAATTACGCTTTAGATGTTTTTTTTGTTGTATTTGTCTGAACAATGGCGATTTTAAACTTTGCGATTCACCTGCAAAACCAATTTAAGCTTGAAACTAATATATATAGCAGCATAAATTAAATCTTGGACGACGTACAAACGGCAACCACAAAAACGTCATCATTTTAATGATTGAGGATCTCATCTCTTTAATGGCCCTAATAAAAGACGATCAAGAAGCAGCGGTTCGACGCACAACCCAAGCTTGAGGTATTGGGTCGAAACTCCAACCGCCCAGTGGGGCTAGACAAGCTCCCATCGAATACACACGCTAGCGTTTGGTGATCTCTGTCGCTTGGAAAAAAATATGGAATTGACGTAAGTCCCGTGATACATCCCTCGACATGCGTTGTCAAAAATGAAAAATGTCACGTGACTTACGTCAATTCTACATTTTTCTGAAAACTTTTTTTTTTATGGCGTAGGGAAGGCTGACGAGCACACAGGCCACCTGATGGTAAGTGGAAACTGTGACCCATAGACATTCGCATTCACAAGACTGCAAGCGTAAGACTGCAAATGCGCTGCAAACCCTGAGGACTAAGATGGAATGCCTCTATGCTAGTCATTACACCGGCTCGCTCGGTCGATTGACAACGCAAAGCGACAGTGATCACAAGACGCTAGCTTTTTTATTTCGATGGCAACTCGTCTAGCCCCGGTGGTTCGGCTCAGTCGCCTCTGATTTCTTCAGATGTTATATTTTACTAGCGACCCGCCCTCGCTTCGCTTCGAGTTATGGGTGTTTTCTGTCACACCCGTACATAATCTAATATTTGTAACTTAAAAGCCTTTCTCTTGAAGCACTCTATGTATTGATGGAAACCGCATTAAAATCCGTTGCGTAGTTTGAGTGAGTCTAAGCGTTAAACTAAGTCACTCAGAGGGCTATGGAGAGGACTGTGCTCGGGGTTTCTCTGCGTGATAGAATCAGAAATGATGATATCCGCAGTAGAACTAAGGTAACCGACATAGCCCGAAGAATAGCTAAACTGAAGTGGTAGTGGGCGGGGCACATTGCTCGCAGGACTGATGGCCGATGGGGTCAGAAGGTTCTGGAGTGGCGTCCGCGGACCGGAAGACGAGCTGTAGGTAGGCCTCCAACAAGATGGAGTGACGATCTCGTCAGGATCGCGGGACCGCGGTGGATGCGAAAAGCACAAGACCGGTCTGAGTGGAACGCCTTGGGGGAGGCCTATGTCCAGCAGTGGACGTCTTTCGGCTGACATGATGATGATGATGATTTAGGCTGCTGAGCGTTGTCTGTCACTCAGTCAGATAGTTAGACAGTCAGTCTCAGTCAGTTAAAGACTCAGTAACAGAAAATTATATAACTGTAGATATTACGAATTTTGCAATATGGTGATGGTTAAAACCGCATGAAAATCGGTTCAGTCGTTTTTGAGATTATCTCGAACATACACACAGACAGACGCGAGACTCCATGTAAAAATAATTATCACTGTTTTCTTAAAGATGTTTAAATTTTACGGGATAAATGAGTAATAGCCTTGACTATGCCACTCCCCAACTAAATAAATTAGTATAACTGCTTGAAATCACGTCCAATCTTTATAGACAAGGACAAATAAACACACGCAGGCAAAAGTCATAAACTAGGTACTTCTGCGCGGAGTCCCGGGCAAAAGCTGAAATACATAATATTATATCAAAGTTTACGATTCCGTGGAAATCCCCGGCTGGTTGCGTCAATCCATAATTATATATTAGCCGGATATTATGTTTGTATTGTATGACACACTTTGACTGGGATTAGCTGTCTATCATACGCGGATTTAGACATGACGTGTTCTGGAAATTGAAATATAGGTTTATTTTATTATAAGCTATTTAATATGATGATGGCCTAAATTGCTATGGTTATTTTTGGAAGTCACGCTTGATCTCTTGAACTATCTCAACATGTAAAAGATGAAACTGACTGACGTATCAACGCACAGCCCAAACCGCTGCGAGAGATTCCAAATGTGGCGCGTAGGTTCCTTGTAGGGTGCACTAAGAAGGGATTTTTAGAAATTCATTCCCATGTTTCCTCTATATAATGTATTTTATAGCTCTCAAAGTTCTAGTTTTGTATTGTGGGTAGGTAGGTACTAGACAACGGCAAACATACTAAGAATGAAGCCAGACAAGCGTCATATTTTGAGTTGTGACTCGCGTAATTTCATCTGCGTACTAAAGTCCAGGTGATAATGCGTCGCCGTTTGAGCCAAACAGGAGGTTTATTTGAAACCGATTGTAGCAGAATTTACGCGATTCACAACTTCTTGATAAAAAGAAAAAAAAAGATAAAAGATGTTTATTCAGTAAGTAGGCCGCACGGGCACTTTTACACGTCAAAAAACTACCAGCGCTTCGCAAGAGACCACTGCTGAGAAGAAACGCCGCAAGAAACTCAACAGTCAGTCGTTTTTTTTAAATACTACTTATGATGTTATACAATTATACCTAGCATTATATAAAATAATAAATTTAACATAAAATAAAAAATAAAAAATATTCAAGCGTAGCTTGAGCAGGAAAATGTGTCAAAACTAAGAATTTTCATAAGTAGTAGTAATAAAAAAATAAAATATATATATTAAAAAAAAAAACTTTCCTATGACAGTGCAAGACAACCACCACATACACCGTGTCCCCTAGAAAATATACAATATTTACATATTTGTTTATGCCTATTTTATTATTCAGTTATTTAGGTGTTTAGTTAAGTTTAGGCCAAGCATTTTTATCTGTTTTGGCTTCCTTATACAGTGTTTTTTTTTAACGGGGACAACATGCTGAAATCGAATCTATAGGACATACTCGTACAGAGAGACTGAATTAAGAACCATAAGGTTGAGAGAGTTGTTGAGTTGTTCGTAAAGTTAAATAAAGTTAACCAATGATATTTTTATTGGGTCTCTATTGACTGCCATAAAGTTAAAGTTTCGATTATTGTTTGCCAAGTCGTTTTACATTATATTTACGTATTAATAGTCATAATGTTTTTAGTCATAATTTTGATGATTATACATCGGAATGTCAATTATTGCGGGTCTTTCTGTTGGAAGTCATAAAATTCATAGTCATGCCAATTTATGTCATAATAATTTTAGTTCATAATGCCAAAGGTAATAATTGTACTTGTTATAAATGTTTTTAGGTCAAAAGTTGTAGGTAATTTGAAGTAACTCACTTTTTTAAAGGCGAAAATTACAGAGCATAAATTCCATGTCCAAATACTATTGTCTCAATGTTCAAACAAAATATAGACATGTATGATGTGACGGGGTCGACGGAGCTCCTATTTCTGGATAGTTAAGGCCTTCGGCCTTGACGCAATACTAACCTAACCTAACCTATTGATCTAGATTTATCGTCTATAGTACGGGTATTTTGGTTAGGCAGGAGGCTCTGCCCCCCGTTATCACTAAGTGTTGCCTTTTAATGATTTCCATAATTGTAGATATAAAAATATTAAAAGCAAGAGGTATGTTGAGTTGCAGTGTATTTGTCAAAAAAATTTTTTTTTTTTTCTTTAAATTATAGTGTTTAATATTTTCGGTTTATAATAAAGTTGTAATTAACGTTTGGTAGAAAAACCGTATGAATTAAAATAATTGATAGTATGAAAGTATGTCCTAAAATATTTCTGACTCATTTTTTACATGCCTTTGAATGTTATAGGGTTTTAGGTTATGGTATATAATTTTAACATTATGGATAGTTAACGTTCGAATTATAAAGCGTTATGACGAAAAATTGTTATGACTTCCGATAGTTATGAACATAAACAATATGGGTACAAATGTCTGACTTTTAATAATAGAAACTATAAATGTATGGTAGTCAAAGGGATCCCATTTTTATTAGCTCTGAAAGGAAGGGTCCCCATTATGTGGGTTATTACCTATTTTTAGATATTAACCCCAACCCCAGGTGAACTTACTATTTACCCATAATCCCACGGAAAACACTTTTCAAACCTGCCGGGTATCGTTAACCCCGGTAAGAGCGGTTGGTAATGATTTACACCTGCAATATTTTTACCGACGACATAATGGTTCAGATATAAATTGTAGGGAAAAATAAGATTAATGTTTTATACCAAGAGAAAATTTTAATTTTTATATCACTTGGAATTTCTTCGCACCGACTGAGAATATTTTGTGGTTGGAATTTTTTGTAGCTTTGTTGTTGAAAGACGAAAGATTTGTATTTTTGTATTTTAGTAACGAATAAACTCGAAAACTACAGGAACGATTTCAAAAATTATTTCACCATTAGAATGCTACATTATCTCTGAGTAACATAACCTATGTTTTATTTGTTTGCGCAGACAGAGTCGCGGGCAACAGTGTTAGCTAGTATTTAGTAAAATGCCAGTTTCAAGATGGGTGAAATACAGTTTTGTATGACCTGATGTTTATTTAGAATATAGTACAATACAATAGATTTAATATGAATACATCTAGATAGATCTTATTTTTAGAATATGGTAATTCATGACGGTATTAACATAACAATGACTACAGCATAATTCTACAGACAATACGACGCGCAAATCAAATGGTGGTATGGTTTATTATTTCTTTACCAATATTATAAACGCGAACGTCTGTATGGATGTATGGATGTTTATTTCCCTTTAACGCTGCATCGGTTGGACGGATTTGGATGAAGTTGGGAATGCAGATAGCTTATTCTCTGGATTAATACGACTGCTTCTTCGCGGAAAATTTAAATGTCCCCGGGGGAATTGAAATCTACTCAAACGAAATCGCGGGCAGAAGTTATATGTTATAAGGGCGAAAATTTTAGTTGTACGTTTGTTACTCTTTAATTCGAGAATATTGAAATTTCTGGACGTATTTGAATAAATTTGAGAGGGTGGGCGGTCAATTATTTAGTACTAATGCTGCGCAGCCGAAGTCGTGCGCAGAAGCTAGCCCTGAATGAATGAGTTACTCAATACCTCTAAATTCTAACATCTCTAACACGTACGTAATGAACTCTACTACCCATACTGTAAAATTAACACCCAGCCAGCTGAAACTGAGAGCTCCGGGTCCATTAGGCCCGTTTAGCAAACGCTACTACTAATTAGCACCAATTCCAGTCAAACGCGCTCTTTCGCACTCAATTAAGCTTTCTTTGTCTCTCGTTTGATAGGTAGATTTAGGAGCTAATGGCGCGACATAGGCATTTATTTATTTTAATTTGTCAGATTAGGTTATTTACAATGTTTTAATGTGAAAGTTATTTTTAATTTAGATAATCTTCATCACACTTTTTTAACAAATGGAGAACACATTAACAGACTGCAGTCCCAAGTCTGTAAGGGAGTTTATGTGATCGATAATTCAGGGTATAAACTATTATCGTTCCAAATACAGTAATCTATCTATCTATGTATATAACGCAAAACTGACTGACTTAGATAATAACGCGCAGCCGTAACTACTGTTCCTAGAAACTTAAAATTTGGTACAGTGCTTCCTTTCATGTGTGTACTGAGAAGAATATTTTCAAAATTCTCCAGTGTTTTTCACGTATTTATTTATTTATTTATTTATTTATTTATTTATTTATTTATTTATTCAATCAATTTGTAATTTACAGAGTGATCCATTGCATTACAAACTTAACCTGAAACTTAAAATTAAACATGCAGTATGTTCCTAAAATATCTTATGTCTACTTATACCATAACATAACAATTGTTAATTTTGTATGTCCTAGTTGTGAAAGATATCACCTAAAAACTATTTGAATGAATGTTAATTCTTTCACTACGCAACCGCACTGAAGCTCTAACCCGGCTATTTTAATTCCCGTTGTTTTCAAGGCCTTGTGCCAGTGAGAAAGTGTCGCGATTTTTTTATCAATGCCGCTTGTAAGAAGGCCGAAGACTTGTAGATGTGCGAGAGGTAAAGACGTGTTGTTTTCGATATGGAGTGTGTATATTTAAACGTTCTTCATTTAACTCAACATTGACCCATCTCGAGACAACGATAAAAGTAGCGGCTTGGCTGAGCTCCTGACCTGGGTTGCTAACGAATATGAGGTGTGAGGATTATGAGGTTTTACATTAGGTGGCTCATCTCCTTGATTGTCATGAATGGTTATGAAATTGACTACTGTCATTTTGAACAGTATCTTTTACGTTACAACATGGAAAGAACTCTATCCAGCATTAAAGATAAAAGTCATTTAAACAGTCAGCTGCCTTACCCCAAAACAGAATACCGTAAGACAACACTGGAAATAACTATAATAAACTAAGCGATCTGTCTCAACATTAGTTAGTTTTCTAATTTTCCTAACGGCGTAAGCTGCTGAACTTAGTTTACCTGCCAGTACAGTACTATGGGGGGACTCCGTTGCAATTTTTTATCTATTGTTATGCCTAGAAAAACTGCCTTATTTACCATTTGCAAACACTCGTCATTTAGAAAAATACTAGAATCTACCGGTTTAAAATTAGGCAAAGCGAACCTAACACATTTCGTTTTCTTAGCATTTAGTAGCAAGTTGTTACTAGTAAACCAATTAAGTTCTTTAACTAGTGTGGCGTTTATCCTACTGTCGTCTACGGATTTTCTATCTACCTTGAAAATTAGTGAAGTATCATCAGCAAAAAGTACAATATCACATATTATATCTACTACTCTTATAGGTGGTAAGTCATTTATATAAATAAATCAAAAGTAAAAAAGGACCTGGAATAGTGCCTTGTGGCACACCTATTTTCACTGTAGCTCCAACCGATTACGTTTTGTTTCTTACAACATCCCATGGAAGGAATCAACAATCCCCAATTACGTATTTCAAAAAAAAATGTTGTTAATTATCATTTGAGGTGTTTTTTTTAATTAATAAATAAAGATACGTTTCGTAAATATGACTTATAGAAAGTCGATAAAACTCAACGTTCCAACTGTATTAACGTTTAATTTTTGCCATGAAAATTCCGCTGGCTGAACATAATCTTTTGTCGAAAATATTAACAAATGGAACGGAAATTATAATGTTCCGGAAATGACAATTAAATGCTAGTTTTGACAGATGGAATGGTCATGGATACGATAACCGATCATGACGTGAATATTGACGTTTTTGCACCTATTGGTATTGTATTGTTTTAAACCCGATATTACTGTCAAATTAATAAGAGCTGTCATAATGTTGGCAATAAGATAGCAATACGGGAAAAGACAATGTAGAATAAAACTCCAGCCTTTTAAAAACAATAGTTAATCTCAATAAAAGTTGAATAAGGATGCTAAATCTTTGTTACTTTTATTGCTTCCAGAGATTACCTGAGAAGGTTTTCGAGTAAACGTTTTGTCTCACTCAGTTTGTTTGTGTTTGTGTGAGACATAAAACCACACGTGAGGTTCTAACCTTGGACGAAAGAAATATTGCTTCTACGTGTGTTTAGATTCGAATTTATTTTGTATTAACAGATCCACCTGTAATATAAATTAGGTGCATATTTTCTCGATCCGTTGTGTATTTTTGTTCAGTTAGTTTGAACTGATAGTAATATCAATAAATATCTTACTTTAGGCGGAAAATCTCTCGCTAGGAGGATAAGTCGGGGTTCCGAAGCGCTAGTAGATTCACTCTATATTACCGACGTGTAAAAGAGCCCTCATGTGGCCAATTTACTGAATAAATATTTAGAAATTTGAATTTGAATTTCCATTTTAGCCGAAAGGGGTTTTTAATCCCAATAAGCTCACAGGCCACCTAGTAAGTAACAATCCCAAGACTACAATCTTAACACAGCAAACGTACTGCCAACCGAGGACCAAGTTGGAATGCCTTAATCCAATGCACACCGGAACACAATGCGAACTGCTGTTTGGTAGTAGTTTAAATGGGTCTGTATTATTTCGCATAATTATGATTTCACATAATAGTTTTTTCTCTGAAATTGATATATTATTTTAATTTTTAAGATGATAACCCAAAGATAAATATCTAAATTATTTTAAAACTTCATTGTTACATTAAAATAATACCACTAAGAACACTAATTTTATGCCAAACAAAGGGCACCAAGATTAAAGTATAAGATGGTGGTAGCAATCCGGATGGACTGTGATCTCCGTGTCAAAAAAATATGTTAACCCTCGTGCGCGAGTAAATCTTTGCTGACGGATTTTAAGTGAGGACTTGTGATAATCATCCCAAGGTCTCTTCAAAAATCTTTTGTAATTCGTGAACGTCGATGTTCACGTCATGTTTACGATGCTGTCGATCAAGATCAAGAGTGTCTGACGTCATTTGCGACTGCGCTTGTGGAGTCATTGTCATCGCATCAAAACAAAAAGTACCTACACGTCAATGTAACTATGAAATATAGAGCAACTATTAAACAAGTTGGATAATAGCAAATTTAAATTAAAATAGCATTGCAAGGAAAACTACCAA
The DNA here is from genome assembly GCA_923062465.1 of Acleris sparsana. Taxonomy (NCBI): domain Eukaryota; kingdom Metazoa; phylum Arthropoda; class Insecta; order Lepidoptera; family Tortricidae; genus Acleris; species Acleris sparsana. The sequence goes on from OV281297.1 coordinate 17,350,403, forward strand.
TTGTTGAGAAGAGGTGTCCAAAAAAACTCAATATTCTGGGTGGTTTTCCATGGTTGTTTCTTGCGGCGCTTCTTAGCAGTGGTCTCCACGTGGGCGCTCGTAGATTTTTGACTTGTAACCCGTACGGCCTTTTTCCCTGAATAAGTTTAAGTTATGACGCGTTTTCCTGCTCATCTACGCATTAATGATTTTATACATATAACGCTAGGTTAACTATTATCATTGCCATAAGCAATATTACGGTCTCTAACCGTTGGCCTCTTGAATAGGCTCAGAGTCACTCAGCGTGCCATGGAAAGAGCTATGCTTGGTGTCTCGCTACGAGATCGAATCAGGAACGAGGAGATACGTAGACGAACTAAAGTAACCGACATAGCCAATCGGGTTAGCAGGCTGAAGTGGCAATGGGCAGGCCACATTGCTCGAAGGACTGATGGCCGCTGGGGCAGTAGAGTTCTCGAGTGGAGACCACGTACCGGCAAGCGCAGCGTAGGGCGACCCCCCGCGAGATGGACGGACGATTTGGTCAAGTCCGCGGGGACCCGCTGGATGCAGGCCGCTTCCAACCGGGTGAGGTGGAAATCTTTGGGAGAGGCCTATGTTCAGCAGTGGACGACCTAAGACTGAAATGATGAAGCAATATTAAAAACATAACTGCCTGTTAAGTGTGTTGCGGCTTTTCTCTTCAGCAGTGCCTCATATAGGGAGGACTGATATTTTTTGACGTATAAAGGTGCGCGTGTGGCCTGCTTAGATATTATTATTTTTTATCGTCCTTCTGTACGGAACCCTAAAACAAGTATACGTAACTGGTTATTATGTAATATATGTTTACTTTATTAGCGTTTATAAGTCGTGCGTTAACAAGGATTGGTGACTTGTAATCGACACTAGGTTTAGAGATCCAGTTAATTTATTTGTGTTGGGAGTTACGGTTGGTTGGTGTTGGTTTTGATCATTAATAGTACTATGTTAAGTTTAGCTAGTGGAATATTTATGGCAATCTAAGGGGCTCAGGGCGACTTTGTCTACAGTCCTATTTCGTCACCTTCCTAACTCGTCCACGATGCCATGTCGTCAGCATGTAATTCCTAAATTGTGACCTTCCTAACTCGGCCACATTTTTATATCGATAATTTCCTATCTTGTCCACATTCCTATATTGTCCATAGTGATAAGTCGTCCACATTCCTATATCGCCCTAAGCGCAAACTGAAGTTAGCCACACAATATTGAAGATGTTGACCAAATAATAGAAATGTGGACGAGTTTGCACTGTGGACTGTGGACGAGTTAGGAAGGTGACAATATAGGAAAGTAGACGAGTTAGGAAGGTAATATAAGAATGCCGACGAATTGGAATAGTGGGCCATATGGCTTTGTGGACTGGTTAAGAACGTGACGAATTAGGACTATGGACGAAGTCGCCCTGAGGCATCTAAGGGCCTATTGAAAAAGACGCGTGACCATCTATTTCCTTTTTTGAAATAATCTGTCTGATTTAGAATACTGCAATAGTATATATCTCTTTGAAAGATTGGAACCTAACAAATACAGTGTTTTTTAAAAAAAAAAAAATACGAGAGGTCGCGGCTTTGGTTACCCTTTTAATTATGCAAACTATGCTCGTTTAAATACCTACCTCGTTTCGCATAATAAACCCGACTATAAAGTTCTTTTAAGTGTTTAGTTGCTTTAATTAGAAGTTTTGCTTGCATTTAGTTAACTAGTTTTAGTTTATGGCTGGGGGTTCTTCGAGACATAAGTCAGCTTTTTATCTACCGAAGTGAGGACATCAATATCAATGTAGTCGTTTCTTATCTATACATATACACACACACACACACACACACGCACACAAACTCAGACTTACACACATATACACACAGATATATAACATGTCTTTTTTTTTTGTTATTGTATACTTAATTTGATCTCTATAAATGATCTCAAAATAGTAGCGATATTATTTTAGGTATTTCATGTTCTGTTTTTTTCATTTTTTATTTTGACGCCTTCGATACCATATCGAATCTTTGGTCTCACTGAAAACCAACGCCTGTGAATGTATTAACAACATTCAGAGGCATAAAGCTGAGCGGAGACCGTTTTGGCCGTAATAAAAAATAAATGTATTTAGGTTAAGGCAATTTTCTTGTAAACTGTTTTTATGTAAATAAATTATTTTTCATTTCATATAAAATGCTTTGTCCTGCATGACTGACGGATCAACGCACAGCCTAAACCGCTGATCGGAGAGACCTAAAACTTGGAGAGTATGTTCTTTGTAAGACGTAGGCATTCGAAATTCTACCCGTAAGGGGGTGAAAAAGGGGGGCAAAGTTTGTATGGGACAACGTGATTCCTTGGTCCAATCTACTTATTTCAAATTTCGCATAAACATTCTTAAACAGAATTAATGGAAGACGTGTTTCAAAACACAATCCGACTTTATTCAAATAAAGTTGAACTGACATAAAAGATTGGTGCAATGTAAATACCCAAACCTCTGAGTCTAAAGATTCCATTTTTGATACATAGGTTTCTTATCAGGTGCCGTAAGGATTTCCCGAAAATCGACCCCCAACGGGAAGAAGTAGGGGTAGTAGTGGGAAACTAATTCTACGCGTACGAAGTCGCGGCCGTCCTCTAGTCAATAAATAAACAAGTGTGGTTGCATATATGCAAAACGGACTGCTAAATCAATGCATCCGTCCGTGTGTGCAGCGAGACAAAGTGGCGCAGGCATGGCTTTAGAATATTCGGCGTCGCAGCTGTTGATCGCGATTGTATCGTTGCAATCTTATTCTACATTGTCTCTACACGAACTGCTGCCTAATTGAATGCCCGCACTAATGTGTTTTGTCCGCTCTGACGGGACTACAAAACTCGCTGGTTAATGAGCTGCGTCGAGAGTCATCGTATTGTTTTTGTTTGATTGTTGATAGGTATCTAACGGTAGGTTGGTAAGTATCTCGGAGACTCTTAAATAAATCGCTTTCTTCAAATATTATATTTTTGGAAATAGAAACATTTAAAGAATTATATTTAAATAAAAATAGGTTAAATATAATGAACCAGCGAGACACGCGACCCGTGATATATGATAGATCCAAATACCAATAGATCATTGACAATTTTGAATTTGGAAAGAATTTAAACGAAATGTAAAAGTGGCCAGGAACGCAAAAAGGAGGTTGTAACAACCTCGTTACAGGTAAGCTCATGAACCACGGAATCGAACCATGGAAAGATTCTTTCACCATTTGAAATGAACATTATTCCGAATGGATAAAGGATATTTTTTATTTTTTCAAACCGTAACGAGGCTAGGGCGGGACGATATACAAAAGATAAAAGATAAAAGATAAAAGAAATTTATTTAGTAAGTAGGCCGCTCGGGCACTTTTACACGTCAAGATACTACCAGCGCTTCCCAAGAGGAGACCACTGCTGAGAAGAAACGCCGCAAGAAACTCAGCAGTCAGTCATTTTTTAAACTTATTTCATATTGCATATTACAATGGTATGTACAACTTAATCTAGCATTATATAAAGCTACAAGTATTAAATTAAATATAATATCAAATAACAGTAGTTCAGCAGGAAAACATGCCAAAAATCTTACGGGAGAGAAGGATAGAAAAGAATAAAATAAAATAACTACAACTACCTACTTATATATGTGTATATGAGATGGTGCAAGATGACCACATAAAAGTTTAGATATGTTTTCCTGCATCAACGGTGTCCCCCAGACAAGAAAAAGCAGGATAAAGCCTTTGCATTTGAACAAATTACTATTGACTAAGTTTCGGGTGTAGGCCATGCATTTTTGTCTGTTAGATAGTCCTCGACCCTATAATACGCTTTAGACATTAACGACCTTTTCAAATATTTTTTAAGTGCTGGAAAGGGTAACTTTAAAACTACTTCAGGTAATTTATTATAGAAATGAATGCATTGACCAACAAATGATTTATATACTTTACGGACACGGAATTTTCGAATAGCTATTTTATTACAATTACTAAGATCTCTAATAAATATTAGGTACGTACTATTACAGTATCCGACTTTAGCTGAGCGATGTATAACACAAGTTTGTACATGACTGTTGTTCTTTCTTAGCTAATGAAGACTAAAATATATTATAGATTTACATATCGATCGGTTACACGATCGCTTCGATACGCCCCGAAAACTTCCTCGATGTCGTCTAGCATTTCCGAATCGACGGCTGCCAATCGTCGAGTCGCGTATTTTCAGCAAGTGGGTCGAGCCAGTGGGGCGGCTAAATCTAGGCCCGGCGGCCAGGCGGTCACGGCTCGGACCTGATGGATGGCTGATTGTTTTATTAGTTAAACAAAGTAGACTTCGTTACGTTATAAAAAACAAAAGCGAGTTCGAAAGTCTTGGCTTTACGGTTCAACGCTCCAATCAATGTGAAATATGGCACGGTTTTTTTTGTACATTTAATTCCGCTATTGACGGACTGCTTTAAGCAGTCAGGACTGATAGCCCCGTGATTGCTATTGGACAATCAGCAGTCTCAATGCTCTAGGTTCGTCGTTGGAAGTGCAGATCGTCTAATATCAACGCGTCTATGGCGGCCCTCGAACAAACTTTGTCAGCAAAAAATCATCAATGACATGCGACTCCGTCTGCGACGCTGTGGTTTAGTGTTACTCCTCGGGAACTTATATTTTCGGGGATATTAACTACTCTATCCTACTAGTACTAAAACTAGTACATAATACGGGTATTCAAATAAAGATCTAGTGGAATTTCTTTTGTTTTTATGACTAATCGTCAAATCAAAAGAATACTTTGCTTCATTCACATTATATTCATATTTCTCTGACAAATTTCGTGGTACGTTGCCTCAGGAGGCTATGTCTGAATACTTATAACCATCAATATAATTAACATAGTCGCATTACAGTCGAAAGACGTCCTGGTGCTGGGCGTAGGACAAAGGATTACTACAAGGGTCGGTCTAAGGCCGATCGCATTTACTGCAAAGTAAATAAATAATATTATTGTAGATAAATAAATGACGTACAAAAATACTTATTAGTTTGCTTGGATTAATAAAGAAACCAGCACGTTTTTATAATTGGCTAGCTGCATTGCACTCTTCTCGGGCTGCAAACAATTGAAATGCTTTCGAAGGTTGTTACAGAAGTTTTCAGCGGAGCGTTGCGTTCTGCGCTACGAGCGCTTTTTCGAGAGCTTTTAAATTGAAAACATGGTTTAGTGATTGCTCTTGGCAAAAAGGTTGAGTAAAACCGCTCATTCCCGAAATATCAGTATTTCAAAATAAATTCTCCATATATAGGAATTCCAAGATAAACATTCAAATTAGGATACCAATTGTTTATTATCTCTAATGTTTCAAAATCGTTTTTTTGAGAATCTGGTTAAAAGAGTAGTTTGGTATTTTCAAATTCTGTTATTTTGGGAATGAGCGAGTCAAACTATATCTACTATTGAAATACCTAATCAGCCGAACCGTGTCACAGTGACGTTTTGATTCAAGTCGTAAGAAGTGTCAAACAAATTGTTTATTTATATCGACACACCGTTCTACGGTGGCTCAGGGTTCCATTGGGTTGATATAGTACCTTTTTATTTTGATCCTTTTTAAACTTTGGAATACAATAATAAAATTTATACGATTGATTATTTCATACACCTACTTACCCTACCTTTTTACCCCCCTCGACGGTAACAGGTGCTATAAGTTTAAGTGTGTACAAATGTCGGTGGCGTCGTAGCACCTAAATGGATGGACCGACTTGGACGAGTTTTTTTAAAATTAGAAACAAAATTTTACTGGAGTGGTTCTTATCAAGGTCTGATGGATCTGATTGGGCCGCTTGATGGTTGTTAGTTCTGAAAGTAGGGTTGCGATTATTTGAAGGTTTTTAATTATTTAATGGTTATGTTTCTGTAAAAGCTTTTAAATCACGAAGCACTTGTACACCTTAATCTACCAGCGTAATAGTAGGTTTCTTTCATGCTATCAGGTCACCTGATGTGAAGTGATCGACGCTGCCCATGGACACATGCAACACCAGGAGAGGAATTGCAGCTGCGTACTTTAGGGACTCGTTAAAATAAAATAAATATGTCTGTATGTTTAGCCGCAGCGCTGTAACCTCGCTTTAAATCTGTTAAAGTTAAATGTAGCATTCGTCTGCAACGGTAACGCATTCACTGCCCCCAACCAGCTATTGTTTGTAATTTGAATACGCCGCGTGTGTCGTTGGCACTGTGTGCCCTGAATAACATTCGGGATGTTTTCGCTACAGCTGCCTGCTATATTTAAACTCAAACAAACGATTATTTTCCCCGGTTTTCTCTTAAAATATTATAATAATAATTGAAAATATTGTTTTAGTGGATGTTTATAAATAGATACCTACCCTAAAATGTCACTCTCCTATTCATCCTAGATCCTCAGGATCTCTATAGTTTATATAGATATATAGATATAGATCTCTATAATAATTATCATGTTTTTTCTTGTTTACAGGTAAGTCATCCAGAGATTTACGAGACAAATGGTAACGAGATTATTTTCTATTATGTTATTATTCAACAATCTGATAATGTTCGTGCTACAACAGATGATATTTTTACTATAACAATGTAGTCCAAAAGTTAAGTAGGTACAAATGGTAGTTATCTTAAAGCAAGTTACATGGCACACACTAAACATATCTTTTTATTAATCGAATAATAAGTATTGAAGCAAGTCGTCCCAATTTCGCATGCTATTTTCTGTTACAAACTTCATTGTAAACGGTCCAGCCCCGTCAAATCTGTCAAAATATTGACATGTGTTAGACCTTACAGAAAACCTTCCACAAGTCTACCTGTCGTGAGACAGTTCGTATCGTTTTTCCACCAGATCTACTTGTTATTTGAGGAGGTCTCATTGTGGAACGGCTCTGTCTATGATTGAGTGTCTATTAAAGGATGTCTGCCACAGATGAATATTTTACTGTTGATTAGCTCTTGAGCTCTGCCTAATATTTGGGCTTCACCGCGGGACATCTGCCACGGGGAAAGCTTAGGTGTCACTGTCAAACGGCTCTCTGACCAATCTTCTGCCACAGGGGAAGATCTCACTCAGTCTTTGCTTATCATTTGGGCTCCATCAGAAACGTCTGACATAGAGCCATCATTATCGAACAGCTGTCTACATCCGGAAGCACAATCCCACGTGTGGGTGCTTGCAACTCCTGGCAGAGTGCGCAGACCCCAGGAGTTCACAGACCTAACGTGTGAGTTAGGTTGGCGACGCTCCAAGTTCCGATAAAACGGCGCAATCAATAATAACGGATTGGTTTATGTACCTACGCTTTCTTTTTAGACGCACTTCAGAGATGATTTTCTGTGTGTCTACATTTCACAAAATTATTAATGGAATTTTCCATCCATGCAGATTCTACTTTCTTTGGTTACCTTTCTCGGTCTCCTCGGTTTGATCCATAAATAAGTACAATCTCGACACTGCAAAAACATGGCCAACCCCTGTGACTAAAACAACCAAACAGATGGTCCAATTTTAATGCCGGGTGTCCCGATTTTCTCTGGATGTTTCTTACCTACAGCTATACACCCGTAGGTTTGATTGAAACAAATCACTTGGGCCGTTCAAAAGCAGCTATCAATTCTAAAAGCGAGGATCTCCATTCCGTGGGGGTTTCAAATCTATTTATGATGTATGTCCTTATGTTATAAAAGTCTTTGTCTCCTGTTTCATGTCACTAAGTTACTGTTTCGTCCAGAACGAATCCCCAGCGGGTTGCACCGCACGAGTGCATGCCGACAAGAATTATAAAAAGCCGAAGGCCGCCTGTCGTGCCGCCCGTAGTATTTTTAGCACATGTTACTGGTTCCCGCGAACTCTGCAGTTACTTGTGAAAATGGCGTCGAGAAAGTTATAAGTCTAGACTTTAATGCTGAATAGTTTATGGCTCAGCTGTGCTTGTCTATGTAATATATTAACAAGTAGCTTAAGTTGGTCGTAAATCCTTTTCTTGTGTTGAATGATCCGGAGGAAAACGGTTTCGTGAGAATACAGGTTTTTTGTTGCTTAGGTTTTAGATCGGAGAGTAGGTACATTTATTTTGTCAGTGGTTGGACTCAAGAGTTGGTGAATCGCTGGCTGCTTTTTCTAATTTTATCTATAAAAGTAAACCCCTACAGTACAGTACAGTTTTTAAGATTTTATTTGTTAAGTCACTGTGACACAGTTTGATGGCGGGTCAGGGTTCCATTTTGCTGAGTCGTCATAAATGTTTGGCATTACGTCGTTTTTTACTTTTCGTTTGGTCATATCATTAACGGAGGCCGTAGAAAAGATACATTGGACGTTCGTTATCTTTATCCAAAATGTACAGGATTGACGTAAGCTGTCAGACGGTCGCGTCGAGCGCCTGCGTCAATTTCAGACATTTTGTCAATTTTATAAAACAGATATAATTTGTACGTACGGTGACCCATTTTCATCGCTGTAAAGCTTGAGTCTCATCTTCATCATGATATGGCATTTTATATCTCAAATGATAAATGTATATTGTCATTTTTTCATGTAAATTACTTTACTGTTATTTGGTCTTTTAAATGACATTTGCCATTGTCATCCATTTATACATACTCGTAGGTATAAATGCTTAAACTAAGGTACGCAAACGCTAGGTTGACGCGATTTGAATGCAACTATTCAATTGCTATAGCTGTCTAATCAACAAGGAACATAGACGCAATTTTCTTAATATAAAAACGTTTTACAGATTTGGATTCTAGCGATTTTGCCAGCGTCGCGGTCTGGTTGCTTTATTAAAAGGTACAGTAAATGGGTTCTCCCTTCGCCGGGGGACAGCTGGATTTTTATTTTCGTTCTCTCGGGGAGCACTTTGCATTGGAACGATTTATTTTATTTAAATCTACGTCCAATGCTTTGTGTGGCGTTTAGTTTAACTTGATATTTATTTCTTAGAAACTTAATGAAATTTAATTTTATTGTTACTTGTTAACTCTATAGTTTTTGTAGATACCTAATACGGGTCCATTTGCTAGTAATTTCCCTTTATTCATAAATAAAAACCGTTCAAGTGCAATTCAGACTGGCACCGAGGGTTTCCTACGATAGAACGACTATGAAGATTGTTTATTTTTATTAATTAAGGAAAGCAAACGGCTTACATTAGGAATTAATACACTTAGGAATTAACTACACAAAGCTATTAGCACCTTGTAAACACCTAGCTAGCTTATTCATTATGATTACAAATTACTGACACACAGACGGACAGACGGTCGGACGGACGTGTCTGTTACTACCATTAAAAACCCAAAAAAAGAGTTAAAGCAATAATAACTTCACTAATTTTAGCTACACCTCACCCAGGCACCTAAGCTGTAAGCATCACCAAGACATTTTCAGTGTGACATTTATGCCGCCTGAACCATTTTGCTCATAAAGGTTATAAGGTCGGCCGGGTTAGTTTATGACTGGAGCTTGTAAAATTCGCCGGACGCGGCCGCCGCACATAAATCATGCAAAAGTCGGGCAGCTATGTATTTGCTGTATGATGTGATACCGACGTCAATATTTCATGGACTACTGTTTTTGTGGAGTGAAGAAACGCCTTCACTAGTTGGACAAACTACGTACGCGTATATGACTGTTGAGACTATCTTTATTTCATCGTAATAATGGTAGCCAGTCAAGTGATAGTCAGATTCGTGCACCGATCGTTTCGCATGTTGGTACAGTCGTCTTCAAAGAGATGTATCCACATTTTCACTTCATTGCAATGTAACAAGGTCCTGTAACTATTGTTCGTTTTATTTCATACAAGATGTAGAAAACAGGTACAGTCGACGTCAAAGATATGTTTACACTTTAGTAACTTGTCCCTTTATCCGCTATGACAGTTTAATTTGGCAGTTTCAACATGAAGTTAAATAGACAAGGTGGACTGTACTTCAACTAATATGTAAGTTAAATCACCAAAGACCTTCCTGTTGTTACTAGCAACTTTGACGATAGCTAATATGATGTTATACGCCGTCCTGTTCAAATCTTCTTCAGACACTTTAAACAACCTTTTTGCTGTCTGAAAATAGATTTCTTTATATTCCTTCTGTACCCATACTTTTATCTTACGTACTTAAATTAATAACCATTTATTTCAGATATAATACACGGTAATCTTTATCTGGTTGTGCGTTCCCTTTATATTAACCTACACATTCATATAGTTAGTAACATGCCTATTCTATGTTGGTAAATTGAGTACACAAATTAAAATTAAAAATCAAACGCTGGTCACTGGCGGGACACATGTATTTGTGACCACGGCCGTAATAGTGCCGAGTCCCGTCGGTCCACGAACACACTCAGGATACTATCGCTGCTGCATATCAGGATATTATTATTGATATCTACGAGTATTAACTTACCTTATTTTTCGAATAAAATCACTTAAAAAGTACTGCGACAGTGTTAAATAATGGAAACCAAACATGCCTCCCTTGGAATCGCTTAATTATTCTCTGTCCGAATTCAGGGTTTGCTTTTGTGAACGAATTAATATTAACATTTACATTCGTGGACCGACAGGATACCAGCCACCAACTACTCTCGTCGTTTTTGTCCGATCGGAAACAGGTAGTGAAGTTGTCTGCAAATGGCAAAAGACTGGCATCTGGGACTGGTGGCGTGCATTTGGGGATTCCTCAAGGGTCGGCGTTAGGAAATACCTTATTTTTAATTTTTATTAACGACCTTCCAACCACAATCACAGCTGGGCTCTCGGTTCTGTTTGCGGATGACACAACCGTCGTGGTAAGTGCGCGCACGTATGAGCAGCTAGACAAAAGAATACATGACGCTTGCGAGCAGCTTCAGGGGTGGTTCACGACAAATGGATTGCTCTTGAATGTCGCGAAATCAAACGTTATGTTATTTTCGGGCCGCAGTCTGGCTGTTCCTCCGAGCGTGCCTAACAATCCGATGCCGATATGCGACAAGTGTAGGTTCCTTGGTTTCACTCTGGACTCAAACCTTAACTGGAAGTGTCATGTCGATGAATTGTGTGGTAAACTGAGTAGTGCAGTCTTTGCGTTGCGAAAGCTGAAGGTCCTTATCTCTGATGACGCACTGAAGCAAGTATATTTTGCACATTTTCACTCCCTTATGTCGTACGGTACTCTTATATGGGGAAACTCCACGGATGCCAACAGAGTTATGCTAATGCAGAAACGTGCTGTACGTACATTAGTTGGAGTGAAACCTAAACACTCCTGCAGGGATCTCTTTGTGACGCACCGCATCATGACGCACTACTCACTTTACATTCATGAAATCGTAATGTTTGTGAGAAAAAACATTAACATGTTCGCCCGCGTGCACGCAGTCGGCAAGCAGCTCCGCCACTCGGGGCGTTTGAGGACAGTTCCCCGTCGCATGGCACTTGCAGGGAAGAACCCGCGCGTAATTGGTCCCACCTTTTACGAACGTCTACCCTCCGAAATCAGAAACGAACCATCCGATGATGCATTTGGACACCGGCTGAAAAACCTTTTATTGGAAAATCCATTATATTCAGTTAAAGAGTTTATGGACCTTAATTTATAATTTGTTTTGATTTAATATGTATTGTTGTTTTTATTATTTCTGATGTTTTTGACCTATTATGTTATTTATTTTTAAGTATTGCTAATTTGTTTGAATGCTATTTTTACGACGATCCTTAACGGTGATAACTCTAGTTTTGTATTGTTATTTTTATTTTTATTTTGACTTCTTATTTATATTTTTGATTATATTAATTTTGTGTATATTTTTTGACGATTCCAATGAAATTTCTTGTACTTTTGACATACTAACATGCAATGTACATTGTGACTTACTTTGGAAAATAAATACCATTCATTCATTCATTCATTCATTCATTTCGTTTCATTTTATTGTCTTTTCTCCTTTCAAATAAGGTTTGAACTTTTATTTTAGAGTGTCTGGTCATTTTTGATAAACTTAAATTGTAAAATTTTCTAGTGTTTGGAGCCCGATGTATTTAGTATCTATCGATTGCATTGAAGAAATACAAAATACTAAAATACTTATCATACAAATGTTTCTAAACCAACCAGGCATTGATGGCCGCGTTCCTACACTCGAAAGTAGCCGTGTCATTGAAGATCAAGCTTTCTTGTTCTGCCTAAGATGATCGACTGACTTTAACTTTTAAATAAATTAGGACTTAGACGAACACTCGACGAACAAAATGTTTATTTAATGTTCTTTTTACTCACAAAAATATTTTCAATTCATTCACCACCCAGTCCGTAAAATTGTTCTTGAGTTAATATTGTGATTTTTGTAGCATTTTTCAAATGACACAAAAACATTCCATTTATAGCGGCAACTGGATTAAAAATAACTTATGTTCTCAAAAAAAAATCTCTCAACAGATTAAATGAGAAAATGTTCGCCATAATTTAGTTGAGATGAATGATTTAAATAATGACCGTCATTCGCTTCGAGTGTCATTTCGGATGCTGATGGACGCATTAATCTGACCTGAAAACTGACAGGAGTCATTTCCTTTGCCGAATCACTCAACGAAATGATACGATCGTGATTGGTGATTTCGAAATATAACGAGGATTATTTTGTGGATTTACCAATTAATCATACATAAGCTAGTAATTATAGATCAAAGATATCATCATGTCAGCCGAAAGACGTCCACTGCTGGACATAGGCCTCCCCCAAGGCTCTCAACTCAGACCGGTCTTGGTCGGTCACGGTCGTCACTCCATCTTGTTGGAGGCCTACCTACAGCTCGTCTTCCGGTCCGCGGACGCCACACCAGAACCTTCTGACCCCATCGGCCATCAGTCCCCCGTCAATGTGCCCCGCCCACTGCCACTTCAGTTTAGCTATTCTTCGGGCTATGTCGGTAACCTTAGTTCTACTGCGGATATCATCATTTCTGATTCTATCACGCAGAGAAATACAGAGCTTATCCCTCTCCATAGCCCTTTGAGTGACTTGAGCTTCCTCGTGAGACCCAAAGATATAATTGTATTAATATTAATAGGAATGAATATGCTAGTTGCAACATCTAACTATCAAGGTATATGGTCTTCAGTAGGTATACTTACCTCGTCCACTCGAGAACTTTTAAAATTTCTGCGATGAAAAGTAACCTTTGTGTTAATCCAGGGTATATAATATTTCCATTTCAAACCTCCAAACCCGCATAGCCATTGCAGCGTGAAGGGGCAAAAAACTAAACACACGATGTTTATTTAAGGACGAAATTTTTCAATGAGATAGAGTTGAAGGGCCAACCAGATAAAGATCGCCGTGTATTATAGATTTCAAGCCACCAGACATAGGTTTTCTGAAACACTCCATGCCCAAATCAGACAAAATAATAAAATCTTCCCAACACATGGGAGACTTCTAGATGTATACCGGAGATTGGGCCTCGGCCTTGGCAGTGACACAAGCCAGCTAGATCTAATAAACTCGTTAACGTCACAATCGTTCGCTTTTCTGGATATCTTGCCAATGTTTTTGTATAATTTTATATCAAACATTTTGTGTTTTTTTGCTGGCGAGCGGTATAACACAAAGGAAGATCTATCAATGCGCGGGATCTCTGAGTTGTAAATGTAATTAATAGATTTTCGTATCTCTTTTGAAATTTGAATAGCGATACGTTTTACAAACTGGTTGCAATTTCCATTGGTGCCTAGATGTTCAAAATTCAAATTTCAAAATATTTATTCAGGGCCACATGAGGGCTCTTTTACACGTCGGTAATATAGAGTGAATCTACCAGCGCTTCGGACAAGACCATCATTGCGGAGAAGAAGCGCCGCAAAAAACTCCAGCGGAAGGTAATTTTAAAAGTAACATTACAAGGTAATAAAGTAAAAATAATAATAATTTTAAAACTAACACCAATTAATCATTACAAATGTAAGTTAATAGAAGTCAATCTTCTGTTACAACCAATCTTGGCAATTTTGCTCTTATCATATTGTATTAAGTATTACAAAAAAGCTTTAAAAACACAACTGCTGTTTGGATGACGTCGATATAATGTTAGTCATCGCGTAATTTTTTTTTAGTTCGCCTATTTTACATTTAAAATAAAATAAAGTACTCAGTAACACCCGCGACGCTAAGACGAATCTAACGACGCCTAGCTTATCTAAATCGGGCCATCCGTTCAGCCTTTACAAGGGAACAAAGAACCATACATACATACATACGTAATACATGCATACAGGTCAAAAGCAGTACCCTGCTTCTTCGGCAGTCTGGTAAATAGTGCTATAGTGATGAAGATGACAATTGAATTCACTAATTGCGATAAATTCGCTTTATCTCAAAATTTATGTAAATTAGATAGCCCTAGAGCGGCACATGGACGAAATGACGTCAGTTACACGCGACGCACTAAGTGAATTTGTGTACCTAATTCCGACTATGAAAGCGTGTATGAGATTGACGTCAGGGGTCAACGGGTACACTACATAATTCCGAAAAGTCATAACTCCGAATTGATCAAAGCCCGAAATTTCATAATTCCGAATGCAATGTTCTGACAGAGTAAATGGATGACTTTATTTTTTAATATCACTTGTACCTAATAGAACCTAACCTAACCTAAGTATAGCAATTAAGTTATAGATTTCGGAAAAATGGCAATTCGGACAAATGAATATTCATTGCAAACAGTACTGTGACGAGCCTGGAAACCGCAACCCTCAAGTAATTTACCTATTCGTTTCAAGATTGCGGCTCCGTGCGGTCGCCGAGCAACTGTCGAGCAATCACGCCGTATGGATAAAACAATGTGACCTTACCGTCATGGATTCACTCCACATTTGGCTCCACTTAACCAATTTTCCCACAATTATACATTAGACAAAACTTTGTCGTTCGCTTCATTGGTTTACCTGGCCTGGTCTTACTTGACCCGTCAGCAGGTAAAAACCGTCTTTAGATAACTCAAGATTAACGGCAAACCAGTAAAACTAATATTTTAACGAGACTTTGGGATGGACATCTCAGTGAAGATAAGCTTATTAATACGGCTTTAAGACTGCAAATACGCTGTTAACCCTGAAGCCTAAGATATAAGGTTGAAAGGATAACATGGTTTTGATTGTCTGCCAGATTCGAGTGAGCGTAAGAGGATTGTGAAGCGGAGAATGTCTATACAAAATGGGATAACGTTTCTCTCTCCTTAAATCTAGTCTGAGTTTAAAGATTTTTGAATGTGTTGTAGATATTACGTTTTCCCTCCCAAGAAAATATTTATTGGAAAGAAACAAATTACAAAAAAACGGAGACGTACAAAGCTAGTTTCTCATAACAAATACAATATATTCGAACATCGTCAAAATCGGACTTGACTTACGGGGTGAGAAACGTCATCGTCCGCTACCAAATTCGTGTGGTTGTTTTGACAGCAACGGGAGATAAGCGTCGGTTTTGTTTAGACCTAAATCGTTCAGAATAGGTCGCTTTTCGTAGCTTTATCAATTATCAACAAAGCATCAAGTTAAATTCCCTAAGCAATACCTAATCAGCACTCTCCACATTGCCTTTTAATAGGTCTAGCGTGTTCCCCAGACTTGTTCAACCCGTAAAATCGTACCCGTATAATGAATTATTCGATCCCAAATGATTTAAACTCGTCAATTTGCGCACAAGGGCCCTTGATCAGGCGCAGGCGGCTCGTAATGAAATCGTTTCGTTCTCTCCATTCACGTTTGTGTATTAGGTTTTTAAATTGAATTTGTTCTGTAAATGCGTTGGCATTAGGTATTGGCTGAAGGGTCGAGGCGTGGGATTGGTGGAATTTGCGGTAAATCACTGGTGATTGGTTGTTTGAGTTTCGAAAGGGTTCTACGGTGTTGAATTGTATTTGTTAAATGTGACAGATTGTTTCTTCGGGTACGTTGAGACAGCAATGGATTGGCGTGTCATCTTGCGCAAATTGTGTACTTTTGCACAGATACAGACGAGATTTAGACCTCTTGAGACACTGAACACTTTGAGATTACTGGCTTATATGCGGCAAAAGGTTCTATAATCTCCTTGAGGAGCTGCTGATGGTTGATAAGGGCTGCAAGATTACTTTCCCTAAAAAATATACGAATTAGGTTTGTTAAATATTAGCAAAACTTCGGCTTTTCCCTGCTGAGTCTATTATGAAGTATCATCTATTTTGTAGATAACGTGGGAGTGTCCATGACTATACTTATAAGAATTATAAGGGTGCGTCATACCTAGCCAGTCGTGTTATTTTACTTTTAAATTATGCTGAATCATAACCCATGTATTAATTTTTATTATGACTTTTGCGAAACCGGTTTCCTTTTATTTCGCTACGGTTAAAGCGAACGATAGCATCGGTCGCCTGGCCGATCGCCAGACGCTAATTTATTATTTGACGCAAGCTCCTGGGTTATTCTTTTAAATAACTCGCCGGTTACTCCGTCGACGAGTTGGGAATCGAGTTTTATTCGCCAGCGAGAATCTGTATCTTCATGTTCGTATGTTTTGGACTGATTAAAGATCAACTATCTTAGACAAGTTGCATTCTAAGATTGACATAAGCGCATTCGTCAATCCTGAGGCACTATTCTACCCAGAAAAATCGCATTGCTTTTGATATGATCGTATTATTCTCACCTTACCCGCCATTATAAAATAAATAAAATAAAAATAAAAAAGCCCTTTATTTCCCGATAGAAAAATACAAAAGATAATAATTAGGTTTTCGTATTTAGTTTGCATAAGTGTTTCATTGTAGTTTTTTTTTTTTTTTTTTTTTTTTTCAGGAACCCCTCAGGTGAAGGCCTCTTCCAAGGATTGCCATTTTTTTCGGTCTTCGGCTATCTGTCGCCATTTTGGTCCTGCTATTGCTTTGATGTCATCTTCCCAGCGTGCGTACGGTCTCCCTTTCTTGCGTTTGCCCAGTGGGCCTTTCCATTCTGTGACAGTTATGGTCCATCTGCGGTCTTTAAGCCGCGCTACATGCCCTGCCCATTTCCATTTTAATTTTTGGGCGTGGATTAGAGCATCTAAGGCTTTTGTTGTAGATCTTATTTTTTCGTGTCTTATCTTGTGTATCTTTTTTACATTTAGCATGCTGCGTTCCATACCTCTCTGGCATGTGAGTATTTTATTCTTTGTTTTATTTGTGAATTTCCAGGTTTGGCACGCGTATGTCAGGCATGGGATAAGACACGAATCCATAACTTTCTTTTTTATATTTATGGGCATGTCGCTTTTAAATACCTCTTTGCAGCTCCAGTATCTGTTCCATGTATTTTTGACTCTTCTCTCTACTTCTGCTTCATTGCTGTTTCTGTTAAGACCGATCTGTTTTCCCAGATAAATATAGTGTATAGCCATTACTGTCAAGTAAATAAGAGATATCGCAGCGTGACAATACCATAACATGTCAATAGCAATATGGTTTAACCTAATAGAATAGAGCTCCTGTACATTTTCTTTGACTAACGGGCTAACGTTTGCAGAATGAAACTTTTCTAGGGCCGTAGGTCTGACATTTTTCAAATATGTTATAAAAGGTCTTATACAATGTTTCCAGTAATTTTGTCTTTTACCTACTGCCAAGCCCACCATTCAATTAAAAAGTCAATTTACAAGAACAATAGCGAACCCGGCGTTAATAAAACTAAAAAACCTCAAAGGTTATATTTATTCAATTATGTTGCTAAAAAATACAAGTGAATTCAAGAGTTCATTCCGTATTATTCTGTCGATCTTACAATGTCTGAAATAACAATCAAATTTTATAATGTTATGAATTGTATTTTTACGGGATTCAGAAGGAAGATGAGCACCACAAGTTAGATGATGGTAAGTTTAATCTGAGACGCATAAAACTGTCAAGACGGCCATCCTATTACTGCGAAGCCTAAGGACTAAAATGGAATGCCTCTATGCCAGTAATTTTACCGGTTGTCTTGACACCACACCGTAAGACAGCAACGCGAACACTGCTGCTTGTAGTGGTTCTACTACTACTATTTACTAGTTTATATTATACTACTACTAGCGACTGGCCCTCGCTTCGCTTCGTTGTATGTGAGTTTGCACTTCCGTGAAAAAATATTGAACAGATGGTGAAAGGATGGTGGATAGACAGACAGACGTGGAAACCGATTTCGTTTTATACTAAGAGTATGTAAAGATTTTTTACTTACTCGGTATAAGGCGATAATCTTATCACTGAACATACTTGTAGTTTAAACTATGTTTCGACTGTGGAATGTCGTTTTTCAAAAGGAACTTGAATTTACCCGAAGTCAGAATAAGTAGATAAGTTAAAGGTCTCTGCCCACAACACCGTATCATACCATGAACGTAATAGGAACGTGCCAGATAAAAAAAAAAACTTTGTATTGACAAGTTGGAGTGACGACCTCGTCAGGATCGCGGGACCGCGCTGGATGCGAAAAGCACAAGACCGGTCTGAGTGGAGAGCCTTGGGGGAGGCCTATGTCCAGCAGTGGACGTCTTTCCCTGACATGATGATGATGATGATTGACAAGTATGAGACTATGCCCATTAGACCGTTCCGTCAGCGACAAATATTTCAATACTAATTACCTTCCCGGCCCGATACTGTAATTTTTCTAACCAACCAAGTTAAGTTTTGACTTTTCTTATCGAGGTTACTGAGTCCTGGTATCGATCTATTGCTCATTTATCGCAATTATTTACGTTAACGTTGTATGCATAGTGTAATATATTCAATCTTATAATCGATCAAGAGTAACCCAATTAGGATTCAATCACGCTTGACCGCGGCTATTTTCGCCTGGTTTGCTTCTAGGTTATGCTAATCTCGACCTTATTGCATGCATGCTAATGCGCCGTAATGATTTCATGCATGCAAGCTTAATGCCCTATTATAATCATTAAGAGCCTATTTAGTGCAATAAAAGTAGTATTGAAGTAAAGTAATTGCTAATATTAAAAACAAGAAACTGTAGGTATTTGTTGACAAAATTAACTCGAGGTATCCAAACCGGCTAGCTTAATAAAGGGGTCTATTGCACTTCATTCATCATCATTCATGTCAGCCGAAAGACGTCCACTGCTGGACATAGGCCTCCCCCAAGGCTTTCCACTCAGACCGGTCTTGTGCTTTTCGCATCCACCGCGGTCCCGCGATCCTGACGAGGTCGTCACTCCATCTTGTTGGAGGCCTACCTACAGCACGTCTTCCGGTCCGCGGACGCCACACCAGAACCTTCTGACCCCATCGACCATCAGTCCTGCGAGCAATGTGCCCCGCCCACTGCCACTTCAGTTTAGCTATTCTTCGGGCTATGTCGGTAACCTTAGTTCTACTGCGGATATCATCATTTCTGATTCTATCACGCAGAGAAACCCCGAGCATAGCCCTCTCCATAGCCCTCTGAGCCCTATTGCACTTGGCAAAACCTAATTGCTTTTGACATGTTATCCTATTCTTTTTAACTCAACCACAATTAAATGTGTGCAAAATAGCGTTGATTTATTCTAATCTGAATTCTGAATTAAAATGAAGCTCTTTCTTGGCGAGTGTCCAACTTTTAAGTCTTAAGAACTTCTTCATTTACTTTGTCTTTGATAAAAACTCATCTGAGATAAGATTTTAGATCATCTATAGATCAGTCATGTATTTCACTTTATAGAATAAAAATTATAAAGTGTTATTAAACCCGAGACATGTAAATGTCTTTTACAGATCTAGTGCATAATTGTTTCCATCGTATTTTCACGGAAACGTACGAACGTGTCTTGCTATTTCAGTCGGTCACAGTACGAAAAGTACTGAGGTTGACTGAAGTAGCATGACAAATACGACGTTTCCGAGAAAATACAATGGAAAACAATTATGCACTACAGCTGTAGTTCAGAAGTGACAACTGTGGGAAGTCTGCAAAAACAAAAAGCCAGACTAACTGTATATTGATAATTTCGTGTTGACTATACTGTAGTTCACAGCGAAAACCTCTTATGCCTTAGGGTTTGGCCATGTCCGTCTGTTCGTCTGTCTCTGGTCTAAACTCAGAGACTATGTAGTAACATTGCTGTAATTTCGCATAAGTTATACATTTAAATTACGCCGCAAGTAATTAAAATCTAAATCTAATCTTCAAAATCATCCAACACAACACCAAATAACAAACAGAAAATTAGTTCATACTTGTGGTTTTCCGAGATAGTGTTTTGTGTTTGTAGTAATGGCGTCGGAACTCTACACTGAGCAAGACATGCTCTTGCCGGTTTCATTTAGAGTATGTATGGTATGTATGGATCTTTATATGCAAGCAAGACATTAATAATACTCGTAATGTCCCCGTCAAGCCCAACAGTGGTCCAATCAGCTGTGATTAATACTTCCTGTCGACAGTAACTTTGGCCCTGGTCGCGTCTCCAAGTTTGTTAACCCGCTCAGGCGGCGCGACATAAACATATATACCACAACTGTGTAAGGCGATTTCTGAGATTTTTGATTAATCACACTTTATTGCGACTGTACTTTCTTATGAAATGCAGAAGGCATACAAACACATAAGTCACCTGATGGAAAGTGGAATCTGTGACCCATAGACATTGGCTTCAAGATTGCAACCCTAAGACCGCAAATGCGTTGCCAACCCTGTGGACTAGGATAGAATGCCTCTATGCTAGTAATTCCAATGGTAGTCTTAACCCCACACAGGATCACTAAAATGTGGCGGTAGGTTAAAGGGTAAAGATGGTGGTAGCGATTCGGACGGATCTTGCACAAGGACCGATCACCACTTACAACGCTGATAATAAACTCACTAATAAAATAAGAGTCCAATTTTAATGAGTCCAAACTCGACAGATCTACTGTGCTATGAGCCATTGAGGAGTTTCTACGCCACCTTCCGAATCTAAAACCACACCAGAGAGCCATCCATATAACCAATCGCGTCACTTGTAGATCACGTGACTTTTCGTATCACGTCATCTACCAGTGACGCGATTGGTTTAAAAACGAAACAAATAGAAACGCTTGTTAGCGTAGTGGTTCTTGGCAGGGCCCTCAGGGCCTCTTTCTAGAGGGTATTAAACTATATCGCGGTTTTTACCCAGTGGAAGTGAGGCCCAGCTCGATAGTACCAATTATTGTATTGTCACCAGGATTGCATAAGTACCTATGCCAAATTTCAATCCGACGATTACAAGTAGATTCAATTTGACTTCCGAGATTTCATTACATTGCTTGTTACTTCGTCAGATTGTTGGTAAAAGTGAAGCTAAGGGTACCTAACTGCTGGAACCATGATCTTTTCAGAATATATTTCATTAAGTGCCTTTCGATGAAATTTAGAATATGCGTAAAGATACGCTCGTTGAATAGTGATGTAAATGTGTTAATTACCCAAAATTTTTATTTCTCAGTAGCTGAATTTCCGCATTTTCCCCCTTATTAACTACCTATTTACAGTCGTGTTTTCCCCCTGACGCTTATTTCCTCTCGCATATTTCCCCATTCCGTAAATGAATGTGACAGCGTCGACGAAAACTTATTTCTGCATGATTTGGCGCTTCAGGCCTGGTTTAAAATGAATATTACCGAAACCTACATAAATAAGCCTTCTCTATGCCATAAAAAAGGGGAAATCCCACACAAATTAACCTATAGTCTCAAACTGAGCTCTAGGCTTCTACTATGTACTAGACAAGGACGCATCAAGGACGTCATGGAAATCCATGTTCAGCAGTGAACGAGTATATGCTGAAAAGATGAGATGAAGAAGAATTCGCGCGCAATATCCAAATATTCCACCGACCGTGACTTGTGGCGCTCTTTGGGGGAGGCCTTTGTCCAGCAGTGGACGCCCCCGGGCTGATGATGATGATGATGATCCAAATATTTGCCCATACTGGGACCGCTAGCTTCGTAGGCAGGGTCACTACCAACTAGGCTTATACACGTATACATAATATAAAAATACTAAACTTTCCTCTTTATAATATTTTACAAACACGTTTGTAACGGATAAACACAAAATACTGGACCGATTTCAAAATTTCTTTCACATTTAGAATGCGAAATTATCCCTGAGTATGATAGGCTATGTTTAATTATTCTGCGCGGACGGAGTCGCGGGCATCTGCTAGTTTAATCATGATGCGGGATTCCCCCCTCCCATTTTTGCCCTAACTGGGCGGGATGTAAGTGACCTTGAACTTGTTCGATCGCCGCTGACCTTGACCGTCGATGCTTCGCTTACACGAGTAAAGTGCTCTTGGGCACATTTTCTTGGGGATATTTTTATACCTATAATTAAAACCGGCCTTAATTTTAGATATCGTGTTTTATTTTAAGGTTTTGTAGGGTTATGTATTAACTTATGGATCTAGGATCTTTGAGACTAGAAAATGCATAAGAATAGGAAACTTGTAGGTAATTTATGAAGTTTTCAGACAGCAGTACCGAGTTAAGAATAAATTGCAGACCAATTACTAATTATACATGAAATAAAAAAAATCTCTCAATTTTACTTTAAAGTTCTTCCTTTTTATTTAAATATGGTAACTTCAATGGCATTAACTTAACTAGATACCTAAACAGATATAAGTTTATCTTCTTTATTCTACTTAAGTCCGAAGGCAAGAAAAGTGAAACTACTGTATCGTGCTTGCTTTGTCATTTCCTCTACTTAAACAATATAGGCAGCTCGAAGTCCTGTAAACTTCTATCACAACGGGATTAATTAAGAAACTTGGGAAGTAATATAATATCTGGCTTAGGGGAACCGTATTATGGCTTATATCTTTGGTGTTTATGTATGTAACACTTTATTACATAAAACACACAATATTTAAAGAATAGAAATGTATAAAGGCGTACTCATCCCTTTATGGGATCTCTTCCAGTTAACCTTAGAATACGGCCAGCCTTTGACTAACCATATGGTATTGCTGTTTCTGGTGTAAGGTGATGATGATAATCTTACTCGTATTGGAGCAATAAAAGGACATCAAGGAGCCTTAATTTTAACCCCTGGCGTAAAAAGAGGGGTGTTATAAGTCTAACATGTTTATCTGTGTGTCTGTCTGTGGCATCGTAGCTTCCAAACGGATGGACTGGCTCGGATGCGGATGGATGGACTGGACAGTAATGGCGACCGAGTTAAAAATACCATAACACGTCAAAACGTCTCCAGAAACGCCTACCCTATGTACTCAACAGCCTGCCCTCTGACATCAGGCAGGAAGCCATTAAAGCAAAGATTGGTAGAAAGCTGTATAGTTGCCTTATTAAAAACATATACCTATAGTAGTTTAGGATACTTTATTGTGTTTAGATTCATTATAGATTTAATAAGAGAGTAGAGACTGCTCGATCCCACAGTCAAACTGTGCAAACGGTTTTGTGGGACATATGTTCCTATATATGTTGTAATTTCATCTTTTTAATAAATAAATAATAATAAGAAAAAAAAGCAATATTTTGTTTACCGTGTATACATACCGGTACGCCTTCATCCCAGAGTGGGGTAGGCAGAGCTACATAATTACCAACAACTCTAACAACTTGTTGTTAATTCTATAGCCACATTTTGCAACTACAGGCCAAGAGGTTTACCAGTGTATATTAGTGACAGGTTGCAAGCCATCCCCTAACAATACTACAAGCCTTCAATCCCTTAGTCGTCTCTTTCGACTTCCACAGGAAGGCAGGAGTGGCACTTTTCTAAGTCGGCAACCACACGGCACCCGTGTTGAATATAGGTTATCACGGTGTTGTGAGATTTATCATGAAATTCTAGTTGCGTGGGATTATCTCTTTACACTATGTACATGTGCGTAAAAATGTAGGTCAAGTCATTTAGCTGTGCATTTTACTTTGATTAGAAGACTGAAAGGATAGTTTAAATGTAGGTAAAGTAATGATAAAAATTACAATACTTTTTTGACATGAGCCAGTATGTGGCCAGACAAGTTTATGAAGACAGAGACAGTAATTCTAGTCTGTTTAATTGACGACGCGGTAAGTTTGTTGGTTTGGTTACCGGTAAGAGCAAATATTTGCGATGAGCTCGCGCTCTCTATTTGTTTTTGAGTTTTCGGATATTTTCCATTTGTTAAACTAGATTTTTCTCTGATAATTTATTGTGTTAGCGAAAGAAGTCGTTTATCGCTGTCACCTCTTGAACTGCACCGCTATTCTAGGCGGTATAATGCGAATCGAATTTGACCAATTATGGTATTGTTTCCGTCAAAAAAATATGAGCTATCAAAACGATATTGTTTTTACCATGTTGTATAGAGGCCCTGCCATGCCCTATTGCCCTGCCCTATTTTCTGGGATTAAAAGTTTTCCAAGTAATTTCTAGGCGTGAAACCGTAACAAACAAAGTTATTTTTACATTTGTTATATTATTACTATTAGTATGGATGGTCTACTAAGTCAAATTGTGTTACATTGTTCTCTAATATTTATTTGTTCTAAATTCTAGGCAGCGTAAAGAACTCAGGTTATAAAATCCTGCATGGAGATTGACAAATTTTAACCGCTCTTTTTGCCCCTCTGGTCGGACGTATTCAAACAGTTTAGTATACGAGTGTAGCGACCGCTGTAAAACCCTGTGCTAGATAGCTGTCCCGAATGTCTGGCCGGACATCTGTCTAAATCGTAGGTTCTCACCACCTGTGTCTGTTAACTGGGCAGCTAAAGGCTAACCTGAACCACTTCTCAAGAAAAGGTATATTCCGTAGCTAGCTTTTGTGGGCGACTCCGTTCACGGTTTATGTTTATTCCCACGGGAACTGCTGAAGCTGTTGCAGTTGCCTACTAGGTACTTATAAATCAAATCTAAAATGCCCGGCCGATATGAAGTTACATTGATAGTTACATTACACAACCATGAAGTTTCTTACTATTCCTTTACACGCAACAAATAAGTTTAGCATTGTTTTACTGCTGTCAAAATTATCAACATTCAGAAACCCTATGGGTGTGCAATTTTGCAGAATTAACTTCCTACCGGCCTGGCACTACAGTACCTCCTAGTCTAGGTCCAGAGATAATAGACGTAGAGAACGGTACCCTTCAAACTTATTCGTACATGCATTAAAACATAGTATATAAGGACCCTAAGATAAGAAATCCATTTACAAATAGTAAAGGCTTTCAGAAGGATTGTTCCAGAGGTCGGGGATATATTATTCGTACCCGACGGACCCAGTTATAGGCTGGACCGGACTAGAAGTGTTTTGTCGAATTGTATCCTAGGTTTCTGAAAAAAAACCTTTGATGAGATCGAATTGGAATAAGTAGTGTATTGAAAATAGATGAGATTTCATTGTCGATTACGAATTTGAAATAAATACGGCGTTGTAACAATCCATCAACGTACAGTCCGAACCGCTGGATGTAGGGACTTGGATTTTCCTTAGATATCCCTAGGATATTCCTGAGAAGGATTTTTTGGAAATTCATCCCCTAAGGGGTCAAAATAGGGCGAGTAGTAGTTCTACGCGTAAGTACCTTCGTACGGCGCGGCGGGCCTCTAGACATTCATCTATATAAATCCAGTCATTCAAAGGGCACAGCCAACAACTTTGTGACCCACCCTGATATTCTACAGCAATAAGGTTGTGTTTCCTATCAGTTAAAAATGACTTCGCATCTCTAATGACATTGACGACTTCTTGCATTTTTTTAAAGGCTCACAATTTAACTTTCGTCACGTATACATGTTACTGTAAGCAGTCTTTCACAAAGCGTAGGCCGCTCGGGCACTTTTACACGTCAATAATCTACCAGCGCTTCCCAAGAGGAGACCACTGCTGAGAAGAAACGTCGCAAGAAACTCAGCAGTCAGTAATTTTTTAAACATATTTCATATTACAATGGTACTACTTAGTCTAGCATTATATAAAGCTACAAATATTAAATTAAATATAATATCAAATAACATGTGTAGTTCAGCAGGAAAACATGCCAAAATCTTACGGGAGAGATAGAGAGAGAAAAGAAAAAAGAAAAAAATAGAATCAAGCAAGTTTTGGAAACCAAAAGCCTTTGTAGAATACGGATGGTGACCAGCAGCACGGTTGAAACTTGATAATTAAGTCTTCGCTTTATAAGTTTAACACGGAGTTAAAAATTGTTAACAAAGTCCAAAACCGCGCTCGCGTATAAGTACAGCATAAGAATTAGAGGGTATAATGAACACCCATCCAATCATCATTGCATTTCAAAATCCAGCACTCTAGTCTACAGGAGAACACAAAGAAACAGACATACAAATAGTAAAGGTAACCCCCGATACTTTGAGAGCTGATTACTTTTAAAAGGCTCAACTGATTTTGATCAAACCTAGCTAAAAACCGCGTCCAAGTCTAAATCGATCCATCCGTTTGTAATGTAACAAACATTCCTAGAATTATGATGTTATTCTTTGTTGAATAAAAGTCTTTCAACAGTTACAAAATAATGTCGAAGAGAACACAATATCTGATGGCCAGTAAAATGAGGTTTTAACAGTGTGACAGCTACAATACCACAGACACACAGATACAAACTACTTTAATACTTATAATAACATCCCTCCGTATGCGTCGAGGGTTAAAAAAAAAGTAAACAAGTCTAACCAAAAGCAAGCTTTAAAAAAAGCCAACTGCCGTTTAGATACTGTCGTCAAAGTAATGTTACTTATCATGTATTTATTTTTTATTTCGCCAATTTCACATTTAAATATTGTTTTGTGCTCGTCGATTAAAATCTGTGTATTAAGATTTCATAGAGAATACTGCAACGTCACTCTTTTCATCGTTGAATAGTCTGTTACTTCCAAAACAACCGAAATAACTGTTTCGATACGCTCTAGACAACCGGATAAAAATTGAAAATAGAACTTCGTATTTCAATTTCCTTGTTTAAGGAGACTCGATCCGATACAAAATTGCCAATCTATGGCGTTTCGGAACGTAGCAGCGTCGCGTCATCTGTCAAAAATCTACTTAAACTTGCTGCTGTATCCAGCGCATAAAATAAATAGAAAAATACCCTTTGTGATTGGTTAGTATTCAGCCAATCACAGCACAGTACTGTAACATTACGGACGCCGGTGGTGTGATAACACTGATAACTTTTCCCTTCAATTATCTTGTGGGAAGAAGTCGGATAGTAGAACTAGACAATATAGTACTTACGATATTTATTTTTCTTATATAAGTACTCGTATTAAAGTCTTAAATTGTTAATTTTAATAAACTCGTACAAAAAGTATTCGTACTTTACTTAGGCCTCTAAGCTAGCTTCGTGGCCTAAACACGGTACTCGACTAAACGCTCTACAGGGTGTCCCAAAAGTACCACGCCACAGTGACACTGGAGGTAGGTCAGCTCAAGAGGAACCTAACCAGCCTAACATGACCTCAGTAAAAGTTGCACGGTTTTCGAGTTATTAGCGAAATTAAGATTTTTAAGAATTTTCCCCTTTGCTTTTACATTTTTAGTACCAGTATCGACTTGGACAGCTTTTAATAACAGTTTTTTATGTGTATCAAATCACGAATAGCTAATTTAGAAGTCTGAAGTGTTATTTTGTCAATAACTACTACAAGAATCTAAAAAAAGTTCGATTTATCTCGATTTAAATTGTCACAAAAACATTAATTTCAACTTTCATCATCTGCCACAAAAAAAAACAATTAGAAACGAAACAAACAAGTAATGCCAATAAATTAGATACATTATGCAGATTCAGAAATGGTATAACACATGTTATCTATCTTACTGCGAAAAGATAGGCATTTTTGTAACCTTCCTGATGCTGCACGCCATCACTGCTCACACTCCCGCACAAGTTGTCTCCTACCTGGACACTTATTAGTTTTTATGGCCACCGCGTTCCCCAGATCTGAACCCACTGGATTTTTTTATTGGGGCTGCTTGAAGGACAAAGTTTACGCAAAACCAATACGTTCTGAGGAAGAATTGCGGCAACGAGTATTTGATGCTGCCCGTACCATATCGGAAGTCAGTTTACGGAAATTGAGCCGAAATTTTATAAAACGATGTTTTTTGTGCATTCGAGTCCATGGGAGACAATTTGAACACTTATTGTAATGTAACCTAATTAAGTTTACAATAAATGAATGAAAAAAAAAACTGTTTTTATTTTCATTGCCATTTTATCCGGCCCATTGAAATTAAAATAAGTTAACGTTCAAAAGAGTGACAAATTAGCCCTCATGATATTTTGCAAAACCGCTGTCCACAACATTTTTGTAGCACATGTTTGCTTTCGAAGCTCAAGTTTTAGGTTAGTTCCATGAGGCATCACTAAAATGACAAAAATGCTTATCATTTTCGTAGTAAGATACATGTGTTATACCATTTCTGAATCTGAATAATGTATCTAATTTATTGGCGTTACTTGTTTGTTTCGTTTCTAATTGTTTTTTTTTTGTGGCAGATGATCAAAGTTGAAATTAATGTTTTTGTGACAATTTAAATCGAGATAAATCGAAGTTTTTTTAGATTCTTGTAGTAGTTATTGACAAAATAACACTTCAGACTTCTGAATTAGCTATTCGTGATTTGATACACATAAAAAACTGTTATTAAAAGCTGTCCAAGTCGATACTGGTACTAAAAATGTAAAAGCAAAGGGGAAAATTCTTAAAAATCTTCATTTCGCTAATAACTCGAAAACCGTGCAACTTTTACTGAGGTCATGTTAGGCTGGTTAGGTTCCTCTTGAGCTGACCTACCTCCTGTGTCACTGTGGCGTGGTACTTTTGGGACACCCTGTATATTATAACACGATTGTGAAAAATACTATTAATATGGCCTATAACACTCTTGTGCTTAAGAAGAATCTAACCACGTATAATTTATTAAAATCGGTTTATCCGTTTAGCAGTTACAAGCGGACATTGAGTCGGACATATACAACCCAAACACATAACCCTCCTTTTGGGCTTTGCCGCAGTCGGGTAAAAAGATAATATACCGAACCGCAAAACTTAGTATCACACTTTATATGACATGTTCTTTGAAAGTGTGATACTTATTGTTAGTTTTGCGGTCTAGTGTAGTTGGAATCGTTGTACGAAGCTGAAAAAGTTTAATGAACGTTACATTGAGATAGGTCGCCTAGGATTTTTTCGTTGCCTTTTTTGTGATAAATAACTTATTCAATTTAAATATATTACTCGCGTGCTTGAATCTATGCTCGCGCTTGGTTGATATATGATAATGTTTGTTTTCTTTCATTATTTCAAGGCATAGCGGCAAACGAGCACATAGGCCGGTTGATTTTAAGTGGGATCTGAGACCCATAATTTAAATATATAAAAGGAGAAACTGACTGACTGACTGACTGACATATCAACGCACAGCCGAAACTACTGTACCTAGAAACTTGAAATTTGGTACAGGTGTTCCTTTCATGATGTAAGTGAGCACTAAGAAAGGATTTTCCGAAAATCGACCCCCAACGGGAAAAAAGGGGGAGTACTGGGAAACTAATTCTACGCGTACGAAGTCGCGGGCGTCCGCTAGTAGGTACTTTATAAACCAATCCATACTTGTCCTTTCTAAGTATTAAACAACCTCCAGCTGAACTACTTTGCACTAAATCCAATTAAACCTGATCAGAGTTTGGCGGGTTTCAGTGGCCTTCTATTATATTCAGCCTTCTTTACCACTAAAGGACGTATCTAAAACAATCGCCATTGCATTTACGGTCTTGCTATTCAATTAAAAGACTTGATTCTCCTACAGCGTATCGAATGCAGATGCGATTTTGTTTTCAGCGTTGTCGCCAACGCGCTCGTTCTTGGAGGACAAAGGATTCAGGGCTATGAAGTTGGTATCGTGTCTATTTTAATGGAAATATGGGAGACAGGTACTTTAAAGGTTTTTTATGGTATGAGCGAGGCAAACGAGAACAGGCCACCGAATTATAAGTGGGATCTGACGCAGTCCGGGAAAGTATATGGTTTGAGAAGGTAGATAGTTTGGGCACGTGGACTATTCAGGCAAGTTTACCATTTAGAAAAGTGGACCTCCAGTACCTGAAGGTATGAAGGTTTTATTTAATTCTTAATTTTAATTTGACATTTGGAGACTGTTTACATCTCCGAAATTGTATTATTTATTTTAATCCGACATTTTGATATATTTAATTATTATTACTACTGGGATCTGTACATCCCTGTGATATTTATATTGTGTAGCTTAAGTTTAGTATTGTAATAAGTGATTTATTTGGAAAAAACGGCTTACTGTTGAGTTTCTTGTGGCGCTTCTTCTCAACAGTGGTCTCTTTGGAAGCGCTGGTAGACTCAGACTTGTAAAAGTGCCTACAGAATAAATGATTTGAATTTGAATTTGAATAGACTGAAAATCCGATGCCAAACCTGGGTACTTAAATGGAATGCGTCTATGCTGGTAATTATTAAGTGCGCCTGCCCGCGACTTCGTCCGCGTAGATTTCGATTACCGCTCTCCTATCGGGAACTTGAAATTTATAGGGATGAAAATAAGGCTATGTTTTAAAAATGTATGTATGTAAAATGTATAATGTATGTGTGTATGTTTTGTTGTTGTGAAAATTTATTCTTTAGTGTCTTACAAAAATATTGTTATTTATTACGTATACACCAATATTAGACATACTTCGATTTAACAAAAAATCCTGGATGACCGAGCGTCACTCATTTAATCATATACAGTTATTCATTGTCATCACATAGCACAAAGTTATACCTCGCTTATGTCGCTTGGGTTGAAAAGAATTTTCCCGAAGATGAAACCGTGACAGATCGATTTTTCGCCCCCGTAAACCTCGATAATGCAAATTGCATCGAAACCTTTAGAGCCGTATTCGTGTGAACAAAAATACTGCTCGTTTAATAGTATAGGATGATGATGTTGAAAACAACATGCATTTATATATGTTATATCCAGGTCAATCACATTTGTCGAGTGTTATCTTATCTGCCTCGTTTTGATAAGATTTCGTTTTAACCAAATACATTACGTAGTAACCAAGGTCGACTGCTTTTATTTATAAAGTTCGGTGTTCACGATCATTGAACTCTGGAGCTTAAATAAAAAAAAATTGAAACCAGTTGATCCAAAAATGTTTGTATAAATAAGACGATATTATGCGTTCAATGGCTTCAGTATGCCAGGATTAGGACGATATAAGACTGTTGCCGTCTGTAGGTCATTTCGTTTGGTAGTTATCTACACATCGAGACCAAACTAACGAGTCCAGACCAGACTCGATGGGTCTACGGTTAATACCTACAGTGTAGATCCTGTTGTCAATTTTCGACCTTCATCAAATTGGCTCTTAAACACCATAATAATGCATTGTCATCGATATTGATCCAGTTTCCGTTATTGGAAAATGACATATAACAAAGAGATGCAGTCGGGCTTGCTTTTAAGTAATAAATTTTGGACATACCTTGCAACTTATTATTTAATAGTTATCTTACAGAAAGAGATTGTTAAATAACAGTGAATGGTATATTTATCATGCTGAGACATGTGCTCCCTATGCCTTCCATTGTTCCTTCGCCTTTGTCGTCTGGCCGTCGTCTCCTGAATAAAGTATTCGGTGTTCCGCCTTGCATATCCGCTTAGAACTAGTTCTTGGTGGTGTGCAAGTGCATCCTATATTATGCACTAACTGCACCGAGAGATTTCGGGCTCGTTGTTGAACATGCAGTCGAGTTGAAATGTCCGCGATCACTAAATTATTCGGTTTCCACTGTGGCTCACTACAAATGCTATCTACTAAGAATGGAAACCTCATTAAAATAACAAAGTACTTTAAAATAGTTGTCTCAATTGTAAAATGTGAACCCGAGACCGCTAGCTTCTTCGTAGCCGGCAATAAAAAACAAGGCTTACCACTATCCTTTTTTCCGTTCAGACATCATCTGCTTATCAATACGAAACTAACGAGCCGCTACTCAGGTACATCAGCTCGATGGTACCATAATATTGTATTGTCTTCGGGATTGCAGATGTATTCCAAATTACAGCCCATTCTATTGCATATACATATCGCAGCGCCGTACACCGAATATGCCTGATCGTAGCGTGAAATTTCCTTGTCTTCAGAATCTACTAGGCTGAAACCGAAACCGAAAGCTCGGTCGGACACTAACAAAATTGACTCGATAAAGAGTTCTTAGCAATGAATGCGCTAATGTATTCACTGCCATCATCTCCCGAGGTCTATTCGCACTAGTTCTATTACAATAACGATTAACTTGAGCTATATGGCAAAAGAATTGGGGAATAGACCGAGATTGTGTATTTCAAAGACGCCCGGTGAGCCGCCGGCGCCTAATGTGTCTTCTGACATGATAATTTCTGGAGTTCCAACGAGCCAAAACGTTTAATAATGTATGTCCAGCTCCAGTTTCGGTTTGCGTTCTAGACTGACTGGACTCTAGTTATAATAAATTCATTGTTTTGCATTACACTGTTATGTAAATGAGTGAAGTTTTCTGCACACTGTTTCTTTCTAGTCTTCTTATTGTTTGCCCACGACTTCGTCGCTTATCGCTCTTTCCTCCATATAAAAAGAACCCCCGGGGCTCAAGCTATCTCTATACCAAATTGTATTTAACCTTTTGAACTCCACAGTCGGCTCTGGCGCCTCTGGCCGACAACCGCCAGTGACGCCACCGTCAGCCACAGCCGACACAAGTTGAAGATTAAAATTTTGTGTGAATTAAGTTGTAATGCATAGCATAGCAAACATGTTGGTGTGTAAGTGTCAAATTTTGGATTTGGCTTAAAGCGTAAATTGGTTGAGCTGTTCAGCTTTGAAAGCATAAACACTCACAAGAGTGCATTTATATTAGCATGGATGAATGACTTCTTAACTTTACCAATAACGTCACTCATTTTCGCATCTGACTAAACTGTTCTCAATAAGAACTCAGACATGACAGTTTTCTATCACTTGCGTAATGATAATAGCTACGGTTCTAAAAGCGCCGTATGCTACCGTTAGCTGAAAGGCAACATAACCTGGATGACAAGCTCGTCAGTCGCCGCACACGGTAATCCGTCACGGGTTAGTTAACCTGCACGCGACCTCACGCAAAATAGGCGCAGTTTTTAAGTCGTCGAGTTGCGGAAAAGAGCCCGCCATAACCTATACCTAACCTGCACGCGGGACGTGCCTGCATATTTGACTTGCAAAACTCCTAAACAAGAGCGCGATTGCGGCAGCAACTTTGCTACGTGACAAACTAGGTGTAATTTGTAGAACTTTGCCACGTGCAGGTACTAACTGAATTGTAATATCAATAAATATTTACATTGACGTATTTTACGTTTTATTATAGTTTGATGACATTGAGTGCAAATACGTTGCCAACTCTAAGGACTAAGATATTTTGCCTCAAATATCAATGCTTGTTATTTCACTGTCCGTATAAACATGATAGCTTCTGTCAGCGATTTAGTTATTTAAGGTTTCCTATGTGTTAATAAAGATAAGCTATATCTATTCCAAAATTCATCCAAATGCTGTTTCAGCGTGAAGGACTAACAAACACTTACAGACACTCCTCAACTTTCACATATAAGTTATACCTATATTAGTGCGATTATTATTATTAGTGTGACATGGTGCAAGGACAAAGCGTGCACCACTAGGTTTGGCCTTGCCTTCGCTTACGCGTGTGTAAGCACCAAGTATAAATAGAAAATCGCAAATCGAAATCAACGTACACAAGTACGTTCACGTGTGTGCATCATTTTTTAACCACTGACGGAAACAGCGGGGTGTTATAAGGTTAACATGTGTACCTGTGTATCTTTCTATGGTATCGTAGCTCCTAAACGGACGGACCGATTTGAACGCAGTTTTTCAAAGTAGAAAGCTAGTATAACTCTTATTTAATCTTTGGCAACCTCGTTACTGTTATAGTATTTTATAATAAACTAAAGTATTGTCTTGAAATGAATTGGGAGACTCGTTTTTTTTTTATACAAATGAAAATACAATCTATAGCATATATGATAAAGTTAAAACCTTCGTGTAGTCAACATAACCTTAGTTAAGGCTTTAGGTCAAATTATCCTTACAAATTTGGTATTCATTTGTACAACGATTTCAAGACAATAACAAAATAGAGAACACAATAATATTAAGTATTGAGGGCGCCAATAGACGCTCACTGGCTCACAGCAGTGCTTGCTTCTAAACATTGTAGGCTGTAAATAAAAGTACCTGTTCACCGCAGCTCAACGTTAAATAAACAGAGACTTCAGATGTCATTGCCCGTGGGTCCACGCACTCATCTGCAAGGATGCATTCACCAGGTTATTTCGGGGTTCTTTGTTTTGATTACGGCTTAGGACTGGTCCAGGCGAGACCGTTGGCGTGGGTTGTCAGGCAGATTGCAAACGGGTACCGGACCATCATTCCAGTATCGTTATTAGTTTATTACAGTATTGAAGGTATCAATGATAAAACTTTCAATTTAATAAGAGCGTGCCATGGAAAGAGCTATGCTTGGTGTCTCGCTACGAGATCGAATCAGGAACGAGGAGATACGGAGACGAACTAAAGTAACCGACATAGCCAATCGGGTTAGCAGGCTGAAGTGGCAATGGGCAGGCCACATTGCTCGAAGGACTGATGGCCGCTGGGGCAGTAGAGTTCTCGAGTGGAGACCACGTACCGGCAAGCGCATCGTAGGGCGACCCCCCGCGAGATGGACTGACGATTTGGTCAAGTCCGCGGGGACCCGCTGGATGCAGGCCGCTTCCAACCGGGTGAGGTGGAAATCTTTGGGAGAGGCCTATGTTCAGCAGTGGACGACCTATGGCTAAAATGATGATGATGACGATGAAGAGCAAGATGGGCGAAACCGTTACCATAGTGGAATAAAGACCCTGGTATGGTTAGATTCAGCAATTATGCTATGAAGCTTTCATTTAGTGACAACGAGGCATCTCTAATGTAATGTAATCTAATTTAAATGGCTTTCGCTCCTGTTAAGGACGTATTTGTCCAAAGTCTAGTTATTTATAGATACTTGCATGGACGTATCAGAGAAATACGTCCATGGATATCACGCTCGGGGACTTGCTCGGTGAATTTTCATTGGGTTAGCTCCACGCTGTTCTGTCAATACTACGGTACTTGTCTTTTATTCATGTCACTAACGTAGAAAACAATAAAGCTTTCAATCAATTATTAATTGTTAATGACAGCTATAGATAGATAATGCAATTTGACATTGGGTGACAAAAGCATATTGAATGCATCTCAGTCTTTTATGTATTTGGATGAGAGACTGCATTGTTTGATTTAAATAATAGGCCCTTGTTTCGCATCGTATTCTTGTATTTTACACGTGGCTGAATGTTTTATGCAAAATTTCTAAGATCGCTCAGTTTTGCAGTGGTGTGCAGCCAGCCTTAATGTAGCCGGGTCAACGGACAGACAAACTTGTTTTCCTTATATATAAACATTGGTCCTAAATAGGATATTAGCTTTTTTTTTGCAACAGAACTGTTTTGAAAGGGTTTTGTTGACCTCGTGGCAGTGTATGAATGTATGTTTATTATAGATGTAAGTGAATACAGACCTACACGCCTAAAATTATTGATTTTAATTTGATTTCATATGTTTGAGCAGCAAGTTTGGGAAACCGCTCATTTGAAATGTTAATTCTCGGTTTGTTAATTGAT
This sequence comes from Acleris sparsana, assembly GCA_923062465.1. Taxonomy (NCBI): domain Eukaryota; kingdom Metazoa; phylum Arthropoda; class Insecta; order Lepidoptera; family Tortricidae; genus Acleris; species Acleris sparsana. The sequence goes on from OV281297.1 coordinate 17,386,227, forward strand.
GCGGTTAGTGGAAATCATGCAAGTTTCGTTCTTGTACTAAATGGTTTTGTTGATAACGCGCTGGAAATATTTTACATGGTAAAACCTTATTACTTTTCACGTGTGTACGTGTATCATAACACTGAATAGGTAATATGCTTTTACCGAGTTGGGATGCCCTGTAGGTTTTCTGTCGACGAACTGAAAGCGGATTGTTTGAGAGAATTACCCAGAGGTTCACCAACAGGCTTACAGACCCCAGGCCTGACATGCGGAGTTGGCCGTTTTATTAACTTTTAAGCCGTCTACATTAATCATGATGATGGATGAACCCGATGACTTGGCGAAAACTCGCAGACGCGGACTCGACTGGTGAGACGAGCAGTTTATAATGCAACAGAGACTTGATGACACATCGCTGGGAGGTGGAAAGTGACATATTTAAGTTAGGTTTAAAAACTGAAAATCAAAATGTGTTATTGTAAATGAAAAACATGCTGAAAATTAATAAGCTAAAACAGTATCGCTTTTGTTTTTATTTTACATTCGGAGAGAAAAATAAATTGCGTTTATTTTGTGTCAAAAAAAACCAGTGTACTTATTTTTTTTTAGTGTGATTCATTATAGAACATTGTCCCAAAAAGCCAGGTTTTATTTTTGACGCAATTTGTCTCTTGATTTGATGCTGTCGTCAGTATAAATAAAAAAACCGGCCAATTACGAGTCGGATTCGCGCATTCATGGCGGTTCATGATATACAGACTGGTGACAGACAGACAGACCGACAGAAGAGTCTTAGTAATAGTTTCCCGTTTTTATCCTTTGGGTACGGAACTCTAAAAAGGTACCAACTAGGACCTAGTTACTAGGTCAATCGAGTTATTTCAATATGAATATAATATAATACATAGATAATTTTATTTCTGCCAACAAGGCCCATAATTACAAATACCTTAACATCCATTACAATATGAACCTTAAAACTGACACCAATGTGACAAAACAGCGTGGTCCTGTTTTTCTAAAGTCGAAATAACCTTCCAAATCGCGTTGGTTGAAAACTTGGCAATTTAATATACTACGCGATATATGAGCAAATTTAATTAAACCCTAAACTTTGATTACAAACTGTTTATAACTTGATCGAATCACGCAATGAAATGTTATTTTAGCTTAATAATAACCATGCGATATTGATAATTAATATTGTACATACAGATATTATGTGTATACATACATACACTCACGCCTTCAATCCCAGCGTGGGGTAGACGGCTACAGAATTACCAACAACTCTAACAACTCATTGTTAATTCTGTAACCACATTTTGCACAATCAGGCATTTGGATTTATCCAAGATGTGACGGAGGATCGGGATCTTAAAACTATGGATTCAGGAATTCAACCATCAGAGATAAAGGTCACATGCTGGTTCGATATCAATCGATAAAAACCCCACGATATAATGACGACCCCCCTCTTATTTTAGAGCTGATGAACTATCCCGATCAAACTTAACTTTCTTTTAGAAAACCTCATCCGTGTGAGAGGTAGGTACTATGTCACAGACAGATACGAAAGACCCGATAAGAAAGAGAAGTGTTTAAAGTATAAAAACGTGGTGAATCTGGGTCTGTTTTTGGGCTCTTTTTGTCGGGTTATAAACATGATTAAACAGGTTTGTATTACTGTTGAAATCGTAACCAAATTATACAGAATTATAATTTAATTCCGACGTGCTTACTAGACTATTAATCAAGCCAAGTGCGCGGATCGCTTATAAATTGCAAGCCAGACCGTTTTTTCACCGTCTGCCTCCCCCACCCCCACTCGAGGGAACTACTCGTCTAGGGGGGAACTACCACCGGTAATTATGCCCGCTGCTTCATTTTTTAATGGGCTTCCCTACCTGAGGGGGGCTGGTTAAATAGATAAAAGTGAGGTAGTAAATTAGAGAGTTTGGTAAAATTGGGTACTTAATTATAATAACTGTTTTGATAAAATAGCTTGCTAATAGGTATAAATAGGTAAAAATAAGTTGACATAAAAAGCCCTAAAACAACAATGTTATTCGAACATATCTCAAATGTACAAAAACTGAAACTGAAACTTATACCTACGAAAAAAATAAAACGGATTCGAATAACATTGTTGTTTTAGGGCTTTTTATTTCAACCTTTTAAAATTAACCCATTTTAGCTATCTCTTCTCCTTTTTTTTGCGACTTCGTTAAGCAAGCTATTTTATCGAAAAAGTTTTGAAACATTGTGCTCTCTTAAGAAGCGGCTACACCGACGCGTAAAATACGGTGACGTTGCGTAAACAAAAGAAAGGGTCATACAGGGCCTCTATTCTCGACGGTAAAAAACATACGAGTATCGTCTTTAACCTGTTATGGTATTGTTTTGACGTCAGCCGCCATTACTGTCGAAAATAAGAGCCATCAAAACGGTAACAATACGATAACTGCTCAAACATGATATTGTTTTTACCGTGTTGAATAGAGACCCAGGGCGTAAATTTTCACGGAACGTAATTTACGCATCGTTAAACTCAGGTGTGGTCGTCGCCCTTATTTTGAATATTGGTAAAATGTTATCTGTTTAGTACAGTCAAAGTCATAAATATATATACGTTCCCAAGGCGTCAAAAATATCTACCTATATGCCCCTACGCCATTGATAATAAGGTCTATGTATATTAATGCCTTTGACTGTTCACAACAATTGCTGAATCTCATAAGCAAACAAAATTCTCATAAACAAGCAGTTTATTCTTGTTCACGATTAAGTTTTAAACCATATTTCTTTCTATAGTGTAAGGTTAATAATTTGGTACTTTAGCTATTCTTGCAGCCTGGACGTTTTTATTTGGTAATCCATTAAAAATCACTACTTTACGCAAGTAAACGAGTTACGTTTCATAAGCGCCTACATAAAACGTAATAGCAACGAAACTCGCTATAGCGCGAGTGCTCGCGTACCTTACGTAGGCGTTTGGCCGCGGGCCAAAACGAATTGATTCGCATTTATTTTCCCACCGCTTTCTCCTTTCAGAGAATATGTGTTTACTTCATGGTAAAAAAACTTGGTAGGTATAAGTGGGATCATATCTTTTTTTTAAAACATGGCAATGTTTTCTTTACGTTACATTTACATTACGTACAGTCGACAGCATAAATAAGTGATCGTTTTTGTAGCTTATCGATTTTAATCGTTTCGCAATTTTGTATGACATTTCAAATACAACGTTAAAGTTACAAGGTACATAAATGATCACTTATTTATGGTGTTGACAGTACAATTGAGGGTCGCCTTGCCAACCATAACCTAACCTAATTAAAATCATCTGGACTCGAGTACAATATATATTTATTAATTGTCAACACAATACGTCACCTACCATAATTATAGTGGTGTAGCTTCCAAAGAGATGCAAAAATAACTTATTTACGTAACTTGCTGCCTTACCTACTCCAATTTCATGTGGTAGAACGGGGAGCCCCTTGAAATATCGACCAACGTTTCATCGAATGCGTCATTTCACCGAATTTAATTTCATCGAAAACTAATTTCTGCTGAAACTTTTCAGGAGCATTCGTTACGTAGGTTAAGTTAGGTTAGGTTAGACATGTGACCACAAAAAAAAAGCTCCTGCACGTGGAAATGCATGTCGATAAAATGAAACGTTCTATGAAGTGAGTTTCGATATTTCAAGGGTAAACCGGTAGAACGAGGAACCCTATATCTCGTCGGCAAAAAACTTTGTTGCAATCACCAAACAAAAAAAATACTAGAATCGTCACGTTCTTTCAAGGAACATAACGCTTTATTAGTTGCTCACGAACAAAGACATTTATATCGTAGAAACATAGATGTGGAAGCTGTAAGATGTATCCCCATTCAGGGAAAAACGCGGGGCAAAGTACACAGAGGTCTGAATCGCTATCGCTCTTCCTGCGTCTGTCTGTATGCTTGGATTCCTAAACCCTTGTCATTGTGTTATCTGACTGGTCCAACGCAGGTCCTCTTAGTATATAGACGGCACCAACGATGGACACTTTTAGCTGACAGGCACCAGTAATGGACACTTCGCTCTTAATGCATATTTCATACGGTTCTAAATTGATTGTTGCAAAACAAATGAACAACCCTTATTTCCTGTAAAATAAGAATCAAGTGGTGCCTTGTCCATTACTGGTTCCATCACCCTATGACAATATGTTTTGCCACTTTACAATATTTTAGTCATTGTGTCAATTTTTTTGGGAAAACATGTACCCTAGTGGTTGGCCCTCATTGTAAGCTCACACTGCGTTTGCTCTGCAAGTGGTCCCTCTTCTATAATGGCTGATGTGTCGCCTCGCCAGCATTGCGCAATTCCGCAATTTAGTTGCACCAGGCTAGGCTGTCGCCGTGCAACTGGTAAATCTGTTTATAATTACTCTGCCCCATTATTGCCGCCTGATTAACTTTTAATAACGCCGATAAATAGTTCTTCTGGTTTTTTTTTGTTTGTAAACAATATATTAATTAAGATCTGTAGGTCTGTCAAATAATGTAAATTGACTATTGGAAAATATAAACTATCGCAGTAAACTGCCATTGAAGCATTTATTATTAAAAACACTGCAATCTTACTTCTTTGTAATTAAGACGGTAATAAAGTTAACGGTCTTAATTTATTGTTAATTAAATCTGTTCGATTCATTAATTTTATTTAGATGATGAATATCAAAAATATAAATTGATACCAATGGAGGGTAACCATACATCGCGGCCCGCAACGGCCACCCGCGTACCCACACCGGCCGCGAGCGCGCCCGCTGATAACGGGACTGCGCCGGCCGTCGTGATGACTCACCCAGCGCCCGAGCGAGAAGCGAAGCGCAAGACTACGCCGAGACACACGGATGAATCAGGCAACTTGCAAAAAAATGCACTTTACTCTGAAATTGCACAGGGTGGGGCATTTAGAGGGCAGACCCCAGATAAACAATGGACCCAGGTTCAAAGAAGAAGGCTTAAAAACCTATTTATTGGACACCACGGAAAAGCTATATTAACTTCGGATAATAAGTTTAAGGCAGCGGACATAAAAGTCCCAGTTTACATTTACAATGTTGCGAAGGAGGTGTCCGTGTGTGACATCTCCAATTATATAAGGAGCAAAACTAATGTTGCCGTTACATTGGATAAAATGACAATGAAAATGAAAAAAGACTACGATGCATACAAAGTTTATGTTCCGAAACATAAATTGGATATTTTTTTAAAAGATGACTTTTGGCCCGATGGTATTGCATTTCGGCGTTTTGTGAACTTTAGAGGGAAGAATGAAATTAATGGTAGTATTTAAATACGAATTATGGATGACACTACTAAGTTGATAAGTTTCAATTGTCGAAGTGTGATTAGATCTGTAGAATGTGTGCGTAGTTTGTGTCGGTCGGCTGGAATCATCGCGTTGCAGGAAACATGGCTAATGGAACATGATGTCCCCTTTCTGGGCACCATAGATGATGATTTCGCTTTTACGGGCAAATCAGCTATAGATTCGTCAGCGCGTTTACTTCGAGGAAGACCACACGGCGGTGTTGCACTGCTGTGGAGGAAGGCATCGTTCCCGTGTGTATCGGTTATTCAGTGTAAAAGTGCGCGTATAGTGGCTATCAAGATAGTGCTCGATGACCGGTCAGTGGTTGTAATGTCTGTTTACATGCCCACTGATTCTGTTGACAATTTTAGTGAATTCACGGAATGTTTGAGTGAAATACAATCAATTGTGGAAAGTAATGACGTTGAATCTGTCTATGTCCTTGGGGACTTCAACGCACACCCGGGTGAGTTGTTCTCGTATGAATTAATGAACTTTTGCTCTGAACAATCCTTGTTTTGCGTAGATATGGAATTATTGCCTAGTGAAACGCACACATACGTTAGCGACGCTCACGCGTGTAGACGCTGGCTCGACCACTGCGTGGTTACGAGCGCTGCTCGCGCCACGGTCATTAGTGCCTCGGTGTTATATAACGTTTATTGGTCTGACCACTATCCTTTATTGTTGGAATGCGACTTTAATTTGATTAAATCAAAAATTGTAAATCCTGTTAATTATTTTTGTAATGAGGTGATTTGGGGTGAGCGAGATTCAAAACAAATAGATAAATATTTGAATTATTGTTCGTACAAGTTGAGGGACATACATTTCCCTACGGAGTTTTCTGTCTGTGCAGACCACATGTGTTCTGATGCTATTCATAAACAGCTGTTAGGAGATTTTTTCCGTAATTTAATAACGGTTCTTAAGTCTGCCGCTGTTGAATCGCATAAGCGCGGTGGTGGGAACCACAGACGTGTAGTGGGCTGGAATTTGTACGTCGGGGAGGCTCACCGGGAGGCTCGGCTCTGGTTTCAGTGGTGGGTGTCGCTCGGTAAACCTATGACAGGCTCTGTTTATGATAAGATGTTTGAGACTAAAAAGATTTTTAAATCCAAGTTGAAATTCTGTCAAACTCATGAGCAAAGTATAAAAATGGACATCCTTGCGAAAAACCATTCTGTAAAGGATTTTGGTAGGTTTTGGAAAAATACCGGCAAGTTGAATCCTAGGTCGGGTCTCCCGGTGAGCGTCGCCGGCTATCATGAGCCGACTGATATCGCGAATGCTTTCCAGCGGTATTTTAAAGTAGAGTCTCCACTATCGACGGCTGGGGTGCTCGATGCTGAGGTTGAAGGCAAAAGTCCGTCCGTAAGGTTTACGGCAAAGCAAATTGCTAGTAAAATTAGTAAAATGCAGAGAGGAAAGTCTCCCGGACATGACGGTCTCAGCATTGAGCATCTCAAATATGCGGGTGTGCATCTTCCAAGGGTTTTATCGATGTTCTTCAATTTATGTATTAGTCACAGTTATTTGCCCGATGAGCTTATGTATACATTAGTTGTTCCTATTGTGAAAAATAAAACGGGAGATGCCTCTGACATTTCCAATTACAGGCCAATATCGCTTGCTACTGTTGTAGCGAAGGTGCTGGATAGTCTGCTTGATGATATTTTGGGGCAAAAGATCGATGTTAATGATGCTCAATTCGGATTTAGGCCGGGTTTATCTACTGAAAGCGCTATCCTTTGTCTCAAGCAGACTGTCCATTACTACACATCACGTGAGACGCCTGTGTTCGCCTGTTTTTTGGATTTGTCGAAGGCTTTCGACACGGTCTCGTATGATCTGCTATGGAGAAAGCTCTGCAGTGATACAAACGTACCGCACGAAATCACCTCATTGTTCAGGCATTGGTATGGCAATCAAAGGAATAGTGTCAAGTGGGCAGGTGCTTTCTCCAATGATTACGTTATGCCATGCGGGGTTAGACAGGGAGGTATGAGCTCGCCTAAATTATTTAATTTGTATATAAATGGCCTTATTGAGGAGCTCAGCAGCAGCCATGTCGGATGTCACATAGAAGACGTGTGCGTGAACAATTTAAGCTATGCTGATGATATGGTGTTGCTGAGCCCCTCGATGGGGGGTCTAATAAAACTGGTAGGAATTTGTGAAACATACGCTGAGACCCATGGGCTCAGGTACAACGCTTCTAAAAGCGAGGTTTTACAATTTAAAGCTGGTAGCAAAAGCTACAGTATGCAACCGGTTAAGCTTTGTGGGACTCGTTTGAAGAGAGTAGACAAATTTAAGTACCTGGGTCACTGGGTCACTGAAGGATTGTCTGATGTCGCAGACATCGAGCGGGAGCGTCGAGCGCTTTGTGTTCGCTGTAACATGTTGGTCCGCAGATTCGCACGTTGTAGTAAAGAAGTTAAGTTAACTCTATTTAAAGCCTTCTGTCAAACTTTCTACACGTGTGGTCTGTGGACTAACTTTACGCAGCGGGCATATGGCGCGCTGCGCGTCCAGTACAATGACGCGTTCAGGATGCTGTTCGGGCTGCCGCGATATTGCAGTGCCTCAATGATGTTTGCCGAAGCACGGTCGGACTGCTTCCACGCCATAATGAGGAAGCGATGCGCATCGCTGCTCCGCCGTAGCTGCGACAGCACGAACCGCATCCTGAGCACGCTGGCGCGGCGCCTGGACGCCCCGCTGCTGCAGCGACACGTGCGCCTGCACGCGCCGCCCGCTGCTCCAGCGCGCAGGCTTTGATTGTGAATTGTGATGTTATCTCATGTATTACTAACCCTAATATTAAAATTTTATTACTAAGATGCTGTATGTACTAACCCTATGGATGTAAAGTCTGAAAATAAACATTTATTATTATTATTATTATTATTAATATTAATTGCGTACAACAAAACTTTGTGATCTGAACAAAAAAACAAAAACAAATGCCGGTTGCAATCTGAGAGAGACTATCAAAGTAAGCAAAACACCCTAAGAGGGGTGTTATAGGTTTAACATATGTGCCTGTCAGATAATGACGCGATTTAAAAAAAAATGCTTGTTTTACCAGGATGTTTCTTAGCTAGGTTTTGGTTATAAATTAATTTAAATCATTTACTAAATCATTCATTAAAATCGGTAGGGCCTTGTAAGAGAGATCTGATGTTAAAGTGCGGGTCGAAGTTATATGTATATCAGAGGTTTTTTATCTATGTAATGTTTATTATGTTTCAGCAACTCAAAATTATTCTTTTGTTTCAGGTACGTTCGAGTGTCACGGTAATTTGTGCCGCGTACCGTCCTACATACGGTTGACATTACCACTTAGCGTGTAACTGTAAAAGGTGGTAAACAGCTTCCAAAACTGTAACTAATTAAGGGCCTGTGCAGAGCGAGCGATGCGACGCGATCATTTTATCACGTCGGATTAAATATTAATCGCTTATGTTCAGAATTGTTATTCTATTAAATAACTCACTTTTCGTTTCGTTGACGAAGTATTCCGTTACTTTTTTTATGGCAATGAGAAGCACCAAGGCCACCTGACGGTAAGTGGGATCGGAGACCCATAGACATTTTAATTTTCAAAACTACAACCTCAAGACTGCATTCAAGGCTTCAAATACGTTGCCAACCCTGAGGACTAAGATGGAATGCCTCTATGCTAGTAATTTATCCGGTTGTCTTTCCACCACTAATAAACTCAAGAGCAATGAAAACCGGTCACTCTGTATTGAATTACCATAGTAACTGATCCGTTTTCTTTGCTCCTGAGGTTAGTAAACTAAATGTATTGTTCCCCGCACTCGTATTATGACTCAGTTTTTCTGTTGCTTATTTCGAACTGCTTTGTCTGTTAGCTGTTGTGAAACCCGGGAACCAAAATTAAAAATTACGTATTAAGAATGTCTTATCTCTACCGAAACACAACAGTGCGAACAGTGCTGCTTCACAGTAGGTTAAAGGAGGAAGGACCCGTTGTAAATTGAACAAGGGTACAAAACATTGTTGTGGCTAGTATCGTGTTGCCGCGTACATTTGTGCAAATTGATCTCGCATGCTGTGTAGTGTAGGTACTTATATTAATTCGCCACATACCTACGAGGTCGTATTATGAGTTGTCAAGACTTGAGAGAGCTGTCTTAAGCTGCTTTTCGACAGGCGAGGCGAGGAGAATTTAATTTGTATTGATGCGCAACGAGGGAATTGTTTTTTTCAATACAAATTTCAATTTTCGTCTCGTATCCTCTCGCCCCGCCTCGCCGGTGGAAAAGAACCTTTATATAGGTATAAGTTTTAATATCTTTTAATTCGATTCCTGTGCTAATTGTCGTTGCTTTTTCGTCCCATGTCGCTGTAAGATTAAATAACGTTATAAGTTTCAATTTGTTTCTGTAATCGCAACGTTTGCGATGGACGTATCCGTTGAGAGAAATGACGCCAGTCACGTCATTAAGTAGTGTAACTAGGTACAGTTAGTTTCAACGAATTTAGTCATTTTCGGTGACACGGTTCGCGTGACTAAGCCGTGGTGGAAGATTTTCATTTTTCCATTAAATTGAGGAATAATGTCACGTAATATTTTTCAGTGTTTTGATAGATATTGATCTTTTTAAACCCCTGCTAAAAAAAGATAACCGTGTGTATCGTAGCTCCCAAACAGAGAGCCCGATGTGGACGCAGTTTTTTTAAAGGAAGCTAGTTAAATTCTGTAGTTTTTTAGCTAGCTTTCATGAACATCGGTTGGGCTGTCTCAGATATATCGGGTCTCAAAGAAGGCATCGCCATTATCAAATAAATAGTTATATTAATAGACGTTTTTCTTTTATGCATTTACCGTACAGACACGATTCCACTGGATGTGTTAGATATATTTGTATTTGTTTTGAAAACATCACGAGTACAGTTACACCAAGGCATGACAATGGACGTTGATTTTTTTATTTGACATTGGATTAGTTTAGAGGCTTAACAATATTTATTAACGACGACAGACAATGTCAAATACCGCCTCTGTAAAAACTGATACATAGGGTTTAGGTCAGGTTCGTCTGGTTCCCTGTTCGTCTAACTAGTTAATGCCCCGTTCGTCTGTTTCCCCGTTCGTCTGTTTCCCCGTTTGTCTGTATCCCCGTTCGTCTGTTTCCCCGTTCGTCTGTTTCCCCGTTTGTCTGTTTCCCCGTTTGTCTGTTTCCCCGTTCGTCTGTTTCCCCGTTCGTCTGTTTCCCCGTTCGTCTGTTTCCCCGTTCGTCTGTTTCCCCGTTCGTCTGTTTCCCCGTTCGTCTGTTTCCCCGTTCGTATAATTCTGCTCCTCCTGTCCTACTGTCATCCATCATTCATCTAATATATCCCAGACAAAATAACCTTATACATTGTAGTGTCAATAGCGGACTGGACACTATCATTACTAAACGTCATTACTTGCATCATTAAATTTTATTTCTAATGATAGTGTAGGGAGTAAAATAATAGAATGATGTTATTTAATTACACTCCCTTATTATCATCATAACGTGACCATTTTCCCCTCCGGAGTATGTTGGGCTAGTGTCAGAATGTCCAATAGTTAGGGAGGTGGCGAGCATTTCGGTATATGATTTGCACACGTTTGACATCGAGGTGGATTGTAGTTTAGATCAGTACGAATCGATTTGGTCAATTAAGGTCCGTTGTCGCGTTACAGCGGAATGAAATTGCATAAAAAATGTGGGGTATTGAATAATTTGCACATGTAAGTATGCCTCTGGGGTTCATGGTCACAATCATCTTGGAAACGAAGAGGCAGACATTCAGGGCTCTGCATTATTATCAATATGTACAAGTGTCAGAATGTTCAAATCAATTGGACAAACTCAATGGAGCTCTGCTCACGCAGGAGCTCCTATTTCTGGGTGGTTTGGCCCTCCGGGCCTGCTGCAAAACTAACATAACTTCAACCTACCTAGCCCTTGTCTTATTATACCTTATGTGCAGTGATAATTTGTTGTTTTGGTACAGATGTAGTGTATAATCCTTTCCCATCGTATTTTCTCGGAAACGCTCGTATTTGTCATGCTATATCAGTCAGACTCAGCACAGGGTAGTGAGGCTGACTGAAACAGCATGACAAAAACGAGCGTTTCCGAGTAAATACGATGGGAAAGGATTATGCACTACATCTGTAACTGGACATTATGGCTACTAGACCATTTGGCAATTGAATGTTTTGACACCTGGATGTTATGACAACTGGGCATTTTAACACTTGGGCATTATTTCCTTGTCATTTTGACACACTGGACATTCTGACACTTGGCCTAACATACATAGGATAGCCATTTTTCAAGGCTCGTAAAAACGCTAGTCATTTTGAAAGCATAACCCTGTTCCGTACAACAGAGACTTCCTAACGATATTACGATATTATATTTTTTTATTATTTATTTATTAACACTGTGGCATTTTGTAGCCAACCTGAACACTGACAGACAGACAGACGGGTAAGTGTGTTCATGCAACTGGACCCTAATGAAATAAAATATTTCATAAAACCATGTTTTAAGGCCCACAGAAAAGAGATTAGTAAAACAAAAATGAATATTCCAATATTTTTATTAAGCCAAGTGCTCATAGCTTTGCTTCAACTGGACAAAGACCTAGTGTGCATTAATATAATATCAATATTAAGGCTTCGAATAAGCAGCAATTTCTACTTGAGGATACAAAAAAAAAACCTTGTTGAGGTTGTCACACCACAAAAATAAACATAAAATATAACAAATCTTCACACAGTTTAGACATGTACAACATCTACTGTACACGGTAAACTAAATAAAACTAAATAATTAAGTATTAAAATTAAATAAAATTCGAAACCACTTTTATACTCTTAACACTTAGTCTTGTTATTGCATATTTTACTTTTTCTCTTTTTCTTTTTCTTTTTGTTGTTTTAATCTTGTAAAAATAAGTTTATTTAAAAAGCCGTTAACTGAAATTTCGTTTTCATTTAATTTTTTTAAAAGCCGTGCATAAATCTTGTCAAAATTAATATCTTGATGCTTTCTATTATTTTGTTTTGCCTTTTTTATTATAAATACTTTGATAAACTTTGCTATCAAAATACCGGGCTTCTTTCTTAAGCACTTGTAAAAAATAGTATAGGTTTGGCGTTTTAGGGAGTTTGTTGTTCAACCTGTGGTGCCAACCCTCCACAGCGTTATTAGTGCGATATAAGTCTCGAGAGCAACTTAATATCTCTAACGGTATTTTTTTTAACCATTGCGTCTGGAAATACTTCTTAAATCGCTTAACAATTGCATTTTCCGGGATATTGTCAATGATTGAGGACCATGCTTCTTTAATTTTATTTGATGGCAGCAGCTGGATTAGAGAAACTTTTCGAATTAGTTTTCGCCCATGTCTTGTTTTATTGAACTGTAATTTCTTCGACTGCTTCCACACAGCCCTGCTGAAGTGGTACCAGCATCCTGTGACATCAACTTGAGGAAACACTTTACGAACTGCGTTTAATTGAGCTAGTTTGTAATCGCATTTAAACTTCATTATGTTAATGCCAAGGTGCTCCTTAACCAATCTAAAAAATCGACAGTAGGTAGCTTCTTCTTTATTCGGTAGTAGAGCGTATACTACCGGAATTATGTTTTTCGCAAGACTAGTTGATTTGCAGTCTAAATGAAGTACATATAATTGGTAAAAAGGGCTTGGTGCCGCCTTGAACGTACCGTCTCCATAATAAAAACCTTTAATACCGTCAACAAGATTTTTACAAAGAGTGGATGCAAAAATGAGAATTTAATCCTTGCGTCCATCTTGACAAATCAAAAAGTCTTCAGTAAATGGTCCAGATAAGTTTACATCTTCTAAGGTCGTAAAACTTAATCTATCTGCTTTTAGAAATTTCTTTCTGGCATTATAAATCCCATTCTTCACTGTCTTTAATAAAGGTACGTGCTTTCCAAATTCATGCCCTTTAGATTCGATCACTTGTTCAACTTTGTTTTCGTATATTGACTGGACAGAAATAAAATTCTTGCAAGCTTCTTTCTTGCAATCATCCAACATAATATTAATTTCATTTCGCACTTGGTCAGGCTTGCAAAGATGACTTTTCTTACGAAGTACGATTTCTTTTGTAGGATTTAACGTAACTGTCGCACTGCACGTCTCTCTGTTACTGCATCTCCATAAAGTCGTACCATCGCCATTATTGGCAACTAAATTGTATTTAAACCCTTCATGTAATAATACAGGTTTTCCTCTCTTACTTGTCACGAACGTTAAATCCATTATTTACATTAATTTGCGTTTATCAATTTATTATTGTGCAAAGAAACTCATTTGACAATGACAATAATAATAATGACATGACATGACACAGTTCAAGTGTTTTCGATGCATCATTTCATAAGTGGCCAGTTGTTATCAATACAGATAGTTTTGATGATAAGTATAAATATATTATCATTTATAGCTACAACACACATTACATTAGTATTTTTAACCGTCTTCAAAAAGTAAGAGGTTTCTCTTTATATCTCTCACTCTTTATTTTTTTTTATTAGTATTCGCGGATCACTTCGTAGTGAAATTAGATTTATTATTAAACTTAAAAACCTACTGAAGTCAATGCCACTTAGAAAAATATTACTCGCAGCATGGACGAATGAGGAAATAGACGAACGGGGAAATGGACGAACCGGGAAATAGACGAATGAGGAAATGGACTAAAAGAGAAATAGACGAAAGATGAAATGGACGAACCGTGAAATAGACGAATGAGGAAATGGACTAAAAGGGAAATAGACGAAAGAGGAAAATGACGAACGAGGACGGAGTAGACGAACGGGGAAATGGACGAATGGTGCAGAATTGATACATAGTCTACCTTCTAACATAACCAGGAGTCGTACTTTTGATGCCGATGATGTCAAAATGACGTAATTTTACAAGCTATGCTCTGCTTTCATTTGGCAGGTGTTGAGGTATGTATTAACTGGAACAAATGAAAAAATGATCAATAAAAAGCGGTAAAATGTATATATTTAAATTCAGTTTAATCGCAATCAAAATACGAGTCACGGCAGCATCATATTATTTTTCACCGCTTAGACAAATTTCTTTTATTCATGTCAATGCCATAATTTTAATATATTTTTATTACAACATAAAAACAGTTTTTTTTAAATGATAATGTATCGCGATGATTTTTGCCACGGTTCTTCTCAATCGAATTTATTTTTCTACCCTTTAATAGATTACTTAACTCATTTTTACATGATTAAATGATTGACGACTCATGGTTGATAAATACAATAAAACCATTTGGAATCGTTCTCTATGCAGCGTGACGTCATTTTTGCGTCAACGGCATGAAAAGTACCATGAACATAACAATACAGCACTTTTTTGTTTAATTTTGCGTAAAAGTGGATGTTTGACGGAAAGTTGTTCAAACTTCAGCTTATTAAATACATAACTTTTAGACGGTTTTTGTTATCGTTTCGGATCATGGTGACTTACTCCGTGCGGTCACCTTCGGAAGACATTCAAATGCTATTGCTAGGAACCGAACCCCGTTATGTGTGACCAACGCATGTAAATCGTTACGTGTTGGCGTTTGTGCAGCTGCTAGCTGCGTCAGCGCACGTCATAGTTTCGTCTCCGGTAAACCGCTGTGGTGTGGCTAATCGAACAGTCGGAGTCGGAGGTGGCAGTAAGGGCAAGCGCTGGAGATTGTTCTGGGCTGAGGTTCTGCAAGGTAAAACCCTTGCTTTTGACGTGTCTCTGTATTGTTAACGTTTTGTTTTGATAGCTCTTATTTATTTACTTGAGAGTAATGCCGAGTTAAATGCAATTCCATGCACTTCAAAGGCAATATAGTTTTATTTTATCCAGTAGACTAAAGACCCTCTGGCTGTTTAATTTGTTGACGATCTACGACGTGATTGAAGTTAATCTTTAATTAAAAATAATTACGAAAATAATTAAATCTTAACCTATAATGAAAAGCTAACTTGTAAGTTAATTTAATTACCACTTGTATATACTTTATGGAACGCAATAAATAATTGAATTTTGAGTACTAAGTAATTTGTTTAACATCCATCCTAAATTCAGGTCTTGTAGCTTTATTTTTAAAATATCTTATAAAAAAAAATTGATTCTGATCCTACCACATGACATCTTATTTTTATAGCGTTTTAGTGATTTGATGAGTATAAAAATAAGATGGATCAGAACCTTTTTTTTTAATAAGATATGAGATATGAGTATAAATGACAATGTTTTGTAACTTAAATTATGAAGAGAAGAAAACGGTTCGATTCTCGGTTACGGCAAATATTTGTGTGGTTAGCCCGAGTACTTGTTCCTGAGTCTTGAATCTATATTATTGATTTAAAATATTATAATCCTCTCGCACTGTTCCGATCAGTGTGCCGCGCTAATTAGCCACAGCGACGGCACTAATCTGTTTGGTCACGTGGATCCACGTGTTGTATGGACAGCTGACGGATTACGTTGTTAGGGCTTTCTTTGTGGAAATACCGATGGTATAGCGGCCATGTTTTTTTAACCGATAAAAAAAAGGTTTGACTTTTGGACTCCTCGCCGCAAACAGAGAGGTGTTAAAAGTTTAAATTGTGTATGTAGGTATGTCTGCTGTGGCCACGTCGCTCCGGAAAGCATA
This sequence comes from Acleris sparsana, assembly GCA_923062465.1. NCBI lineage: Eukaryota > Metazoa > Arthropoda > Insecta > Lepidoptera > Tortricidae > Acleris > Acleris sparsana. The sequence goes on from OV281297.1 coordinate 17,402,297, forward strand.
GATGGATTCGGATGCGTTTTTTTTTTTTAATAGATATGGTTCGACGAAAATTCATTGGATCGTTTAAACTCTTTATCGCCACTATATCAGGTTTTTTTTATATATTTAGAGTCGCTTTCGTAGAAGATTAGGTAAAGAGGAATTACGCAACGACGCGGGAATTTCTGCATGTTCATATATTAAGAATAGTAATCTATCTAATCAATATTCATAATATTGATTTACTAAATTGGCCAAATAATGGTTCTTTTACACGTCAGTAATGTGGAGTGTATCTACTAGCGCTTCGGACAAGAGTGACGAGACCATCATTGCTGAGAAGAAGCGCCGCAGGAAACTCCAGCAGAAGGTATTTTTTTCAATCATACATAAATGTTATGAACACAAGGGTAATGAAGTAATAAATAATAATAGTAAAAACTAGCACTAATGAAAACATGACGAATGTAAGGTCAATAACGTGTGACTCTGAATAATGACTAGGAGAAAAACATAACGAGTTCTAGAGCCCTCGTCAAAAGCCATAACAGAATTATTAATCAGGCGCTCAGTGGCACGGCCTGGTATTTCAGTGTTCAGTGTTGACTTCAACATGTATGGAGAAATCCTCAAGGAAGTGAAGAAATGGCTTACAATCGGAGAAAATACGAATGCATTTGCTGTCTTTAGATTGCACTCTTAAGATTAGAGTCTTGATATTGCAAATGTCTATGGACCCTGCTTACGATCAAGTGGCCTGCGTGCTCGGCGTTTCCAATGCCTTAAATAAAAGAAAATAGGTATGATGGTCGATTAATGATGTTATGCATTACAGTAATTGAAATTTGATTTGTATGGTCGGTTGCAATTAGTTTGGTTGTTCAGTCAGTAGCCGTTAATTAACCCCTAATGGCTTATTAGCACGGCACCAGCTGTTGGGCAGTAGATCGATGAAGCCGTTATTCGATCGATTTTACAGTTACAGTCTGGGTTTGTTTACTTTAGTGTTGTTTATTACTGTGAGGTAAATGATACCTCTAACTGCAATAAAGCTCTTTTTCCCTTAAACGGCATTTCTAAGTTTAGCGAAAGGCTTATTTATAATACGTTTCTTTTACATTTTTATCATGAGAGAAAGTCATGTCATAGTTTTTGAATGAATTTTCCTAATACGTCATAACTTTAGTTTTTGATAATGCTTTCATTACAGAAGTTGTTCACTTTTAATATAACGTTTAAAATGTCGGACGTAGGCTCACGAATCAACATTTTATCTTATAACCAATCATTATTATCCCATTAGAAAACGAGAATCGATCGATCGATTAGTCGTATTTTTTTTAAATGAAACCATAACATAATAGGAAAACTGACAGGTCCCACATGACATTGACATTTGGCACAAATATTTTTTTTGCCAAAATGTTAATCACTACAACTTCTGTTTACGGGCCATTTGCAACGTGAAAAGATGGCGGATGTGTAATTGGTTTTATTTTTTACTTTTGTGTATTTAGGTGTTCATTGTTAGTGTTTTGTACTTTTAATGCCTTTGTGTTGCACAGTGATAGAACACTTGGACTTATTTCGTGTATCCTGGCATCTTACTTCTCGTTTCAAGTGGACTCGCAGTGGTACAGAGGTTAAAACTATCTTGGCCTCTGTCCTACATATCAACGTTGCCCCCAATCTTCCTAGAGAAGATTGGATTGTGTTTTATTGCTGTATTGATTTATACTTATATATACTTGACACTGGCGAAATCACTTCATTGTGGAAACGCCATATTCTCGCGGTAGTATTCAAGTCACCGCGGGGCAAAGAAAAAAAAAAGCTTCTGTTTGAACCGTTTCAGTAAATATTTGTTTATTTATTACAGATATAAGTCCCAGGAAATATGATGGAAGAAGAAATGTATTGTCTATTTGTGCTAAACTGTCTGTCTCTTTCATGACGTCATAGACATCAAAGTGCAGAAAACCTCAAATTACAAATCTATCCAAACAGACGACAACCAACATGTGGGGCAGTCTTATCGGTCACCGCCGTTTCCATTCGTTCACTCCATCATTCACTTAGTGTCAGTCCGCTCCTCGCCGCCGCGACGCGCGCACGTGTGCAAGCGCAGTATAAACAGTGCCACCTGATTGTCAAAGTGTACAGTGAACCGTGCAAAATGGGCCAATCTTTCGGAACGACGTCACACAATGACAGACATTACCATAGGAAAGAAATAGGTTCGTATTGTTTACATTATACAAGTTGTTAGTGGGATGTTGAAGGTTTATGTTCCGGTTCAGTGCCACAACAGTTGGTTTTGGTGAGACATGTAGCCGCTGTGTATACGACTGCTTGTAAATGAAACTGGTGTCGTGTTCTAAACTTGTGTAATAGTGTCATTCTTAAATAGATTTTAAGGCTGTTAGTCTATGGCTAAGGTTATTTTATGAGATTAAGCTAGTTTTTACTTTTATGGCTTGAGTTAATCAAAGGCACAAGCCTTCTATTATGCGCGGTAAACCATATTGCTATTGACTTACTATCGTATTGTCAACGCTATTATAGTTCTTATTTACTTGAAAACAATACTATCCATTTAAATTAAAAGGACACATGCGCAATTTGATAGTCAAAGCAAATTGAACCCCTGTCTTGAAAAGTAAGGTCACTCATACATTCGCGATTCTCTGAGATATACGGCCTTTTTTCTGATGAGGGTAGAAAACGCAATCTGATATCTGACTTTGAGGCCCAATGATATTTGAGTGTACGGATTGCAATTATGCATTGCCGACCCCAAGGACAAAGGTGGAATGCCTCAATGTTAGTAATTCCACTGGTGGTTATGCCCACACCGGAGCAATAACGCAAACAGTGTTGCTCAGTGGTAACTTAGCGTGTAAGATGGAAGCCATCTGGGTGGACCCTGCACTTGTCCTTGAATTTTGAAACTTGAATTTTCGATCTAGGTATTCTAGTACTCCAGTAATTAAATTATTAAATAACGAAGTTCAATCTCACACAAATTGACCTAGTCATAAACTAAGACCAAGACTATAGGTATTAGACAACAATAAATCTACTTGTATAGATCAACGCGCATACGTAATCCTATTCTAATGATACACATCTACACTCGCGGACTAATAATACGGGTCAGAGTGCGTTTTTCATACAAACGAGGCTATTTCGAAGCCTTGGTTAATCGCCAGGGGTTGTTTTGAGTGAGTTTTAATGGTGGATACTGCGAGGTTCAATAGAGGAGGTCAAAAGTTCTTAAGATACCTAACTGATCGCACCACCAGCTAACACCACAGCGGGAGAGTTTGGGTCAGCACTTGGATTTCCTTACATTTTATTGCCATTTTAGATGTTTTTCTGAACATGCACTATTCCGGCGTTAACCGCAGATTCATTCAGTTGGGTATCCTAGGCACTCTGGAAGTCCTGTATCGATGCTCGAGGTATTCATCATCACATTTCACTAAAAGAATTCCCTGGCGAGGAACCAAGGCTTCGAAATAACCTCTTTAGTATTAAAAACGCACTCTGACCCGTTTTATTAGTCCGCGAGTGTATAACCATTCTAGAAGACTATTGTTTTTTTAAATTGCAAATTGTTTGCGTCTGATAGCTAATGTGGCATATTTAGATAATTTTGATAAAGTATTTAGATATTATTGTGATAACTGATAAAAATAGATTTAGGGCAAGTTTTTATAACTAGTGCTCTTATTAATCTAGGTGAACTGAAAACATGACTTCGAACATGCCTAGTTGTATTTATTTTTATATGCCGTGCGTTTGAATCTTAAAAACAAATACAGGTGTATTTATATTGTTCTTGTATGTTTGCGATGGAATATTCAATACAATAAGTCTTTCCATCTTGGGCTACGTCTATCTATTTAACCGACTTCAAAAAAGGAAGAGGTTCTCATGTCGTCGGTTTTTCAACTTAAGAACAAGTTTATGCGGTTATCGGTTTTAGGGCCGTTCTTGAGTGAGATCGCCGTCTTAAGACAGTTTCCTATGACTCAACGTTTACTTCAACGTGTCTTGTGTCTGATATCTCACTCAATATCACTTTGTTTATATTGGCAACGCGATAAGAAACTGAACTTTTGGCATTCAGACGATATAGTTATCAAGTGTCAACCGACACCCGTTGCTTGATTAATGCTCATATGTGGCTCGCAAATCGTTTCATCATTGGATTGATTTGTAATAAACGTCATAAAGTAATGATAATAATTCTTCTCTATGAGGCACGTGGTTATGGTTAGCAATATAAATATACTTATAATTATTACTTAGTGTAAACACAGTACTGTATACTCACTCTGAAACTCCTGTGACTAGCAACTAATAAACTATTAAACAGACTAGTGAACTTTGTAAAACTATTCTGAACTCTATTTGTTAATGATCAACATTATATTTTGGCTATATCTTTACATGGTAGTGTCCATCTGATTAGTTCAGCAGCTTACTGTTATCACATAAACCAAATTGTGAACTTATGCAAGTAGTCCGTAAGGTTTAACTCGCTTCAGTCAGGGGCGGTAGAGCCAAAAGCTTTAAACTTAAACTGTCGCTGTTAACCGATATGCAGTCTTAATTAAAAAATTGGCGTTCGCAATTCTTGGACCTTAGCTGTTCCCCTTTGCTGGGGTACCGGTGAAGCAGTTCGCGTGAGGTCGCAGCCAAAGTAATGCAGTCTGCATTCAGCATGAAGAAGTCCTGCCGTGTTCGCAACACGACTGCTCCAAGCTGACCTTCTGTGGAGGCACTAAATCTTGGTGTTAGTTTGAAGCTCACAAATTAGGATTTGTTTGGTAATCCTGTGAAACCGAGCAAGTAGGTCGACCGGGTTGTTATGATAATAAACATTGGCCTAAGCCGATTGTTACATCCAAACTGGCATTTTGTTAGTTTAAACACTGTCGACTATCTCAGACAACGGATTATCGTCCCACATACACTTTGTTTTATCGTGACAGTTGTGCAAACTAACACGTTTAATATTACGGCAATTTCCTAACAGACTTAATATTTTCATATTATTTCCTACGCGCTAAATCAGTGATTTTTAGCGCACTAACCGACCGTTAATTTCTCTCTTTTAATCAGTTTATATTCGAAATGTACCTAAGAAACAACTCCTGCAGGCCTATTATGCTCGTATTTATCGATGTGTATAAACGTAGATAAAACATCTGTCACTTTCTGACCAGTAAGTGTGACAGTGACGGGTGCTTTATCCACACTGATAAAGGCAACCATATCAACCCCGGTTTGGCAACGCATTTGAAGTCCATGGGCCTCGCGAGGCCTGTGAGTTCGTTTCCCTTCTCTATAAAAAAAGATGACAAACATTAGTCACTAGGTCAAGAACTAGAGCTTTGAACGCCGTTTGTAGGTTACCATGTGGAACCGTTGAACCACGCTGTGGGTAAACGACTTGCGTGACCCGCCAGCGTCGCCAGCAGCGCGTGCCAAGTGGCAGAGTAAACAGACTGATGGCTAACATATGATGTTTAACGGTTCCGGAACCATGTGGCAGAAATGCAAATTATGGTCTAGTTGAGGATTAGTCATGAATTTGCAAAAGTCTATGGGTCATGAGACTTCTCTTACCATGAGGTGGCCTGTGAACTTGTTTGTCTTCTTGCAATATCGAACATTACGTATGACGTATATTTTAAGTTCGTGATATTAATAGTATTTTTAATATTAAGATACAAACGTCGGTATCATTTGTAAGGGTATACGACTCGCCATGGCGTCATAGGCCTTGCCGTGAGTGCTTGCTTGCTTGTCAGAATAGCTACGGTTAGGGTAAAGTATCCACTAGAGCTGTACGCGGAAGAGCAGCGGTGTGAGAGGAAAAATCCACCAATAGGATCACTTAATTTTAGTAGTCTCGCTCAGCGCAGCTGCTCCTATTGGTGGATGTTTCGCACAGCTGCGGTAGATACTAACCCTTACTATGGTCAGATTGGGATGACTACTAACTACGGTAGCTGCGGTCACGTTACAACAATAGTTAGGTATAATTGTATACTTGCGGTCGATGATTTATCCCAATAGTAACCAGTTTCTAATTATTGACTATGACGTACCTATTCTAAAATTATCTCATTCGAAAATAGCACCGTTCGTACACGTAGTTTCGTTAGATATTAACTTCGAATGCTAATGTTTTCTCAGATAATATATGTGGGTGAATCAACTTTTAAGGTACTCCTTTTCTTTTGCGGTATTAAAAGTTTCCTGGTGACTTATGGTTAGTAAAAATGTGATGAATATTATAATCAGAACACCAAATTTACAGACCTTACACGTTAAACACCTCGAATATTTTTTAATCTTCGAAAAAACTTGGTAACTCAGGGGAAAATGCACATTTCCTATACAAAACAACATGACATGGACAACATTGTCCTCTGTGTTATCAACTATATTATCATTTAAAACTGTACTATTATATACCAAATAATTTCAAATGATGGCCTATTTTTCTGATTTAATAAGCGTATAAGCCACGTCATTAACAAATATATCGTTTTTCTAAAAATAAATAATTCGTGACACATGTCGAAAAATGGGGAGTACCTTAAAAGTTGATTCACCCATGTAATATTTTTTTAAGGCTTAGTTAAAGCTCAAAGCTTGTCTTCGTGTGGGGCTCAGCTTTATAGACTTACTTAATTCATTAGTACAAATGGAATTAGGAACTTGGGCCTGACTGGCGATGAATGACTCACTCTTATAATCTTTATATAGCCTGTGAGACTCGCAAGCTCTTGCCGAATCTTATGAAATGACTGCGTTTCTTAAAAATTGGTTCAACGGTTCAGGAGTTTGAAAGCAACGCAAAGTTGGGTATTTTAGAGTTACGAAGTCAAATCTTAAAGCTCAGAGATTCTTGGTGCCTACTACAGACTTGTAATTTGTAGATACATTTCGCCGAAAAAAATTGTATGAGTAAATGTTAAAAAAATATTATTTTCAGTTTCCTCCCATAGGTAAATCTACAACCAAGCCATTTTTTTATAGAAACAAAGAAATAGAAATAGGTTCATCTCCCACTCCCCCTACAGCCAAACCTATACTTAAGTAATAAAAGGGTCATTCTACTTTTCGTTGTACATAAGTTTTTGCCATAGTTTCACTAAACTATTATTAATTTAAAAAAACGGTAAAGTGCAGCGTTTTGTAACTGTACACTCGAAAAGGGACTTAAACAAGCTTATATTTAGAATTATCCTTATTCATAAAAAGTTATTTGTAATAACTATAAAGTGAGTAACGCAGTGGATGTTGATGTCCCCGCCTTTTCTATGGAAAAAGTGCAATTTACCACTGAGTTACCAAGATTTTTCAACGATAATTGAGTAATTTGAGAGTTATTTTTTCGGAAACCGTTAAACTTAAACATTCTAAGTTTATGTTATTTATTTAGACGCGGATTCATAACTTGGTATACTTTTTATAGGACGATAATAAAAATGTACACTGAAAAGTAGAATGGCCCAAAAATCTAATAAATATCTTAAATTAAAGCACATATATCGTTTTTAAAAGGAAAACTATCGATACAGCACCACATAACTTTGAATAGAAATTTAGTTCATAAATGTGGTTTTTCGAGATAGTTTTATGCATTTGTAGTAACGGCGTTTTTAACTTATTAGCACATTATCTTTCCTTAGTCTTCGCGTAGTCGGATAAAAATAGCGAGACAAACTCGACTAGAAGACCAAGGAGCTGTAATTTTATCGTCTACGTAGGTAATCACATAGTGGTCTGATTACGAATTTTATCTAAATTACTCACAAAACTTGAGTCACTTTCCCAGAAATCTCACTATAAAACTGCGCGCAAACACCGAACAAAACTGTTTCATAATGTGACCAATAAAGTTGTTTTTCGCGTGATTGCATTTGTGTAAACGTTTGGGTTTTATGGGAATGATTTTGTTTGTAAACAGCGGAGAAAAAACCATTTGCGTTCAGTTATATTTCGTTCATATGATATTTTTACGATAAGTCAATGTCTACTACTGCTTTCATGACGATACGGTATAAAATTTGGGGTAAAACTTCAAAGAAGTAGGTATGCCCATGACGTCCAAGGATACTTTTTGCCTCGGAAATAGTTTCCGTTTCCGACGAAATGTATTGCGATAAAAGAATTCCACGCGGACGACCGTCTCGGATAGTTTTACAAATACGAAAGAAAGGTCTGTTTATTTCTTTCATTTCCGTGGGTCAACACCGGACCAATTTAGCTCGAATTTGTTGTGGACTCTTTTCGGAGCTTGGGGAAGGTCATGGGATAGTTTATTTATCGGATAAACACACTTCCAAAGATAAAACTTCATCGGTATAATTCCCTCTGGTACTAACCTATATCTTTCAGGTAGGCAACTACTTACTTATCTACTCGAAGTCTCGAAGTAATTTTTGTCTATGGACTTAACGGCCCCAAGCATTACGAGTGTTTATAGGATTTCGGGATGGTGATGATAAAATGATCTCTTTTTGGACTAAAAATCTTTAGGTTAGACTAGTAAGTTGTATCTTCTGATACTATGATATAAAAGAGAAAATACTTGCGCAGTGACAGGATCCTAACTGGCCACTGCAAACTGAACAGACATCTGTTTCTAATAAGTATGAAACAAGACGCGACATGCAGGTTCTGTTAAGAGACAGAGGAGACAGCAATGCACATCCTCTGTTCTTGCGGACTCCTAATCAATAAAAATTATGGACCCACAAGAGATACAACTCCTCACTGCCCAAAGCATCTGGAAATTCTTGGACGCAACCGGCCTTTGCGATGAGCTCTATACTAAGGGCTGCCACAAAAGATCAGCAATTGTCGAAGTGGCAAACAAGGCCCAAAAATAATAATATAAAATGACATATTTTTTCGATGCAAAAAATATAACGTATAGGCTATATGTGTAATAGTTATTTAGTAACAACTCTGAAAGTGTCGCGAATTGCACAACAATTACCGATATTTGATGATCACTCTAGACGACCTGCTTGCTTAAAAATATTCACCATTATTATGGCAACAAGCACATAATTTATGAGTAATATTGGCATGAAATACTTTGTTCTGTCGAGTTCTTACTTGTCTGATTCTACGCGGCGGTTATCTCCCTCGAGCTTGAAACGTCCTTTGTTAGTCGTATTGTGTTATATGTAATTTAGCTGATTGCTATCAGGTTTGAATCATCGTCCCACATTACATCTGCTTGAAGTGTTAGCCACGAGTATATTGACCGAGCTAGGAGACTGATAGGCGGTGACTCTGACATTATAAATAGAATTCTAAAGCCAGCCAACGAAACGAAACGAGACGTAGCGTTTTCGATAAGGTGTATTATTTATATTTATTGCACGTAACTTGCTACTGAAATATGCTATTGAACGGCCCAGCCGATTTACATCACACTAAGCTAACAACCATCCAGATTAAAATAGCATTAAATTTAAAAAAAACCGTAGGTATTGAAATAATCAAAACTGTTAGGGAGCATTGTCTACTAATCTATACATGCACTAAAAAAACGAACATATTTATCTTAGAGGTTCACTTTGAACATTGTTATTCCATCGTGAACCTTTAGAGCGATCAAACAATGCATCCGATTCAGAAACACAACGCAACGAAACGCGTGCAGTTGCATCCGCTCATACTAGTAAGAGTATTTAGTACTTTGGCTACTTCAGAATGTGTTTTAATCTCAGATACCGATCGAATCGTAATGCATGCGTATCCGCAATTAGCCACCAAATTATTTGACGCCCACAGTTTTTCCAATCCACGGTTCAATTTCCTATCGCACTTATATTGCCTTTTAATTTTGCAATTAACATGCTTGTTTTATTCTTTAATCTTCTGATTGTATGCATACAAGACTCTGTTAACGATCCTGAAGATTCATGACACTATTACTGAAGTGTCTGACGTACGTATCTTGATGGCTGCGCTCATGTACTTATATGACCCCTTTAACAGATTGGTTGAGTCCTCTATTCCGCTCTACATATCAAGAGATTGTCCAATCAATTGTACAATCATTGTACGTACCTGTGTAGCCAGGCGCTCTCCTGCGTCAACCCACGACAAAAATCAATGCCACGGCCAAGGCTGTTGCTGATTAAAATGCCTAGACATTCCTGATTTCTTTTGACAGTTTTTCTTTATCGTTGGCGCGAAGGTTCCGCACTGATGGTTTCACGATCTTTTGAAATAAAGTCTTCCATTATTTAGAATCATTGGAAGTGTAGTTTATGTCTAGATTATTAAATTGTTACATTTAGCTGCTAACGTTTTTAAACGCTTGGTCTCATTAGACAAAGAAATAATCAATCATGAATAAATTGCATATATCACTTGCAAAAGATTTGCGTGTTAGTAGCTGAACAACACTCTTAGAAGATTGCTTTGCTACCCTTTGAATGAAAGGAATGTATTTCTAAGGTTGTGCAAGGGTTTCGTCCCTTTTGTGGCTCTGCCTATAAATCTAGCTAGATTAATTGTACGCCTTTGTGTCTCAAACAAGACCTATTTGCTGTGAATGGAAAGCCGAATGGACTAGTTCGCTCTAAACTCAATGGGACCGACAATGTTGGTAGCGAAGGGTGAATGGTGAATGCGCAGTTACATTGTTGATAGGTGAGTAGTCCGATTTGTGATTAGTTTAGTGTGGCTGGTCTATTTTACAAGGTTTTATTTAGATATCTTTGTTACGGTCATTGCGAAAAAATAATTGTTTTCTTTGGTTATACGACTATGCAGTTTGTAAGGGACATCGTTGTACCATGATATATTGGCAGAATTAATATTTATAGAAGGTTAAGGCAGTTCTTATGGAGACTTTTGTCCGACAGTAGACGTCTCTTAGCTGTTAATTTATTTATTTTAGTGTAAATAAGTACTTGAGTTTGATGTGATGAAGATGTTTTCCTCACAGGAATTCAAACCAGAGGGCTCTGCCAAGATGCACGTTTCTATTCGTTTCGTTTTTAAACCAATCGCGTCACTGGTAGATGACGTGATACGAAAAGTCACGTGATCTACCAGTGACGCGATTGGTTAAAAACGAAGTAGCGTAGTGGATCTTGGTAGGGCCCTCAGCAGTTGTATCAAACCGATAACTAGTTATACTAGTTATGCATTAAAACAGGTGTACTTTGCTCATTTTCACTCCCTGATGTCGTACGGTACGCTCCTATGGGTAAACTCCACGGATGCCAACAGGATACTTATTATGCAAAAGCGTGCCTTACGCACGTTAGCCGGGGTGAAACCTAGGCACTCTTGCAGGGGCCTTTTCGTAACGTACCGTATATTGACGCACTACTCGGTTTACTTATTTCAAACAATAATGTCCTCTGAAATAGTATTTCATCCTTCGCACGAGTCAATATTCCTGGCAAGGAGCTCCGCCACACCGGGCGTTTGAGAACAATTCCCCGTCGCATGGCACTTGCGGCTAAGAACCCGCGTGTCATCGGTCCCACATTCTATGAGCGTCTACCCGCTAAACTTAAAAATGTAACATCCGACGAAGCATTCAAACATCAGCTGAGAAACCTTTTATTGGATAATCCATTATACTCTGTCGACGAATATATGCAACTTAAATTGTAAAATTATTATTGATATTTGACGGTTATTAGTTTTGTGTATTGACATCGGAAACTGACCATTTATTACTTGTTTATCATTGTGGTTTTTGATTATTTGAGTGTTATTATATTATTGTATTATTTTAATATTATTTTATCATTTTGTATTAATGTTTTGTTGACGATATCAATGTAATTTCGTATTTTTTGACATGCAATGCAATCTATATTGTAACATTACATTGATAAATAAATAAACTAAACTAAACTAAACTACTAACAGTAATAACATCCCTCTTACTAGAGCCGTTCAACACAGACGGGTTTGGTCTAGACTTGACGTATAGTCTAGGTAGTTGCTAATCTCTATGCGCAATTTTTACTTATACAGATAACCAAAGATAACGTTTTGTTTTCATAAGCTTATTGTTTTGTTTGTGTGCAGTTTCAGGTCAATAACTGCGCGTAGAATTGTTTTTCACTTAGATATCTAATGGATTAAGAATGGTTACTAGACTTGACGTATAGTCTAGGTAGTTGCTAATCTCTATGCGCAATTTTTACTTATACAGATAACCAAAGATAACGTTTTGTTTTCATAAGCTTATTGTTTTGTTTGTGTGCAGTTTCAGGTCAATAACTGCGCGTAGAATTGTTTTTCACTTAGATATCTAATGGATTAAGAATGGTTACTAGTTACAGATAGAAAAACCGGTTACAAACGATACAATTAGTAGGAGCATAAAAATAGAAGCTGTGTGTGGTAGTGAGAAAGAAAGATAACGGATACGGGAATGAAAAACAAGTTGGCAAAATATTGCGCGAGAGCATGTGTTTGTTTTTGTTTGAAACAGATGTTTCACAGCGGTTATTGTGTTGTGTAACTGTATTAAATATTAGTAACGATAAGAGTGGGTAGCATGTTAAAGTTTTTTGTTTATAGACTATTTGCAAGTAGGTAATTTGAGTACGCGTGCAGTCTGTCAAATTGCTGATGTTATGAAGTTTGTACAGTAATAGAATATGTGCTATCCTTTATTTAGCCTATGGTAAATTTACTGTGTTGGCATTATTCTATATTGTAACGGGATAAGATAACTGGGAGGGGTGGTGGCATTCCATTTTAGTTCGCAGGGTTGGCAGTACATTTATGGTCTTAGGATTGCAGTCTTAGAATTGCATTTTTGAGAGTGCATTCTCAAAAGTTAAAAGATTCATGTGCGAATAACCTACTCGTGACTGGTAATATTTCTAGCATAAAGGCATTCAAATCATGGTCCTGATGATTGGCAATTGGATTGCAAATGTAGATATTAACAAAAATGACTTACGCGGACGAAGTCGCCGGCAAATCTGTATTTGTGCTAATGGACTTTGTATCCTATTGATTATCTTCTACGCTCGCCTAATAACGTTTATTTAACAAAGCGCATTGCAAACGGCTTAACCTCAAAACTGCATTCAACGCGTAACCAAAACCGACCTGTATCCTGCATTGCACAATTGGTTGCGCAAGCGTCATTCGAGCTGCACCGCTTGCTGAGTGCGGGCGAAGGTCTGATATCGCACTTGAGGAGACACTTGAGATTGAGTGGGCTGCAAGTGGAGAGGTAGTTTTATGCTTAGGAATGCGGTATAGTTGTAGCTGTGCCACAGAAAATAAATAGTTCAACAAAACAACTTAAATAGGTTGAACGTATTTTTCCTTACATTTCTAAGCCATCATTTCATTTTTTTTATTTTCTTTTTCATAATTCACATCATAGGTCATACAGAAGTTAACCTCAGAGATGCAAGCTGATGTACAGTCAAAAGGACTTATATTTATACGGACATCGTGGCAATGTATATACATACACCTTACACATAGACCTTATTATTAGTGGCATAAGAGCGTTTAGATATTTTGACGCCTTGGGGCTGAAACCCGAAACCTAGTTATTAATAATTTGTGCCCCCTGGTTTGGTCATAGTGGTACGTTAGGTACATTGGCTTATGTCTATGTTATTTTTAGAAGTTAGTAATAAGTGTATAAATGGTTAAAAATAAATTAAACATTTATTTATTTTCAGTCCACAGTAATTAAATGCTACATTTAATTATCCAATATACTCGTGCCGACGGTTTAGTAACTGTATTATTTTATTTTAAAATAAACCTACTAGTAATTAAGGAAGTTGAACCACAAGAAGAGTTAGTTAACTTTACTTGATGAAAATTGGTAATATAAGGATCCTTGCTGTTGCGAAGTCTTAAAATTAAAACTTTTCACGAACGGAGACTTTTTAATTAAGTAGTTATTAAAAGTTGACGTAACTTATATTTTTTTGATTAATTTTGACTAATTGTGATATTTGATTTCAGGTATGTTTCGTTGTTCTGAATGCGTAAGTACGCTTGCTACTAACACTCGCACGCACAGAGCTTTGCAACCGTAATAGCCTTGTAATAAAGTTGAATCTTGAACGTGGACCATCCTTCACGTTTGTGGTAGAGCCCTACTTCCAACTTGTTTAGCCTAAATTCTGAGTTGCATGGGTATGCGCTACACGACACACCGAACGCAGCTGCAGCGCGTTTGCAGCGCTGCTTACGCCACGCGACGCTGCTGCTTCGCGTTTGGTGTGCTGGAGCCTTAACACAACAAATCGTCTGTTTGTTTCGGGATTAAAAAAACAATATCAGAAGTGCAAACCTTTTAGCTGCTTTTATGAATACTTATTTTATATAACTGTAATGTAACTGAGAAATGTTTTGATGCATACAGTAAAAGGAAGGTGATGACGATGAGTGGTCAGTCCTGATACAAATTATTATGATTGGATTAACTGTAATGAGGCCGTGCTGGCCTAGTTGGTAGTGACCCTGTCTACGAAGCTAGCGGTCCTGGGTTCAAATCCTGGTAAGGGCATATATTTGTTCCTGAGTCATGGATGTTTTCTATTTATTAAAGTATATATTTCTCTATATAAGTATTTATATCGTTGTCTAGTACCCAGAGCAGAAGCCTATATAGAGCTTAGTTTGGGACTAGGTCATTTCGTGTGACATTGTCCCCTGATATTTATTTTTTAAATATTATCGAAAATACTTCTAGTTTGCCGGATGCCATTTAATCTTTAAAGGAAAAAAATAAATAATCAAAGGATATATGCTATCTAATCTGTAATTACATATGCATACCTTTTTTCTATTTTATACAAATTAATTCCTAATTGGAAGGTATAATTAGTATATACGCCATGTTAACTCAAGGACTGTCTGTGGAAGTACAATAAACGGAGAAAAAAATCCAACACGCGTATAATTGCGTCGTGAAGAGGAAAATTGTAGATAATTCATGTTATCCTGGTGTCTGGTAGGTAGGTATAATTAAAATGTTTTGTTTTGCAGCGTTCCTCTCTTCTGCGTTTGTTTGTGTCGTTATCTAACCCAGGCCTATTTATGTGATCTTGGTATGTTCAGTTATTATTGTGCTTAATTTATTCTATTTCAATCTAGACTGTAGGTAGATCTTCAAAATTACAGGAGTTTAACATATATTATGACTAAATCTAGGTTATCTACCAATGTGAATGTTATTAATTTTGGTTTATTTTCTGGATTTAAGATAAAGATAAAGAGACATTTATTGGCAACAATACAAAATTACATGACATAAATACAAAAAGAACAAGACACAGAGAAATTGTTGCGAAACGGTCCCAACTCAGCATTCGCTTGCAGTAAAGCCAGCACTGATCTTCCGTTGGAACCGCATCATTTCTACCAAATCGCTTGTGAAGCCAGCTTCATCACAATTTCAAACCTAACGTGCCACCTCAATATTCTAGACTATGGATGATTGATTCATTGTACAGGAGTACTCGAATTAAAAAAATACCCCAATATGCCAGTCTTCGTACTTTTACCTCTCACATCGATCAGTTAACACTTTCGAATTTTCACTCAAAAACAATAAAAGCAGGTCACTTTCCGTACAAACACATACATCGTGACCCGTGTTTATTGCTGTATAATATCAGTAAGAATACTAGTAGACGTAGTAACGAAATACTTTTAAAATCCTCACTTTGAAACTAAACACCGCCATCGGCTCTACCGTCCCAAAGGTCGCCGAGCGGCTGCGCTTGCTCAAGGCGAGCGAGTGGTCCCTAGCACAAGCAAGATCGCAGTACGAACAGAATAATCTCACTCGCCCGTTGCTCTGTAGCCGGAGTCATGCTAAGGCTAAGAGATCCATTAGTGAAATTTGAATTATATTTTAACAAGTGGTTTGCTTCGGCCTTCTCTTAAATGGGTTCGTTGATCTTATAGGTTTGTTTGCTTTACTTTATGCCTATAGCGTCAGTCAATAAGTTTAAGTGGCTGATGTGAAGTTTTCAAACCTAAGCTTATTTGCCTGTTTTTGACGGTTTTTCCCTTACAAATTCTTTGATAAGACCTCATCGAGCTAACGTAATAATTAATTAAAAAAACGCTTACGTATGTTGCTTCCTGTCCAAAACAGCATAAACAGTATTTAAAGTATATCCGTGCGGAAATAGACTTGAAAAATACGGCGAAATACCCTTGTCAGTCGGAACGAATAATCGCTTATTTTTAAATAGGTGATTTTTATTTCTTCAAAGCACTTTCTAAACATCATGGATTTAATTTACTGTGCAAGCTATTATAAATCGTTTAATGGTTAATAAAACCTTAGCAATCCCATTTCCCTTAGCATCTTGAACCTCGAACGCCCATAACAACCCAATCTTGAATCCCATATAACTCATAATGCATTCAATCTGCGTCTAGACCATTCTAGCCTATGCCCCAATAGAACTATGTAAATCACTTTAGCCTTGTCTGTTGCACATGTGTGCATATAGAAATAGCTGAGAATCGAGATTCATTCTCACAAGCACCGTACTTACATGTGTGCGTCAATTTCCTCCTGAATCATCGTTGTGTTGACTTTACAACTACATACAGAAACCGCAAGCCTCTAGTGATTAATCATAGCATCGCTATAATACCGCCTACCGCCTGTTGTATACCTATAGTTTAAAATGTACTGTTCCGTGTTTTTTGTTTTTTGGTGTTCAATAAAGAGTATTTGTATTGTATTGTATTGTAATTTGCGCCCAGTCCACACTGGTTTCCAGATTGGACATTGCCGAAAATTTACTGCATCAACACTTTGGATTTAAGTGGTGCTAAATTAGGTTGAGGTATTCTGTTGTCTCGAAAGTCTTTAATTTCAACAGCCGCAGTTATAAGTACTTGTGAGATTCCCATGGCAAGACACGTTAAAGTAAATGCCAAGCTTTGGAAAACTGTCATTTTTCAGTGAATTCGAACTGGCGTCTTTTCAAGATCACGTTCGGCGTTAATGTCATCTATGGAACATATCTATGATTGCATTGTTCTGCATTAGGATAGATTTAATTAATTTATGCCCTTTGTACGGACCCGGACCTCGCAATTCGATGTCTGCCAATTTTGGCTAACGATCACACTTGTTATTACAATTACTTGTGTCTACTTGCCGAGATCTTAAGGCTCAGTTCATCATTAATATCATTATCCTGTGAGAGACTACCAGTAGCCAAAACGCGCCGTCTGCTTCGGTCATTCTCAAAATACCAGACTACTTTCCATAATAAAAAACCATACCTCAATTTGATAGTTACATTTTAGAATTCCTGGATATTGGTATTTTAAAATTCTGGTGTTTCGGGAATGAAGTAATCCTGTTTTGTCACTTTGATATTTCATCTAGTACACCTACTATCAAGTGATATTTCAGATTTTAAGTTTTTTTTGTATTATTAGTAATAACGAGGATTGTAATGTTTTGAAAAAAATGTGATAAAGATAAAGACAGTGCTAAAGGTACATTCCCCATTCCGAACTCTCGCTAATTTATTTATATTTATGTTAGGCCGTTAGGTATTTGCAAATACGTGCCTCGTTGCCTAAAATAATGGATTGTTAGCAGGACGTCAAACATGTACATGTATGTATGTTGACAGAGTTATTTAGCAGTTGTTCGGTCGTAGCCAATATCGAATTTAGGTCCTTCGTGCGTTGTTTACGGTTTCTCGATTACAGAGGATTCTAGTTTGGCTCGCTGAATAGGCGTCATTTGGTTGTCTGTCAACCTTACAATTTGATTCTAACTGAGATTATCTTCGCCTAGACCTAGTTTTGAAATCAATCCTCAGACGGTATCACTGACTCTAAAATTGATTTCACCTTACTTTGCAGTGGATAAGTGGGCACCAAGCAAGATCGTCTGACTAGTTCAAACCAACACAACTAGTTTCATCTATATCACATTACAACACAATAAATAATTCATGTAACGTATTCAACGCCTGTGTTCCTCACTTAATTATAAACAAAGGAAGTAATTAAACAAATGTATGCCAATTTCATTAATTCCATTCCATGTCACTGTGAGTATTTTTTTCATTTACGATTTATTTTATTAAAGCGGTTTAATTTGATACTTGTTTCTACTTAAGCAAGTAGCAATAACTACTTTTTGAAAAGAGATTTAGTAAAACTATCAGCTGGCACTTAATTCCCAACAAGAAAAAGTAATTACATTGTCTACAAACTCTTCGACACAAGTTTAATTACTTGTACAAGTTTCATTAGGTGTAATACAACCAAAGAATACAATGCCGCTCAAGAGATTAGGAACTTCGCTCGTTCCCACTTGTTTGTAGACTAGGCGATTCTTTGTCAACAATAACAAACTTTATTGTTTCCGACCTGGGCTCACTAATGACAGATTTACTTTTGGCAATAACACTAGTACTAATACTAACGGCCCGGAGCCGTTTTGTGGCATCACAAAACGAAACCTATTCCCTACTAAGTGACCTATATAAATCTAGGGCGATCGAGCTGTGGAAATCCACAACGGGACAAAATCACTCAAAATCAAAAATGAAAGGGTTCAGAAGCAAGCTCTCCTCAAAAGAGAAAAGACTTGTGACCAGAATCCTAACTGGCCACTGCAAACTGAACAAACATCTGTTTCTAATGGGTTTGAAACAGGACGCGACATGCAGGTTCTGTCAGGAAACGGAGGAGACAGCAATGCATATCCTCTGTTCTTGCTACCTAGGGCGACATATCATGGACCCACAAGAGATACAACTCCTCACTGCAAAAAGCATCTGGAAATTCTTGGACGCAACGGGCCTTTGCGATGAGCTCTAAACAAAGGGCTACCGGCTGCCGCAAAAGATCAGCAATGGTCGAAGTGGCACACAAGGCCCATCTCAACCCCCCAATAATAATAACACTAGTCCCAGGATTACTGCTAAGTTCCTAATACTTAATATTAGTAAATTATCTTTTGATCAAGGATATTTCTCAATGTTTTTGGTAGTTCCCCACTTCAACAACGTTGTAGTTGCATTCACATTCTCAATATTATTCATTCAATTCTGAATGTATCTAGAGTAATTTAAAAATTCAACGCAAAAAGATTTACAAACAAAATTAGTTTTACGCTTAAATTCGAGTCGTACGTTTTTCAGCAACAGGCTTAAACTATCTGTGCCAAATTCGTGCTATTGACCTAAGAAAGCTGTGATTATTTCGGTGTTTTGTCCCGTTCTGTTCGCAATGTGTCTGTTGTTTTTGTCTCGAATAATTACCTATTGTCATGCATGGCACAGTTACCGGAATACCTATAGTATTGAATGCATGCGGATTTCTTTGAGAAAAATCAGTTATTCTTGTGAAAAATGAAACAGGTTGCGAGAACGGTAGGTTTCACTTTTGGTCTCATTTTAAAGTAACGTAATCATCATACTCTGAAAAGTTTTAAATATAAAACACATAATTTGGTATCCCATTCCCACTGTATTAGTAAGTAAGAAAAGTTTTATTGTAGCGTTTTCAATTCAAGACGACGTGCCCCGCACTTACTTTGCACGGTAACGTCAGTGTATAAACAATTAAGTAGTGGAACTCGCCGTTGTGGATTATTAACACTAGTTAGTGCAAGGTTTCCTTCAACTGCCACTTCAATTAATTTTTAACCTCTTTCGGTTGATACCACCGACCTTCATCAGGTCATTTGTACGCATTTGATTCGTCATGGTTGTTATACTAATATTTAATGACGCTTGTTCTGTTTAGAGGACATTGAACTGAAGGAAATTATTTTGTTTCCCGAAGAGTTCCAGACTTATTCCGGAAATAATGTCGCAACAAATAACTGTTCTACTTTTAGAACGAGATACATCTGAGAGTTTTATTGCTTTCATTGTTTTTCTGTATTATTCTTTGAATGGTTATCAATAACCAAGGCTTGTTCAGTAAGCAATATATTGGCCAAGACAAAAATAAAGGTTAAAGGTAAGTAAGATAATAGTTTCAAAAGAGAATACACAAGAATAAGGCAATGTTGTAGGTAGAGGAACTATGTGTTAAGTAAGATGCAAAATATTTCTAGAATATTGCCAGCTTATTATGATCATATGTTCTGTAGGACGGGTGTACATAATTTAACCAAAAAATCTTCAATCTCAGCTGGATGTTAAACCGAAAATTCCTATCCACAATTCTTACCTATTGCCCTACTAAAACAATTTGTCTTCCTTGCTCTTATTCAGGTCATCGGACCATCGGAGGACGAAGCGAAGCAAATAAGACTATAAATATCTCCAACAATGCGATAAAGTTCGTTCACACGTCAGTATACGTAGCCGGAGACATTGCGGGAACCGTACCACTCGTCACCTTGATTTAGTTGACTGAACCCGTGAAATCTTGATTGGAGGGCTTGAGACTGATTGAGACAAGTAGCGTGGAAGATATAATGGTCTTATCAGATTCAAGGAGTGTGAAATGGTTGATGAAACTGATTCTTTATCGAGGTCAGCAAATTGTTCTTTGGGACAACAGCCGCACCAATTCTACACAACAATGGGTATTATTGATATTATTTACAGAATCGCGTAAAATTTAGGACATGATCTCAAAGTATTGTTGTAATAGAATTGTATTTATTACAACTTTGTTAACCTTTAATAAAGAAAAGCAAAACAAAACTAGAGCTTCTACACTGGTTTGATTATTACGAAACAAGTGGGAATAAATATCTTTCCTTAAGTGAGTTGGATTATATTTAGGCACATTTTTATCACATGTTTTATCCCAGGTTATCGTTTCTTTACTAAATAAATTTAAAAAACGACAGTATGTAAAGTCTCTGAATTAAAACCCAACCCGGTTGGTCATGAACTCATGAATAATTGAAAGTAAAGACCGAGAACTGCCACCGAATCGATATCTGAAGTTATTGGATGATACGTACAAATTTGCATTATGTTGTACTGCGCGCTATTTACATAATTCCCGTTTATCTATACAAGTACTTTAAAATATCTTGTATTTTAAATCTTTAGTTTCACATCATTTTGAAGAAGATTACACTTATTAGTGTGTTTTCGCTAGATTATATCAAATACAAATAAGTGAGGGGTTTTACGCAGTAGATCTTTGTTCTCATTGTGACGTAGTTGAAAAATATACAACGGCGTGATTCTTCAATATGCGTTGCGTTGCGCATGAACATGATGCACGATGCTACACAGAGAACAGCAAAATGTCAGCACAAAGGATCACGTTGTACAGGCGCCATCCAATATATTTAAGCATATAAGCAGCTCAAAAATGTCAGCTCTTACAACATTAACAATATAATCGAGTTCATTTATTTTAAAGCAGGTTCTATGGGTCCGATATATTTATCGATTATACGACACTGTAAATTTCAGAGAACACCTAGCCAGGCAATAATAATTAATAACTGACAATGGTTTTCACTATATATTAATGTTTTTACGATCAAAGTTAGTGATGCAAATAGTATAAGTAACTGTTGATAAGATTGCTGATAATAGCACTGCAAAAATCATACAATTCAAGAATAAATACGAATGGTAAATCTCGAGGCGTGAATTGAAATGTAGGAACTGAAGGTCAATCGGAGGGAGGGGCAAACATGTTATTGCTGAAGAAAATGTCATTCATGTTAAGGAAAAAGATTCAATAAAGGATACCAAAGTTAAAGCGGTCGATGAACTGAATGATATCGTCAGTCTCGGCATTTGTACTGGATCTTTTAGGAATAATGCATTAAGGAATAACACATGTGCTGTTGTTACTTGTTATCGGTATTTGGAATCGTACGATATAATGTATCCTAAAATAGATATTTTTCTTTGAAGTGTTTTCGTAAACTTAATACCTAGCAAGGCTGCTGTTTATGATTTGATAATAAACACATTTTACCTACGTGTAAGTGTTGCACATTTTGACCAAGAATTTAATTTGTCAAAATGCCATAATTATTTCTTACTGTACTTTATTCTAAAAACACGTAATAATTATTATTCATAATTAAATTCTGTAGTTCTTCTAAATATATCCACAATTTTATCCGCATTACTAAGTGAATGTAGATTAAATTGCATATTATTATATATACTTAACAGCAACCTCGTTTTGCATTGAAGCAGTCCGGCCTCGGCACGTATTTTATTTATCTTTGGATTGTAATTTTAATTCATTTAAGTACTTCGCGGTCTCTTTGATAAAATATTATTTACTGATGGAAAAGTGACGTTTAGGTAAATGCTTTTGACAATCTGTGACGATGATATCGGCCGTGTATGAAATGGCAACACATTATGAGTATATGATATCCTTCAGGAGGATTTAGGCATTATAGTATTCCAATTATTTCTAACCTGGTTTGTTGCTGACACGAGTGTCAGGTTTTAACTTACTAACCCTGTTCATAATTTGTATCATTATACTTTACTTTTTACCGGTAAAGTTGTTAATCTGTAGCCAATCTAACAACGCCTGTACCATTGAAGTGGCAGCCATTTTCGATCTGGTCATCTAAAGTAAAGAATAGGAAAAAAAGGAAGTGTGTTTATTGCCACACCAAATACAAATAAGATTAAGTCGTATTCTATTAACATATATTATTATTAGCTAGCTATGTACATATTGCCTATTACTATGGCCCTAGAATAGAAAGTTAAGTTTAAAGTGTCCAGTGAACTATGCTATATTATTAAGCCAAAGTGGTAACTTAATATGGAGTGATACTGGAAGATAGTGCAGTTTATAGACTAAGTGCAAAGTTTCTAGTGGTTCCCGCCCCACTTGCTCCAATCGAGACCGTTTGTGAAAACGCCGTTTTTCCTCCCTATCTTTTCTTGGACATTGAATATTTAACCCTATTATACCTTTGAAATTAATTACAATTTGTTTGTTGCACAGAGAAGTTCATTTATATCATTATAATGTCACCGGCATAAGAACACGTTTTTTTTAAAATGTATGGTCATCAGTTGTCATGTAGGTATTATTTTTATCGCCACACTAACAAATACGATACTTGCGGAGATGACAAACATTCACATTCCTGATGGTTGGTTGTCTGACGCACATAGAATTGCAACCTGAAGAACTAAGATATATGAGCTAGTCATTTCACTGGCGATCCTTCACTCCACCAAATAGAACAGAGACCTCATACTGGGTTGCAGGATTTTCAGAATTAGCGGACACGATCTGGAAGGATCCAGTATTTGTCTTATATAGAATCACTGCTGTCATAGTAGTAGTAGTAGTTATGGATATAACTCTGCGTGTTGGCAATTAGTAGTGTTGGTATGTAATCGTGCCCATTGTTTGGCACTGCGAAGTGGTTAATTAACGTGAACGCGTTACGTGATATAATTACATTTTAATGTTCAAATTCTTTTCGACCTGTTAGCAAGTGTGTGTTAGCAGTGTTAATAAGGTTATTTTGCTCCGGAT
Source organism: Acleris sparsana (assembly GCA_923062465.1). Lineage (NCBI taxonomy): Eukaryota > Metazoa > Arthropoda > Insecta > Lepidoptera > Tortricidae > Acleris > Acleris sparsana. The sequence continues at coordinate 17,425,793 of OV281297.1, forward strand.
TTACACCATTAAACATCAAAATCTTTGTGGTTAGTTTAACAGTAATCTGATCACACTTGGGATCTTTTGATGAACATCGGTAGTAAAGATGAATGTAGAGGGAGGGAGGGAAGGGGGGACCAAAGATGGGATGAGATGAATGGACTGCGTGAAGAGCGATATCGTAAACAAGGGAGTGAATACTGAAATGACTGCTGATAGGCGATATGATGAAGAAGAAGAAGAACAACATGATGATGATGATGATGATGATGATGATGATGATGATGATGATGATGATGATGCTGACGACGACGATGATGATGATGATGATGATGATGATGGTGGTGGTGGTGGTGATGATGATGATGATGATGATGATGATGCGGTTGATGAGTAAGGAAACAGATTTTTACTGAAGTCTAAGGTAACTTGATACCAATTAAAATCCAACACCCTAATTGGCAGATTCGTTCAATGTTTAACGTTTGCGTTTTGCTTTTAAAACAGAAAGAAAATGTTTACACGTGTCGCGTTGAACGAACGACGCCTAATTCATTCGCTAAAACACAGGGCACTTGATGGTAAGTGGGTTTCTGATGAACATTCACACTCTCCCAATCCGAGGACTAAGATGGAATGCTTTTAAGGGTAATTTTATCAGCTCTCTTATCCCGACACTGGAACACATCATTTTAAACATTGCAACTTAGCGGCAGGTTAAGGGGTAAAGTGGCGGTAGTGATCCTGACCACCACTAGCTACTAATGCATGATGCAGGGCTTCCCAATCAGTGGGGTCGAAGCAAAAAAGGTTGGGAAACCCTGGCACAATGTGATGTTAAACAAAAAAAGTTTTACAAATAACCAAACGTTTCCTTATCTTTCATGGTTTGTTATTACCATTGTAATATGCCTAAATTGCTAATAATATACTTTTTTATTTCCGCATAGCGACGATTTTTCCGAACAACTTTTTCCCTGATCTGTCTGAAGTTGCGGCGTCGGAACTCGCTGAATTTGATTTTTCGATAATGTTATTATTAGTATTTTGCGCCTGTGACCAACTCGGCGGCATCGGGGAAAGTTTCGCCATTTCCTTACCGTTGGAGTTGAGAAAATATTATTATTGTTAATGTGGCTTTATCGGAATAAAACTTAGACAAAAGTTTGTGTACTTATGATTTTGGCCTAGCATGTATAGTTAATTATATTAATGCAATAAATAACGTAGGTTATAATAAGCCGGTGAATAATTTAAATTTGGATTAAAAAACCATTTTCGCCGAAGATGCTTGAGACGGGAATTGCTTTAATACAAATTTAAATTCACGTCTCGCCTCGAAGTTGAAAAAGCACCTTGACTCTACTTACTTTGAATGTACTTATAAGCTAAACATAAATATACAAGAGGCGGGCGTTTTAAAATTTTGCATTATTTACACGTATTAACTTCTGTTTATGTTATCGTCAATCTATCCGTCTCAAGTCATCAAGTTGAAGTTATTTACTTGCTGTAAGTTGATATGGTTAAGTAAGTCTTGGTCCACTGAGCAAAATCATTAAAATCGTTTCACTAAAAACATAGGAAATAAGTATATACGTATATTTCGAAAACAAGACGTTCATAATATAGGTATAATAATTTTTCCCAATTTATAAAATCATGTCTTTTTAAAATCTGATTGGTTTCCCAGAAATATTTCGCAGTGTTACTCAAATGCGAGGCCCTTGTTAATAACCAATTAACCAAGATTGATAGTATGACTCTATAGATGATTCCATGCACAATTGCGTGAAGCGCCAAGCAATTTATCAACGAAGCCGTGACGCTGATTCCTATTATGTTCATTATCATGAGCAACAGCAAACAGATGACATCACTGATGTGCCTTATTAATATTAATTATGCACATTATTTGTAAGCGTTGAAAGGTAAAAAATCAATACGCTGTTTACTGAGTTTTTTCATAAAAAAACAAATGTAAAGTTCAGTCTTTACAGATCGCTTCAGCGTGTATAACCTCATCCCGGGACTTTCAAATAATAAATTGCACCGTAAACTGACTCACATAAACAAACAGTGGTATCTGAATTCTGAACAGACTTATAGATTTTTGAATTCGGTTATACTAAATTATTAATGCCTTATTTTACGTTGTTGTACTTTTCTACGCACGCACTAGTCCCAAATAACTTGGTAGGTGACTGCTGTTGTTGACCGATTAGGCATCTTGATTGGTACTAACTGACAGAAATCTACTAATTCCGTGAACACTTCCTTCTCATCCTCGCTTTTGCCAAAAGAGCCCTATCCCCCTCACAATGCCTGGCATGAATTGCACGATACTAACAACTATAACTTTAATGCACGATTTAGCAAATAAGTAGAAAAAGATAATAATGGAATGAATTTTGTTGGTCCTAAAAAAACTGTTGCCCCAAAGATAAGTTTTTATTACAGCAATGAATTTTTTTGCTAGATTGATATTTTTTTCAATTAATCTATCAAATTTATGTTTTTATCTCGAAATTTAAACTTTTATAACTGAATAGACTGGAGAAGGATGCGTTGATACATAGAGTTGTGATGATTAAATTACCAAACGCCCACTTCAGTCTTTTCATGACCCCTGTTGCATTTTTGACACAATCAAAACAAGACATAAAATAAGAATAAGATAGTGTCACACGTAGTCTTGCACAATGTCACCTTAATCTTTCGGGAAACTTTAACTTACTAACTTAACCCTAACTAAGCAGTCGCTACTTTTGAGTAGCTTCTGCGTTAGACCGGACAGATTGGGCAAAGTGTTTTTGTTGGCTAGGCGGGCGGGGCCGGCGGGGGACCGGCTCTTCGTCCGGCGCCGGGCCGTGCGGGCTGGCCAGGTTACGAGAAGGTAAGAACCGGGGCGAGCCGGATCGCTCCACATGTTATTAAGCAAGCGGTTAACTGGATTATATCCAGTCTATATGATTAAATAATGCTATAGACAATAAGAGACTCACTGAGATGACAACGGATGTGTCGCATTGCTAGATCGTATCTTTACCGAAAATGTACAGGATTGACGTAATGTGCCGGATGGTCGAGTCAAGAGCTAATGCTAATACACTTTGACAGTTTTCGAAAGTCGTTTACGCTATCATTAAGCATCTGGTCTAGGGCCTCTGGTAGCTTAAACAGATACACATTTACACAGACAACAGACGCACACATTTAGACAGATTTAGCGGGTGGTAGGACCTTTTGCAGGGTCCGTCCGCATCGCTACCACCATCTTATCCATTAACCTACCGCCAAACAGCAGTGTTCGCATTGTTGTTCCGGTTTGGGGATAAGACAGCCGATGTAATGACTACCATAGAGACATTCTATCTTAGTCCTCAGGGTTGGCAACGCATTTGCAGTCTTGGGCTTGCTGTCTTGTGAATGCGAATGTCTATGGGTCACAGTTTCCACTTACCATCAGGTGGCCTGTGTGCTCGTTTGCCTTTTCTATGCCATAAAAAAGAGAAAAGATAAATAATAATGTATTTCAACTTGTCGATGCGTGCGCAGGTTAATATGCAGCTTTGATTATTGTTTTGCGCAGGCGACTATGTACAAATTGTCGCGTCGTCATTGACATTTACAACTTGGCTTATAAAAAGCATATGTACCAGTGTAATTAACGGGTCCATATTGGCTTCGCTAAAGTTTATCACCCGAAATTGATTTTCCTAACGATTTGTACTCCTAATGATCACTGCTCCTAAAAAATGTTTTCCTAAAAATTTCGTTCCTACAATTTATTTTACTATTAACGTAGCTCATAAAACTCATATCTCTTAAAATTTTAAGTGCTAATGTCACTGATGTAACTTTTTGTAAACTCCTATTTTTTTTTTAAATAACATTCGTAAGATAATTTGCATTTTTAGTTCGTTACATTTTTAGTGTAACCTACTTTCCGAGTACAGGACTTTACGCAGGATTATTTTAAAGTTAAAGATGATCTGCTCTTTTATAAAAAAAAATAACCTCGAAGACGAAAGCGGGAGCGAAGCTCCCGCTTTCGTCTTCTAACCTATCCGCGATCCGAGTCGGTTTTGCCACTAAGTCCCTATTCCCTACTGCCTACGTAATGACGGACCCTTAGGATCTCAGTCACTATTAACTTTAGAGAAAAGTTTTTCAAGTAAAATGTGCTTATTTTAACGTATTCTATGTGGTAGAATTATAAAAAAATAGTGTCAATAAGACATCGCATTTATGAAAATGAACAATAGTGTAAAAGATGGTTATGTTGAGAAAATATAGGAAAACAAATAGTAGTATGATCGATGTTTATTGCAACGGACATTATGAAGTTGAATGATTAGGAATTCAGAGCGTTAGGAACAAAGTAGTTATGAGTAGTGATTATTAGGATGTAAATTATTAGGAACAACATTTTCGGATTTCCGATAATCGACATTAAAAATTTAGTTCAACTTTGGCGCACCCGTAATTAACGCATTCAATGAGCATTTCTTTTGTATTTCCTCGCTTGGCGCAGTGCGTCTTTATCGTAACATACTAGTTGGAAAAGTATATCCGAGTGTCCAAATTCAACTCGCCGATAACTTGTTATAGCCGTCCAGGTCATTTCGCTCCCTTTGTCTCTATCCACGACACTACATACTGTAAAAACGCTCTCTGGTTTTATATACCTTTTATATGCGTTACAACTGTTGCCACCCGTGAAAAAGACCTGTTTGCGTTCAAAAATTGTCTCTTTTACCTTATTATTTAGTACGCATTAGCATCTCGGGGAGAATCACCAAAACTATACAGCGTTCTGTTAACAGCTGTTACTTCAAAAGAATATTTTGTTTTAAAGAAACCAACCAACTTCTATTGGTGGTACGAGCATACGTACGCCATTATGCACATATATACTACGGCCAATCAACTAGAAACCTTCCTCCATCGCGTTAAGATGGTTCTTTACCTACCATTAACCAGGTAATCCAGTTAGCTCATTAGTCTAGGCTAGTCTAGGCTGCCGGGAAATTAGAGCAGGTAGGATAGAACAGGGAAGGGGACGGGAACTGCTAAGGTTTCATTTGGAACCTGACCTGACTACGTGAGATTTGCATTTTCTCGGTGGTTCATATTAAATTAAATTCCTAAAGCTTGCGTTTGCATGTGTGTAAACGTGTACAAACAGAGAATCGCCGTGTATTGGTTAATTTTGTTTTAAATTATTGTTGTGTGGGGTTTACCGCTACAGAAAAACATTGCAACCCTTAAGCTATCTATATACTGTAGTGCTATCTTTTATTTATGTATTTTTGGGACAAATTGGTAACGTCAAATCATTTTATCGCTGCAAAGTGCCCCTTTCTTTCTTCTGTTTCATTCTTTCCCTCCAGATTGTTCGGATATAAAGATGCTAAAGTGGTGTTTAAAAATGTAGTGTAACAATGTATAGGTACACATATAATAAGTTATAATAAGATTAAAGACATACAGCAACAAATTTTTGTATTTTGGTGATAATATTTGGCAACAATTTTTTATTGTAGTACCGTAGTAAAAGTAAAAAGATAAGTAAACACAAAATAAACTTGAAAATAATTTAACAATGCAACTTACGCTGAGTTGTCGCGTTCACAACTTTAAAAGACTTCATATCCCACGGGGACTAAAGTGTACCTTTTTATTTCACGGATCATAAACTTTAAAGTAACCGAGCGCTTTTAAATTTAGATGAAACTTTATCGTAAATGTAGCCTCGATTTTCTCTAACATACAATGTTTTCTGAATTTATTGTTTTGCAATACTTTTATTTCTTGAAAACATTGTCTGTTTAAGGTAAAAAACTTGTTTGAGAAATTTATCGATGGTAAGATATTTTTTTATGCAAGTAAATAAAGCTTGTCCCAGAAAAAAGTGTCGCATATTAACTTGTTAAAAAACCCCACCAAATAATAAAATTCATTAAATTTTACAATACAGTTGTATTTGAAAGTTCTTAAAATATATTTTAATTCCTATAAATATTGGTTTAAGTTTTGTTCATCCAGAAACTCCTTAATTTTGCTTTAACCCGTGCCATTAATTTTTGTACATCATCGTCGGTGATTAATTTGGAAGCTTCATTCCATTTCCATTTGAAGTTTTCCACTGAAGTGGCATTACTTTTGTGTTTTAAAAGCTTTTGCTTCATGCGAGCCCAATATTTCTCAATGGGCCGTAAGTCAGGGCAATTGGGAGGATTTTGGTGTTTTTCAACAAAATCGATACTATTTGCTTTGTACCACTCTATTGCCCGCTTCGTGTAGTGACACGTGGCCAAATCAGGCTAAAAGAGGACAGGTTTACTGTGCTTCCTGATGAATGGCAACAGTCGTTTTTTAAGGCATTCATTCAGGTATATATCACCATTTATGGTTCCTTTGGCAAAATACGGTGTATTGCGTTTCCCACATGAACAAATCGCCTGCCACACGAGAACTTTCTTTGCAAATTTGTCCATTTTGATGACCTTATACTCTTCATCGACAGTTTTTCTATCAGTGGCTGAATAATAGTGGTGTCCTGGAAGTGACTTGAAGTCAAGTTTACAGTAGGTCTCGTCGTACATAACAATACAATATTTTTTCTTAGTCATTTCCGAATAGAGCTTTCTGGACCGGGATTTAGCGTCCGTTTGTTGTTTCGCACTTCTGTTGGGTACTTTAGCTTGTTTAAATGACTTTATAGAATTATGTTTTTTAACCCTTTGCACCGTAGATTTAGATGTTTTGTATTTTTTGGCCAAGTCCCGTACAGAAAGAGTAGGTTTCTTCTGTAACGCTGCCACAATGTTCCTCGCTATATTTTTATTTACAATCCCAGGCTTACGGCCACTTCCAGGCTTTCGCTGTATGCTACCACCCTCTCTGAACCGTTTTAAAACCATTTGAACGGTTCTTACTGAGGTTTTAAGCTCCGATGCAATGTTTTTCACAGATATACCGCGATACTGAACATTATTGTACAGAATTTTTTCATGAAACTTTTCTTTAACTGACGACATCTTTGAAAATACGAGTACTAACATCTGTTTTTTTTATCTTATTTCAGATATTAGACACTATGCTGACTAGGAAAATAGTTTTCAAACCTATTTGATTGAAGTCTGACCAAAAAACCTCGGTTATTAAAAGCGACACTTTTTTCTGGGACAAGCTTTAAGTACTCGTTGGATTTTTTATAACAGTTATATTGACGATTATTATTTTTCTTATGGGATTATGATAATAGTTATTACGCAAAATATAATTATTACGTAATGTTCAATCAATAAGGATGCCAAAGACCCGAAATCCCTCTTCTTGATTTAAGTACCTTCGTCCCTTTTGTCCAGTTGCAGAAAAGATTTTTAAATTAAATTTCGCCTTATAGGCCCAGCCACACCGGATACGTGCGCGTAGACGTGACGTGCGCGTGCGCTTTCCACTGCGTTGTGTAGTATGAATTCTCGTACAACATGTCACGTCTACGCGGACGCATCCAGTGTGGCCGGCCGGGCCTTAAGTAAGTCGCGTGCTGTCAGATTCTACTTTGACAAAGTAGAATCTGACAGCACGCATTAGAATGTGGCAAAGCTATCCTAATGGGGCATCAGCGCTAATGAACGTAGGTGCAACTGGGTGTATCATTCATTTTCCCTATTCTAAAGTCCGTAATACAAGGTAGTTTTGCGGAGGATCTCATGATGTTAATAGTCTATAGTTTATCGTTTACAGTGTGATTACAACTAATCAAAGCAATCGTCTTATAATACCGAGTCCCTGGCAGTAACACCGGCAAGGTTTACGCGGTAATTACAGTAATAAACCAGAAATTACACCGTAAGGTCGCCGTAACAATGGCCACTCGATGACTCTTTGTTACTCGTACATCGGCGGTTTGTACCTCCTTACGGCAGCGGTTCACGCTTAGCCGCGACGTAGTTTATGTGTACAAATAAATAATTATCAGGGCATAACGACACTTTAGCGACGACTTTAAGCTAGCGATCCTGGTAAGTTCATGTGTTAGTTTACAACTCCTTCCCGCTGCAACGGCTGGACGGATTTGGGTGAAATTTGGAATGCGGATTGCTTATACCCTGGATTAACACATAAGCTTACGCTATACTTCGCATCACGGATAATTTAAAAGTTCTCCAGGGAATAACGATCCTCGAAATACATGCAGACGTAGTCGTCGCCCGGAACTATGCCGCTAATCTAAAAGTCTGTTTAAGGTAAAAAACTTGTTTGAGAATTTTAACGATGGTAAGATATTTTTTTATGCAAGTAAAGAAGTACTCGTTGGAATTTTTTATCACAGTTATATTGACGAGTGTTATTTTTCTTATCGGATTATGATAGTAGTAATTTTCTGGAGGCAGGGTGAGCTGCAATAGTACATTGTTGCTTAGGCGCGGAAAGTAAGGGTTTTCCTGACGAGGTGGCCGAGCAATAGCGGGGCCTGCTAAAATACGAGTCAGGAAATCCTCGTTTCCGCCGAGGCATACATAATGCTTTTCTCAAACATGTGAGGAAATAATACAAATACATTTTTAAAAAGCAAGTAATTTAATTATGCAGAATGAACGAATGTTACCGACTGTCAATTGTTTTTAAATACTAACCATAGAAATTGGAATGCAAATTCAAAAAGAAACACACGCACTGTGCTAAAAAAGCGAGCAGTTACCTTGGCTGTTTGGAATTTTTGTCTTGGTCCTTTTGATTTTGTATGCAAATTGACAGCATTTTTAAGAAAAATATAGACATGGACGGAAAGTGTTTTCATATGGTTTTTTTACTCCTAGGAGTAAAATAAGGCTCTTTCCGTCCTTGTCTTTCAATCGAAAAACCATTTTTTCCGAGCATGTTTGAGAAAAATATAATTATTGCGTAATGTTCGATCAATAAGGATGCCGAAGACCCGAAATCTCCAGGTAATAACGATCCTCGAAATATACGCAGACGGAGTCGTCGGCCGAAGCTATCCCGCTAATGTTATGAATGCTAATGTGTGTCGTTTGATCAATGACCTGTTACGGTTCAAGGATCAACCGATTGATGCGTTTCATTCAGTTGTTAATAGCTTGGAGATGGACGTAGGGTACTTATTATTCCAAAAAAACCCACGGTTACCATTGTTACCAAGACATTAGTGAAACACAACTTATATCCACTGCCGCCTGTTAAAGTTAGTTTCAAAAAAAAAAAGGCGATTTTTCGAAGAAATATTTGAACAAAAGCTAGCTTATAAAAGGCCGATCTAATAATGGGTCAGCCTGTATTATGACTATTATGAGCTATCAAAACCTGACAAGTTTTGCGCAGTGAAAGGAACGGATATAAGATCCCTATAGCTTTATCCTTTTCAATGACTCGAACTCGGCATGCAGAAGACTTCAACAAATGTGCACTTTGTATTTTTTAACGACAGCAAACAATAGCGACACTCAGCAATGGATATTGTGGCAAAGAGAAATTTATTACGTAAGACTAGTTGCTGCCGAAAAATAGCGATGCGTTTGACTGAATGTCACGTCGTGATTACATAGATTCGGTGTGGGATAGTATATTTGTATGTTATGTGCGTGTTTTTATGCTACCGTGTAGTCCATTTGTATGATAATAAACTTTTTTCTGTACACTTGGGAAAAATGCAAGAAAAAACAAACCGGATGTGTCCCCGTCAAAAATGTCCGTTTTGCTACCAAATAATGCATTGGATCTTGGTAATATAACGGACCACTAGAACTAACTGGGGGACGTATCGGGAATTTTTCATGTTATTGTTTCGAATGATGGACCCAACTAACAATACTGATTTACATTTTATTTGTTTTAAGACCTTTCATCTCCTATAATATCGAACTTTCCTTTATTGCTAAAAGAAACACGCTGTAGGTACTATCGAACCAACGGAACCCTGACCCACCATAGAACCTTGTCACAGTGATTGACGTTAGGACTGTCATACGAAGCTATACGACAATCGCACGTCAATCATTGTGACAAGGTTCCATGGTGGGTCAGGGTTCCGTTGGTTCGATAGTACATCTATGACGTACTTTTATTGTATTTTATATTATTTATTCGCATATCTTAATTGTAATGTAATTATTATATACCTGTTCTGGCGTGAATAATGTCATAAATCATTTATCTAGTAAACTTATAATCTAAATATTTAAAAGAAGAAACTGAGTGGCATATCAACTCACAACCGAAACCGCTAGACCTGAGGACTTGGAATTTAGAGTATTACTTAGGTATGGTGTAGGTACTAAGAAAGAAGTTCCCGAAAATCGACCCCCAGTGGGAAGATATAGGGCGAGTAGGGGAAAACTAATTTTACGCGTACGAAGTCGTGGGCTTCCTTTAGTGTAAAATAAATGTCATTTTCATATCAAAGTGGCCAAAACATTTATGTAATAAATGCGAAAGTGTGTATGTGTTAATCAATCGCGCCAGAATGGTTAAACCGATTACATTTGGCACAGAGATAGATTATAGTCTGGTTTCCGAGGGAAAAGCGGTAAATGTCTTCTTCGTCTAACTAATAAGAAGCACGAAATGGTTGTAGGTATTTAATGGTTCTCTATCGTTTGCCCGAATTTCATTTGCTATAATCGTATCACTTGCCAAAATATTTATTTGCTATAAAGGCATTTTTTCTGAAACCGTGAAGTACTCAGAATTGTCAAAAACCCAACCTAACCTAACCTTTTGGGATCTATATGATGGCATGTAAAAATTACCTAAAAGGTTTACGGTTTCAGAATTAATGCCTTTATAGCAAATAAATATTATGGCAAGTGATACGATTATAGCAAATGAAATTCGGGCAAACGATAGAATACGGTATTTAATACAGCAATTGTAAAAAAAATATTCTAGAAATAAAAGTTTAGCAATAAAGTATAATATCATAACCTAAAGCCGTTTCTTTTTATTAATAAACCATTACAAGCCCACATTATTTGCCACTTCAATTGTCTTTGTCACCCCATAAATAATAACGCCATTATGTTATAATATACATATAATACGTTGTATGATATAAACGCCATCTTGTTTAATAACATTATCAACTCGGTTTACATATGCTTAACATATCTATGTTATTGTTTCACTTATCGATATTAAACCGTGACGTCAAAGACGTAAGATTCACAGTCGTTTGTATCGACGGACACGGAACAAGTCCGACGATCAAGCAATGGTAATGGTATACATTATATCGTTGTTATCAGTATCATAATGAATGTTGTTATCTGTGGCTAGTATGACGAATAACTATTTATGTTATTGTGGAGTTTTTATTGCATTTTGTGGTAAACAATGAGATGTAATTCTTTTGAAAAATTAATAATTCTTAATACCTTGAAAAAGTTGTGGAGTTAAAAAATACCGGTGAAGTGCGAGTCGGACTCGAGCACTGAGGGTTCCGTACTGCCGCACAGTAATTTTATTATATTCCTATTTGAATTCGATTTCTCACTCACACTTGTCAATTTTTTTTAGTATTATTTGTATTTATTCAGTTTATTATTAATCATACCGAATTTGACGCTTGTATGTTTTACCGTTCTTACATAGGTACAACAAAAATAAAAAGTACGTTATAAAAAAGATTCTTGTATGGCGGCTCAATTTATTATTTCACTTTTTTTTTGTAAATCCACCGTAATAACACATTTATAAATAAAAACTAACCCGCCATCTATTACAGTTCAAACGATACGGCTCTTTATAAAGTTAGGAACGACAGACAGACAGACGGACGGACGGACAGCGTTGGCTTAGTAATAATGTGTTGAACCCTGAAAATAACTCTTTTTTTTATCTCTGTTTCTTTCTTAATATTCGTTTTTTTAAACTTGCTATTTGGTAGCCTTGTTGCGTTTAATTTGATATTTGTATAATGTACATATGCTTCAAAACGAACTGAAAGGAAAGATTATAAAACATCTCTATCTGATCCTGTATAATAAATGAACAGTTTATCTTTTATCTAATCTAGTTATTATGTTGGGTTATTACTTATCACTGTCAGAGACAGTGGCGCCATCTTTTAGTGCGTTAAGTAACTAAAAAGTTGTCTTCTTCATGATAAGTGATAACTGTCATTAGACCGTTTTTAAATAATCCTTAAAAGTAGAGTACCTAGAGTTACCAGAATTTTACAGTATTAGGTACTAAACGTATACAAAACTCTTTTTTTTTTCGAAACGAATTTTTTTAACACGGTAACACCATATATAAATCTTATTATAGATGTAGTAAATAATCACGCTTATCATACGACATGGTACTTTGTTGAAAATGTTTGTATTTATCTTGCTTTGTCAGTTAGCTTTTCTACCTATCGTTGAGATTCTTGAAAGAGCAAGATTAAAACGAACGCGTCAAACAAATACGTATGGTTTTTCACTACTTCTATAGATACAATGCACATATAGATAGATGACATCACACGACATGACGACATACTACAAAAAGTTAATAACACGTTATTAAAACACGAACTTTTCCCAAATTCATGAGTCACTTTGATGAATAAATAATTCGTCGCCGCCAAAATGGTCAGCCATTTTGAATTTCTGTTGACACTGGCAACCTTTCACACTCCAAGTGACTTCAAGTCGTGTACTTAATCGAATAAGGTATCAATTTCTCGAGCCGTTTTGTAACAATCGAGCCAGTTCATCAAACAATATTCGAGTTTAATTACATTTCACCGAATTCAATTAAATCGATTGCTTTCAATCTTATTCAGGCTTCTCCGAGAATCGATTAGTGTTTAATCGGATTAAGTAGCGTGGAGATTCTCCAGTTTCAACTCTAAATATTCTGAGCTATAACTATTAATTAAGTGGATGAAAAAATGGCTCAGGGCGACTTTGTCTACAGTCCTATTTCGTCGCCTTCCTAACTCGTCCACAATGCCATGTCGTCAGCGTCTGTAATTCCTAAATTGTCACCTTCCTAACTCGGCCACATTTTTATATCGTCAATTTCCTATCTTGTCTACATTCCTATATTGTCCATAGGCCTAAGTCGTCCACAATCCTATATCGTCCACAGCGCAAACTGAAGTTAGCCACACAATATTGAAGAAGTTGACCACACAATAGAAATGTGGACGAGTTATTAATGTGGACTATACCGGGTGTACAATCCAAATGGGTCAGTATGGAGAAGTCGGAAACTATGAGAGATAGCGAGATCTGTTCTTAGGAACCATGACGTCGATTTTAGATTTAATAATAATTACATTCAAACTTTTTTATTAACTCTCATACATAACCGGGAATCGAACCTGGTCAAAATCAATGTGTATAAATTCTGCAACTCGCAAGAAGCACAACACTAATGGAATCTTGTTTAAAGTATGAGAGTTAATAAAAAAAGTTTGAATGTAATTATTATTCAATCTAAAATCGACGTCATGGTTCCTAAGAACAGATCTCGCTATCTCTCATAGTTTCCGACTTCACCATACTGACCCATTTGGATTGTAGACCCGGTATAGGAATATGAACGAGTTAGGAACGTGACAATATAGGAAAGTAGACAAGTTAGGAAGGTGACAATATAGGAATGCCGACAAATTGGAAAAGTGGGCCATATGGCATTGTGGACGGGTTAAGAATGTGACGAATTAGGACTGTGGACGAAGTCGCCCTGAGTCGAAAAAATCCAGATAATTGCGCACCTACTTTCTGAGGTCTTATCTTAACTCTTAAACGAGCAAAACCAACCGACTTAAACAGGCTTACTTTAAAAAACGGCAATAATAGGTTCTTACCACATGTTCTAAAAAAAAAAACCCTCTATCTAATGGTTTAAAAGATAAGATTTAAAGTTAAGACGGATAGCGGAGGCTGAAATAACCTAAAAAAACTCAATCATAATCGGTTCGTCTGTTAAATTAAAACCACCGCTCTGTCTGCGTTAGGGGTTAAAACAGCTTAGCTGTCTAGGTTCAATATTTGCTGCGATCCTGAATATAACCGGCATACCTCGGTCTAAGTTTTGTTCGTGAGCTGGTGTGTTTATTAAATTCCTTTCGTCAGGTCAAGTGAAAATAGCTTTGAGATTGATTTGAGAAACCTGCTGACTTGTGGTTTTATTTCTACTCATTCGAGGGCAGTTTGTTGGTGGAATAAATAGTTAAGGGCTGAAAGTAAAAGCCCTAATAAACATGTTTTTGGTATCTTTTGTTAAATAAAATCGGTTTTTCTTCATAAGTACGAATTAATTCGGCTCGCAATGTATCGGTAACTAGGCAACGACTGATATCAATAGGGTAAACATTAAAATTTAAACAAAACTAAGTCTGCTGCTTAGAAGTTTCAAGTGTGAATTATCTCAGGGTTGGTTTACGTATAATTGTTATATTTTTATTATAAAATCACAAACTAGGAAATCTCCAATAACTGGCCACCCTCCCATAACTGGCCACCTCATACTAAAAATGAACTCTGTTACCTACAAACAGAATTCAATTTAGTATAACGTTGCCAGTTATTGAAGGGTGGCCAGTAATTAACACCTTATACTAAAATGCATTTTATTATAGGTAAAAAAAGTTCATTTTTAGTGTGAGGTGGCCAGTTATTGGCGATTTACCCTATCTAAGATTTATGTTCGTAAAGAGGACACACTATATGCCTCTCTACAGGATAGATGAAGATACAATAATAATGTGGTTTGCTCTAAGGTGGAAATGCGTTTCATAGGCGCTATAAAACTTCAAATACAATAGGCACTATTTTACAATCTAGCGTTTATTTTAGGTAGGGCTAAACAAGACTACTCTGGGCTTTCCTTTCCAATAAACTGTGTTTATTCGCACGCAACTCAGGCAGACAGAGTCATTCCAATAGTGAAACAAATAAAAATATTTGTCCTTACCAGGGATCGAACCCGGGATCGCTAGTTTCGTAGGCAACTTCACTTTCACGTAGGTTCGTCGAATTTCATTAATTCCCTTTTTGATAGCTCCCAATTATTATTTAGATCAAACAGTAAAGACACCGTTTTAATTAAACATTTGTCAAAACTCAATTTCGAGTAAACCAGATAATTTTAATCGTTAACACTTTCAGCTTTTCTTTGAAGACTGGAAGAATGATAATTAACGCCTTTTGTACATTTTTATCTTTCCCCCAACTTCTGAGAAGTAAAAACAGTTGCTGTGTTTTTGCGGTCGTTGCGAAATACCTTTTTCCATTCTTTTGACCACCTTTTTAAACTTAATAACAAGCCTATTTAAACCTCTCAACGCGTATATACTTTTCTTTTATGACGTGGACAAATTGGAGAAGGCAAACGAACACACAAAACGACCTAAACCCTCCGTCGTTGGATATCATTTTCGTGATACACATTGTCAGAATCATCATAGTAGTAAAACATCACATTAGCAAAACATAATTATTAGTAAGTCCTGAAGTAGACAGTATCGACGACGCTCCGTTACTGCGGAGCTTCTATTTATGGGTGGTTTGGCCCTTCGGGCTTACTGTAATTTTAACATAACCTAAACCTATTGTAAATATTATGTTTTGCGAATATCGTGTTTTGCTAGAATGATATTATTTATGCGTATATGATGTGTTGCTAGAATGATGTATTGCGAATGTGTAGTAACGGATCGTAAATAGTATCTAAGACTCATTGACATTATTTAAGACTACCATATCCAGTTATATATCTGCTGCCTGACTAAAGTTACGACAGAAATTATAGTTTTCCATGACTTAACGTTTACTTCTCAGCCATATCAGCTAATCAGTTTATTTATACGGCCATATGAGTGCAAATGCATTGTCAACCCATTAAGGAGTAAAATTGCCTCTATGCAAGGAACTTCACCGCGTGCAAAGCCACAAGTTCAGAACGGGGGCACGTGCAGCGGGGCGTTGTGCTTAGCGTGCGAACTTAATGTATTAAGCAAAAATTCTGGCGTACACATTGCACCCGACAATGCACACTAGAACGCTCCGCTTCAAGCGGCTGAATTTACAGTTATAGAGCGTGTCTTCAACCTTGGTCCGCTTTACCTATGGGCATAATGCCTTCGCCCACAGCTCATGTAGTGATTACCGGTAGAGTGAAGCGACGAAAGAACAAGTAAGAGAATAAACCAAAGTTACTTTGTTCATTTCATCTTTGCCAGGGGTCTATTGACGGAGTTTCTTTGTAAAGTACAAAATGTACCGCGTACTGAAATCCAATTGGAGAGGTTGGAACGTGTTTTCAAAGCCCTTTTTTGTTGAGGCTGCTGAAATACCTTTCAAATTTGTCTCTTAACATCGTATACTTGTTCGTGTTCTGGGAAATACGACATTAATTATCTTTTTTAGAAAACTAAATAAACGCTGCAGGGTCGGGTGTCTTACAAATAACAAGGCTGTTGTGAAGACGTTAATATCATAGATGAATTCGAACTAATTTCAGGGTTGTAAACGCTTTCCAATATCTAAATTGCGGTTGTTCATATAGGACTAATATCCCACATTGGTATAAACCATGTTGTTTCCGAAAACACATTGATTTAAACACGCCCGACTTGTAATTTTTTTCATATCCCAACGATTTGCGATATCGTTTAGTTAATACCGATTAAAAACACAGGGTGATAGGCACCATTCATTGCTGTCGTATTGTTAACGTTATAGTAGCTGTTACTCACTTGACGGTAAAGAGATGCCGTATCGTGTAAATAGACAGTTTCATAATATCCAAAGGCACAAACGCTCGTGTGCTTGTGCCTCCTCGTCGCCATGATAAATCCTTAATAAGGGTTATTGGCACAGACGCCATTGCAGTCGCCGTTCATCAAGTAAACGCAGTGAAGCGTGCTGCATGGTGCAGACACCGTGACCATTGCAATTTCCTACAGCCTTCGTCTGTGCAGATAGACAGATAGCTAAACATTCATTAGGACTATATTACGGTGTTCATCCATCCATCCATCTAATCAGTGTCCACCCACTGCTGGGTGTCTACCCAGCCAACCCATGGCCGCGTGATGAGGAATGACTTCCTCATCACGCGGCTCTTAACCGGTTCTGCTCTAATGGCAACCATTGTCTCCCCGTCGATTTACGGATGTCATCCACCAATCGGGCAGGTGGTCTGATTATCCTGATCGTTTTAAAATCCTAGATCATAATTTAATAACCAACTTCGTCCTTTTCCCATTTTTCCGCCTATACGTTGTAACCTTCGTCATTAGTAACTTGTCAGTCGTAAGTGGGTAATTAGTCTTATATTTAAATTGGTCGTATCACTAGTTAGAAAGACTGGTGAAAAATATAGAAAAGTGTTGATTATACCACCGTCACAGGAGCGTAAAGCGTAACTCAATCAATAAATGAAGTTCTAAACTTTAATGAACTGTCGTTTGCCTTACAAATTCTTAGAGTGGATGCACGTTTTTTGTGTTGATTCTCTGTAGTTATGTCCTCTCTAAAAATAGTTTAAACTATTGTAATAAAACAAGACGTAAGTAGTACAAGATTTGTCAGAATTGACGACAGTGTTCATCTTCATTTACATGACAATAAGCGATCGAAGATGTACGCGTTTAGAAATAACATGTCCATGACTTTCGACCTACATAATTTACCTTACAGCATGGTACGAGTAGGTATGTGGCCTCCACTGAGACCGAACTCCCTTTGCACTTCATAAAACTAAAGACCGATAAAATGAAATACATCTCCATTACAGGGCCTCTATTTATGACGGTACAAACCATATCGTCTTTGACCTGCTATCGTATTTTCATGGTTTGGTAGTAGCCGAAAGACGTCCACTCCTGGACATTGGCCTCCTCCAAGCTTTGCCACAAGAACCGGTCTCGCGCTTGCAACCATCGGTTTCCCGCAACCGTAGCCACGTCGTCGGTCCACCTTGTTGAAGGTCTACCCTCGCTGCGTCTTCCGGTACGCGAACGCCATTCGAGAAGTCGATGTGCCCTGCCCACTGCCACTTAAGTCTAGCAATTGTATATTTACAACAAACATTGTGTGCATTTAGTTTATTTCGCATTAACAATAAAGACCCGCTGGTTGGGTTTTTTTCGTATGGAAACAAGCGCGTGTTGAATGGTAGCGATTTCTTTGTGTAAATTAACAGTGTTAGTTTATTGCGCATTACTAGAGAGACTACTGAAGTGGCGATGCGCAGTAGACGTGGTGCGTGGATAGATAAGAACTGCGTATGTTATGGTTGTATTGATATGTGCACTTCTTTTTAGTAGTTACATACAAGTTTAGAGTAGGTGGATAAATGTTCTGCGTTTTAACCGCGGCCATTGTTGTTGCATATTATTCCACATAGAAAATATTCATGAAATAAAAACTATACCAGGATCTGGTTCTATTTACATTAGGAGTTGCTAGCAGTTCTCATTATTCTCGTCAATATATTGAAGACAACGATGACGGCGGTCAAAACAAATCTTTGCCCAGTTAAGGAAGCGTATTGACAAATAATAATCTGGACTAATTTCTTTGCCTATTAGGTAGGTACTATAAATTTATACAAATAAATAAATAAACTCTGATCGTGTTATATATTTAACTTTATATGTTCTTATGAATATCACCAGCGAGGCTAATGAGAAATAAGAAATGTGGCGAAATAAGAAATGTGGCGAAACAAGAATATGACGAAAAATTAATCATACAGTCAATATATTTATGAAAACATTATGCATGTTCATAAGAACATCAGTAATTTTAGAAAGAACTGTGACATACATAATGTTAATACCAGAAATAAAAATAAGCTCGCAGTGCCCTTTACACGGCTTCACAAAATAAAAAACTCTTTCATGGGTAATTGTATAAGGTTCTATAATAAGCTCCCAAGTAGTGTTACTCATTTATCAGTAAATAAATTTAAGAGTTACGTTAAACGTAAACTAATTTCTAAAGCTTATTATAGTATTAAAGAGTATATGAATGATGACAATGCTTGGGACTGATTATTTTTTTTATATTACAATTATTAATGACCGTGGAGACTATATACATCTCCCTGTATGATTACCCATTATTTTAATATGACATCTGGAGACTCTTTACATCTCCAAAATTGACCGTGGAGACTTTCTACATCTCCCTTATTTATTTATTATTTTGTATTTTTTTTTTTAATAATTTAATTTAATTTTAATTTGACATCTGGAGACTCTTTACATCTCCAAAATTGACCGTGGAGACTTTCCACATCTCCCTTGTTTTGTGTTTTTTTTTTAATTATATTTAATTCTTAATTTTAATTTGACATTTGGAGACTGTTTACATCTCCGAAATTGTATTATTTATTTTAGTCCGACAATTTTTTATTATTACTACTGGGACCTGTACATCCCTGTGACATTTAAATTGTGTAGCTTAAGTTTAGTATTGTAATGTGATTTATTTGGAAAAAACGGCTTACTGTTGAGTTTCTTGCGGCGCTTCTTCTCAACAGTGGTCTCTTTGGAAGCGCTGGTAGACTCAGACTTGTAAAAGTGCCTACAGGGCCTACTTACAAAACTTTTTAAATAAAATAAAATAAATAAAAAATCAATCCACAGAGAGACATTTATAGCTCATGTTAGGTTATAGGTTATAGGTTGTGGCAGGCTCTTTTTCGCAACTCGACGACTTAGGTATCCGCCTATTTTGCGTGTGGGTGGGGTGTACTGAGTGTCGCCTCCTAGTGTGGGTGGATAGTAGGGAACCGCGAGGACCTAAAAACCCGAACGGAATACTACCAACTACCACGACACACCCCGGGCAACATTGCTGGTAGACTGGTTAAAAATCCACTGTGCCCTCTCTTTACCAGCAATAGCTGAGAACTCTCGGATCCATCGGGTTTGTAGGCGACCCGATGGACTATCCAGCCTACCTGCGGCAGTCCACCGCAGTTGAGCGCCGTATGCAAGGATGCAGGAGTCCTGGAGGGTTGAGTCGAACGGATTCGGGATACAGCTCATGTTATAAGTCTTATTGTTATCCCATCAACATAGTATAACACAGTTTATCGCATATATATTATATCTATACAATATATTTACCTTCAATTAATCGCCCCTTTCCTCCCTCTAGAGATAAATCTGCATCGGGGCACGCGTAATTTGTTGCGAGGCTCAAAGTAAATGTTTCCTTAGCTCTTGTCTCCTTGCGGTTTTCTTTGTTTTTCTTTAGCTTCAATTCCGGTGCCAATGGCTTCGATCTTGGGTTAAATTGGTATGAAACTTGGTGAGCTCGGCACTGAAAGAGTTAAAAGGGATTACGAAGCATACGGGGTTACTGTTGTAACGAGTACTCTGATGAAAGTTGTGTCTATAAGTAAAGCATCTTTGGTAATTTTAATTAAAAGAGGCTACCTTACAAGTGCCTACCTTTATTACAGAATTTTATTTTTATCGTGTTTCAAGTGGAAGTGTTTTGTACAGTAAGGTACACCAAAATGTGTCTACCACAGTCTCAAAAAGACTTATACATAACATTTTTCTAATTAATATTTTGGCTACGAAGTGCGGATGTTTTTTTACCTTTGTGTGTGTGTGTTTTCCTTGATTGGCCATTCCATTTGTGTGATGAGCGCGAATGTTTGCGTCTGAGTCTTGGGTGTTTTCTATTTATTTAAGTTTTAGCTTTTTCCCGTGACTCCGTAAGCACAAAAAAAAATACATAACCTATGTGACTCCGGGATAATGTAGCATTCAAATGGTAAAACATTTTTTGAAATCGGACTAGATGTTTTTGAGTTCACTCGTTGCATCATACAAAAATACGAATATTTTCTTATTACAATATTAGTGTAGATGTGTTTTAGTATGTTTATTTATCTCCTTATACCTATCGTACAAGGCCACAAGCTTAGTATAGCTAAATAAATAAATTGGAATAAAAGCGACCTTATTCTACGCGGATGATCTCGAACAATAGCATCTCTATGTGTCAAGCGGTCGCGTCCGTACTCCAACCCCGTATGTTTCCAGTGATAAGTTACATTTATACCAACAAGTGATTTATAGGATGGTGTGCGAATTTATTAAATCGTTAATAATCGTTCCCTTAACTCCTATTAGCTTGGAACGCTCGCGCTTGGCTTAGCTTTAATGTACGCTGAAAATGTAATTAAAAAACCTGGCTGATATTGTAGGAGAAAACATGAATTAATGTTCCTGGTGTCTTATTATGAACTCTTATATCCTGCCAAGTTCCAGTGAATGAAAGGGATGGAGCTATAGAAGTCGTATATCGCTGTCCCTTTCGCTAGACATTATCAGGTTCTAAGAGATCGTACGGCCTCTGATGTTAACGACGTAATTAAACGTTTTTCTGTAAGAAGTTAGCAACCCAGCAGGCTACGGAAAAGGGGAGAACATTTTCACAGCTTATGTTTAATTTATGTAAAATGCCGTCATTTTGCTTTTTGTTTTTCTCAGAAAATAATTCTGGGGTCTCAGTGAACAAGAGTACAAGTCGATTTGACTCGTAGTAAAGAAGGGCTTATACATGAACGTACTAGACAGACTTTAACCGTTTTTCAGTTGATCTTCGAAATACCCTTTTACACTAGGCCCTCAGAATTATTGTTAAATTGTAAAAAGTGTAGGTTCAGTTTTTAGACGATGAACGTTTTGCGTCGGCAAGTAATCATTTCACTGTCCACTGCTACAAGTAGTCCCAAGGATCACCATCACGATCGGTCAGTACCGCCTGCATCTAGGAGACTATTTGACCTTCACCAGGTCATTTCACCTGGTATGGTTTTAACGTTCTAGCCACGCTGGGTCTTCGGGTGGTTGCCATTCAAGTACTCTGTGTCCCTGTCAGTCTTGATATACCCATCGTTCGCGAGAATGATCGAAGCGTCTTGGTTGTTTCATTCGAACTGTTCGAAGAACCAATCGATACGTATTACGTAGATCATTTTAGCGAATGCTCAATTCTATCAGCACCTTCAGGAGTACAGTTGGTCACAAGAAGTTTTCTGTTTTTTATTATGGCATAGAGAAGGCAAACGAGCACACAGGCCACCTGATGGTAAGTGAAAACTGTGACCCATAGACATTCGCATTCCCAAGACTGCAAATGCGTTACCAACCCTGAGGATTAAGATGGAATGCCTCTATGCTAGTCATTACACCGGCTGTCTTATCCCCAAACCGGAACACAACAATGCGAACACTGCAGTTTGGCGGTAGGTTAATGGATAAGATGGTGGTAGCGATCCGGACGGACCCTGCACAAGGTCCTAGTTATCGGGAAAGAGCTGGATGAGGCAAGCGTCGGATAGACACCTTTGCGTAAAAGATGGCGACTATATCCTGCAGTGGGTTAATGTGGGCGTATTGTTATTGCATGGATGTATGTATGTCGATTACAGTTATTCTATTATCTTAGTTTTATTGGTAAATATAAAGGTGGAATGGTTCTGTGTTTTAGTATCACGCGGTAATCCGCTAATTCGTTATAATTTTCCGGCTTTAGCCAAATTAACAATAAATTGTGTGGAATGGTTGTCTTATGTTAAATTGGAGATTGAGGCGAGCTGAAGTGGTGTTGTTTCACTCTAATTACTTATTATTGAAGATTAGAGCAATTCGGAAACTTTTATATGTTTCAATGTTGTATAATAAATTAAATCAAAAGCAAACAAACATGTTTATATCATTAACTCTCAAATACAAAAGACAGGTGTTATTCGTTTTGCGCCTACGTTTGTCTGCCTGTGTATGGCTTCATGGCTCTTAACTGACTGGACCGATTTCGACGTATTTTGTTCTTCTAAACGTTTCTTAAAAAATTATTACAATATAAAATTCAATATTTTCAAGTTATAAATAATGAAAAGAGTAGTTTCCAAAATGGTTCGGTTTTATGAAACACCTTCTCCAAACGAATCCATTTGATATGAAATGCATTCCTGTATCTGGTATTAAAATACTCTGAAAATGAAACATGGATAGGTATCACGGATGTTCGATATCTCGTTAATTTCGATAAAGCTTAAAATCAGGTGCATTCGCACGCCTGCACTCGATGTTAATTCTCTCTCCCGTTGCAAGCGAAAATAATCCTAGATGCTGTTCGTTAGCGCGACGTTTTGTTTGGTAAAATGCTTTTTAAAGAGATATTGGACTGGTTTTACATTGCGTGTTAAAATATTATTTTCCAGTCATTACGTCTTATCTGTACGCTTTCAGTTGAATAGCCAATAGCCAGTGATGTTCTTAAGTTATTATGTTGCTAAGGAGATATGGTCGACAAGACAAGGATTTCCTCGTACGACTGTAAGTTGATCTTTGATCGCGCAAGCATAATGCGTTGCTCGCTGCGCCTGTGATTTAATTCTTACTAACATTATAAATACGAACGCGTGTTTGTTTGTTGCTTCGCCTTCATTCAGTGCATCAACTAACCAATGTGATTGGAAAAGGATTAATTAACTCCCGAATTAACAGCAGAACTTCAACGAACAAAAACATAGAAAGAGACTTTTACAAAAATATACTTAACTAGCTGTTCCCGTGCCCACTTCCTATGACACTCACAAATAACGTGGCATTCTATTGGTAAAATCGGTTCAGAAGATCCAGAGATTACCAGAAACTTTTCCTCTTTATAAATAATATTTAAAGTAGATCTTACTTTAACTAGGTCAATTCCACTCGGAAAAAGTGTAACGTTGAGAATGCAATATGTTTACGCAAAAGTAAATGAAAGCTCTACCCTCCACACCCTCCACACCTTCTACTAAAGTACACAAAATAACAGTGCTTGTTGCATTAAGATATTAAATCAACAGACAAAAGATTTCTCTCCTGAAAAGTCGTCTAGACTAGTGAAAAAACTACGACCTTCCTGTTCCAAGTCTGTTTCCGCGTACACACCAGACAGATACTTTAAGCGGTGCCCACTCGAGTCTGGCTGCTGGCGGGACGCATCGATCGTCAGGTGAACGCACTAGTCCAGACCACTAAAGCCTTGCACTTTCACGAGTAGGCTTGTAATAGATGAAAACAACTATGCGTCCAGAAGAAAAAGGCAGCAACAGCATGAGAACCACATGCGCGTACAGACGTTTTGCGTTGGAGTATTGGCATTGTTACGTAAGCGTGACGTTTGCGCGTCAATTATATTCTGAGCTCCTTATTTTTTCTCTTTATTTAGGACAATAAACAGCAACACATAGGTATAATTCAATATAGTTTAAATTACTACTGTGCAACCAACGACGTTGTATTATAAAGCTCTCTAAAT
The DNA here is from genome assembly GCA_923062465.1 of Acleris sparsana. Classification (NCBI taxonomy): domain Eukaryota; kingdom Metazoa; phylum Arthropoda; class Insecta; order Lepidoptera; family Tortricidae; genus Acleris; species Acleris sparsana. The sequence continues at coordinate 17,450,089 of OV281297.1, forward strand.
TATAACTACTGAATAGACAATTTGACAATATACTGGTGGGTAGCCCTCCTTAGAAAAAAGGGCGTATGTCTTATAGAACCGCGCATGTATTTGTGACCTTATTTCTTAAGATGCGGGAGTTAAGTTTACTTTGACTAACAAATTGCGCATCCTTTTTATGTAGGATGGCAGTTTTTTTTAAGTTCAGAGGAATTTGTGAATATAAAAATATCCATACAAAATGAGAAAACGTTTCTCTCCCCTTTGAACTCCGTCCGATTTTTACGATTTTTAATTATGTTGTAGATATTATGAAAAAATAGCTCTGTACGTTTTCCTTTTAAGAAATATAATGGCGAAGAAGGAAAACGGAAACGTTCAAACCTAGTTTATAACTACGATATGTTCAAAAATCATGGAAAATGGACTTTTCACTTCTCATGCTCGTAAAGTCCTTCTTTATGCTGGGTATAGGCTGCATAAAATCACATTTTATGCACTAGTGCATAAAGTAATTTCTTCTTTTAAGACTAAGGCAATCAGGCCTTACAGCCTTCACACAATACACCTTCATTTAATTGATATATTTTTATGAGATTTTGGTTACATCTTAATTTAATTACGACATTTGTATAACTATCTAAATACAAATTTACGAATAATACCTACGGCGTGCATTTACGGTAAAAAAATACAACGCAAATATTTATAATAACTTGGCATTAAGCATCAGACCATAGTCAAACCTGTCAAACGTCACATAGTCGAAAATTAAAAAAATGAAGTTAAGAAGGTAATCTGGCCTTACAGCCACATACATAATACACCATATTTTAATTCATTTGTTTTTATGAGATTTAGGTTATTTCTTAATTTAATTACGACATATATATAATTATCTAAATACAAATTTACGAATAATACGGGCGTGCATTTAAGTAAAAAAATATAACGCAAATATTTATAATAACTTGGCATTAAGGCTTGGCATTAATTACGCATAGTAAAAATAAAAATAAAGTTTAAGAAAAATTGTGAGGCGCGAAGCAAATTTTTCGTTAAACAAAACTAGAAACTAGCAAATTTTGTTGTGTCGCGTTTGAAAATTCAATAAGTAGTTAAACAATGTCCTCGAGTAGTGATAGTGACGATCAAATAATGATTTCGCCTGAGACTTTAATGGAAAGAAGTGCGAAAGATGTAATTGAGAAGATATTGCCGCCTAAATCGAAGAAAATCTATCTCAGTATGTGCTTCTTGTTTTATTTCCTTGCAATTGAAGTGAAAAGCAGAGTGTAAAATTCGAGCATAAAACCCATTTTCCCCTCGACGTGACTATCCACACTCGCCGTTCCGGCTCGTGTGGCTATATGCATGTCTCGGGTAAAATGGCTAGTTTTATGCACTTGTTGTACAATCTACTATTATTGAGGGGGTGAGAAACGTCCGGAGCTAAACTTCAAATCCTCTTAATGACATTATACAAGTCAAGAGCAATGAACACGGGTCACTTTGTATTGAATTTCCTTAGAACGTGACCCGTTTTCATTGCCCGCGTATTATTTTTATAAACATCACCACTTTGAGTATATATCTAAACTGCTGAGTAACTTGTACGGGCGTAGGGTCTGCATAGGACGGGGTTCATTGGCGCACACACAAAGACCGCCATTTTATAGTGATTTGGTTGTAGTCGGTCTAGTATTTTAGTGTTCCGGGAAAGGTGAAGGACCGCTTATGAAGGGTGTCTCACTGTCTCTTCACTTCTGATGTTAATAGGGCTGACTAAGGAAGCGGAAAAATAAAATTGCTACCGGTAAATATCGTACTTCAAATTTCCCACTACTTGATTTTATATGCATGTATCCTATTAAATGGTTTGCTACGTCAATTCTGGCGATCTTACTGCCTAAAGGCATTCTCTACCAGTCGCCCAAAAAACAAATCAATTTTTTACATATAGTTCAAAAACAATCATGGAGTTAAATCACCATGAGTGTGACACTAGCTTCTTCACCATCCCGTCACATTCTGTGTGTTATTTCAGGGTTCGAATCATTTCCACTCCTAATTAAATCAAAATCCGTTCCAGCATGAAGGAGGAACGACACTTCAACATTTACGATGCATTTGCTTGAGTTTCTAGGGAGAAATCCAGAGTTGTATTTCATTAAAATCGATGCAGCGGTTAAACCGTGACACAGACGAACTTTCGCGTTTTTTATATTAATACTGATTGTGTAGGTACATTAATAACGTCAAGATTTAAACAGTTATTCGTGCTACTTTATCGTATTTGCCCTTACGTGGAATCGAACCTGACACCGCTACCAGGGTCACCTATTACGCCAACCGCATCATATTACGCTTATATAATAATTATGTAATGCCTTTGATACGATACAGCCATGCGATTAAATGGATTATTCTTTGAAACTCTCCCGCATATATTTTTCCTGGAAACACTTTAGAAGATTAAAAAAGTATGAGAGAAATATAGGTGTATCATTTTTATATATTGCATGTTCATCGGCCTCAGAGCCACGAGGGTTTTACTTAAACCTGAGGACGACATGTGACAGGTGACAATTTTAAACATATGTAGGTAACTATTTTGAATACTAGTAATTGGTTATAGGTACTCGTGGAGTTAGCAATACAACATCAGAAAACGAATCTCACTGAAATTGGCCTAGTTCCAAATTAAGCTCAAGGTAGGCTTGTATTATGGGTACTAGACAACGAGAAATATACATATAATAAAGAAATACATTAGCTCATCACACAAATTGACCTAGTATCAAACTTAGCTCATCACTCTACTACAAATATCTGCCCTTACCGGGATTTTAAACCAGGACCGCAAGCGTCGTAGGCCGGGTCACTACCAACTAGGCCAGCGCGTCTTCAAACTTCGTCGTCATAAAAATCTTTTGATACAGAAATACATGTAGTCAAGAAAATAACCACACGTAAATACTAGACGGACAAAAGACCAAGTACAAATACTTGTAAATAAATGCCGATCCGAGACTAAAGCCCTATTGGGAGTCAATATTTGTCGTCTACTTACGGCCCAGTCGGCCGATCGATACGCAGTTCCTTACACCGTACTCTAGGATATGAGCATCACGGCTTGTGTTTGACATTGGCCGAGGTGATGTGGGGCACTGGAGTGAATTGTGATTTATAATTAGTAAGTATCGTGTGGTTTCTCCGACTCGGCTGGGCAGCGTTCGGGAAGCTTCGCAGCACCTTTTCGTCCAAATTACCGCAGTGTTTGAAGTCAAAAGTCTTTGACCGGTGTGTGTTGCCAGTGATGACTTACGGATCTGAGACGCGGGCGTTAACAATGGGCCTCATAAGGAAGCTCAAAGTCACTGAGAGGGCTATGCTCGGGGTTTATCTGCGTGATAGAATCAGAAATGATGATATTCGCAGTAGAACTAAGGTTACCGACATAGCCCGAAGAATAGCTAATCTGAAGTGGCAGTGGGTGGGGCACATTGCTCGCAGGACTGATGGCCGATGGGGTCAGAAGGTTCTGGAGTGGCGTCCGCGGACCGGAAGACGAGCTGTAGGTAGGCCTCTAACAAGATGGGGTGACGACCTCGTGAGGATCGCGGGAGCGCGGTGGATGCGAAAAGCACACCGGTCGGACCGGTCTGAGTGGAGAGCCTTGGAGGAGGCCTATGTCCAGCAGTGGACGGTCTTTCGGCTGACATGATGATGATGATGAGTGTGGTTTCTGGACGTTTCTAAAGGTATATAAACTGGGGTTTGAGGATAGCGGCTTGACTTTACAAAATGTTTATTTATATTATATCCGTTCGCAAACCTTCGCGGTAATTCGCGATTAACTTCTTTTTTTTAAGGAACTAGAGGACGCGCCTTTTTTGCTAGGTAGTATGAAAATCGGTTGGACGTTTGAAATATATTAGCTCTGAAAGTAGGTAAATAGGCGTCGCCAAATGGCGGCGTACTTCGAGGCTTCTATCCAATTAGTAGTTCTCATCAAATCAACTGTGTTCTGGAATGAAAATACAAATATCCATTGTCAGTATAAAAAATATCCTGTTCCACTCATACCGCTACACTACTCATGAACAGAAAACGATCGAAGAGTTTAAAGAAGCAACAGAAAGTTAAGACAAGCTACAAAGGAAATGAAGTAGTTACTCTCCTCGGCGAGTCTTGCCCTGCTGCAGTTTTAACTACAGATCTGAAATCGGAACTAGACAGAGATAGGTACTTATTGCCGATTTAGTTAACGTAGACCACAGCCGGATGCAGTGGCGGACGCTATAACGGCTTATAAATCAATCATTTGTTGATTGTTATCTCCGTGAGTCAGAGCTGATTCAGATGTCAGAAGGCACTTGCGCCTTATCTTTTTGCTGGAAGCATATAAAATATACCGCGGACCAGATATATATGCGTGATTGACGCATTAATTTCCTCGTATATTGGTTTAATTGGTACTCGTATATAAAAGCAGTAAGAGCAAAAATAGTAAACTTATGCCCTATGCATTTGTTTTACATATAAAAAAGAGGTTAGTTCACTTTGGTTTAATCCATACTAATTTTATAAATGTGACAGTAACGTCTGTTTGTTACGCTTTAACCGCCAAACCGTTGTACCGATTTCGATGAAATATGGTATAAAGGCCGTTTGAACCCCAAGAAAGGACGTACGGTACTTTTCATCCCGGAAATCAATTCCCGAGGGAAGAGCGATAGACTTCTACGCGGACGGAGGCGCGGGCAACAGCTGGTTTGCATATATACTCGTTCGATCACTTTTTGAATATTAATTTAATCAAAAACGAGTCTCCGTAATTAAATGGTTTTAGTTGCGGTTTTCACAGTTTCATAATAACTAACACAGAAGGCTAAGAGCTTATCCTTCATTGTGGTTGGCCTAGGTGTAACTAAGCACCCGTGTAAAGCTGAGATGGGCCACTGAAAAAAAATGTTTTATTATTATTATTACTTTATATTTTTTAGAGTATAATATTTTTTTATTCTTATTTAAAAGCACTATTAAGACAAATATACATAAGCTAACGACAAATTTTACTGAAATCTCAATTTACTACTTTTCTTGCTCGCATGTGTAACAAGCTCGTAGCATTAATCTTCCAGACAAGCTCTAATTCTACCCTCTAGGGTACTCCTTCAGTAAAATTTGTATATAGAAACCTATATTATAATAGTAGCTTGTATTGGGTTCTACAGTCGTCTCAAAATCATATTAACATATTGAAGATGTGTAATATGTAATTTAAATGTGGAGTAAAAGCGACAAGGTAAAGTCTTCTTCACATAGCGAGCTAGGCGTCGGCTAGGCAAGCGAGACAAAGCTCTGAAATCCTCGTACTGATTTTTTTCTGACAATTTACTTGGCACCCCTCCCTACGCACCTAATAGTCCAGTTTGCAGTCAATCTTTAGATCCTGAAATACGTGTAATTATGGCCTGGAATAAGTGAAATTATGGAGCTCTCTTCATGCTTGCGTAGCCTAAGCTAGGAGTCCGAGCGTTCGGCGAAAGGTAGGTACATTTGGCAAACGTATCATTTTACAAGCATCCATTTCACAAAAACGTATTCATGCTGTTTAATAAGTTACGTAGGGTTATCAGTGTTATCACAGACATTGTTATTAAATAATAACATGACATGTAATATTTATTATAAATAAACGAGGATGAGTATGAGTATAAGCACATACAGTTGGTCTTAAAAGGATCATCAGTATGTAGTTTAGGACAGGTTAGACTTATGACCACTTGACAAGACTGCGACGAAAAGCGCCATGGTGCGAAATGTAACTTTATAAAATGATACAGTTCGCGAAATGACGGTTTGGTGAAACAATACTGAACCCTCAAGCTATCCTTACCAAAAAAAAGTTGCGTGCCGTGTGTGTCGTCCCCTTTGCTGTCGCTCGCTCCCCGCCCCCGTCCCGCTGTCTGTGTACCTCGAGCTTTAAGTGCGCGCCTCATTAGCAGTCTCTGGAACAGGGCGGTTATCATTCGTAAGTTCCTCGGTAACGAGCAGAGGTAGGCTTTCTTAATTGCGCATTCGACTAACTGCGGTCGCTTATGTAGAGTTTTTACAGCCCAAACAAGTTGTTCGTTATCGCTACCAAGATAAATGTGACAAATTTAGATAACTAGGGTAAAGTCACCAGTGGTAAGCTAAAACCAGTAGGACCTTATATGAGTGCGAAGAGTGGGAAATATATCTTTCTTACTCTTCCCACTTATACAAAATATAGGCATACTACAGGCCGACTACAGGTCTTTGGCTGACCACTCGTGACTTTACCCTATACCAAATTGAACACGTTAATAGTGAGCATCAAAAAATATTTTGCTACGATATGGTAACTCTTGTTTGATTTGTGAGTAAATATCGGTCGTAATGCAACATTGTCTCGAAAACATTTGGTCTAATGCAAAGTGGACTAGAGGCCCTGGGTTCCTATTCTACTGGGTACAATCATATTGCCTTTGACATGTTATCATCTTGACATTCGCCTCCTATTTCACCATATTGACAATGACACATCGGTGACAATTCGGTATACATTGCAAAATCAACACGCTGCTTACATGAATTTACACTGAAATTTGCGGGTGGTAGGACCTTGTGCGGGGTCCGTCCGGATCGCTACCACCATCTTATCCATTAACCTACCGCCAAACAGCAGTGTTCGCATTGTTGTGTTCCGGTTTGGGGATAAGACAGCCGGTGTAATGACTAGCATAGAGGCATTCCAACTTAGTCCTCAGGGTTGGCAGCGCATTTGCATTCTTAGGCTTGCAGTCTTGTGAATGCGAATGTCTATGGGTCACAGTTTCCACTTACCATCAGGTGGCCTGTGTGCTCGTCAGCCTTCCCTATGCCATAAAAAAAGAAAAAAAAAATGTCACTGGTCGCCTGTCATTGTCAGGATGGTGAAATATGTCATTAAAAAACACTACTTATTAGGGTATGGTCCAAAAAGGTGGGCATTCTAACATTTTTTTTCATAAAACCTTTCCGTTTTGACACGAAAATTAGCCAAATAATTACAGGTTACTTTTGGTCGCACAACGGAACTTTTATTCGCCTTTTTAACCGACTTCAAAAAAAGGAGGAGGTTATACGTTCCACTGTATGTATTTTTTTTTTTTTTGTGTATGTTCACCGATTACTCCGTCAATTGTGGTCCGATTTTGAAAATTCTTTTTTGATTTGATAGGGTATACTTCCGAGGTGGTCCCATTGCCACCAAATCGGAATCTGATAAGGGGATCAGTGAGGAATTGAGAGAACTCCTCAAATATTGTAGGCAAACATAAAGCGATTTTAGTATTTTTAGTAACAAGTCTAGCATTTGCATTCAGAAAGTATCAATTGGTGAAGTGGACCTGATGATGAAGACCACAGATGGCCACCGGAACTCCTCAACGGTACCTATTTCAAGGGTGGCGATAACGATAAGATATGTCGATTAAGATAGTTGAGCGACTATAACGAAGAATATTTACTTGTTGAAATATGACTGTAACTTTCCAGTGGCGTTGCTTGCGGCGAGCTCGAAATTTTCTATAGTTTCTCATTTATTGAAAAGTGGAACTACATAACAGCATAAATAGGATCACTAAAAAGTATTAAATAAAATAAATGTTTAAAAAAACAAAAAACCGCCTTCAAAAATGCAAAAAATAACTTCTTATAAAATGATAGGTACCTATAGGTAGGTCAGTCCAACTGAAGTCGGCGTCCCACAATATTTTAAACCAAAAGCCGAATACAGTTGGACTGACCTACCTATAGGTACCTATCATTTTATAAGAAGTTATTTTTTGCATTTTTGGAGGCGGTTTTTTGTTTTTTTAAACATTTTTCGTTTGTGTGGTCAGCTTCGCTTTACTATGGTCCAACTTTTTAGTCCTCACCCATTAGCGTCACATGTTGTTGCACAGAAAAAGATCGTAGACATTAAACACGCATACTTTATTAAAATGAAAAGTTCAAGGTGGGGCAAATTAAACAATCATTTGTCGTGTCCTTCCTGCAACGTATTGTGTTACAGGGCAATTAGTTATCGCGGACATTGTAAACGCCGCCATTAGCCCGCTGTTTGCGCTGAAAGTGCATTAGCGATGCAGTGACGTACACGGCTAATGTCATTGATAAGTATACGTTTAAGTTGATTGGATTGCCACATGATGATGATATGATGGTGATAGTTGTTTGATACCCATTTCAAAGAAAATCTGCTTGAAGTAATTTGTTATTTATAGGAAACTCAACCTTTTTGCTGTAGAATGTCAGATGGACTTTGGAACTAGGGTGGGGAATAAATTTATTTCCTTGACTGTACAATTGAACGTGCGTGCTTACATTAGTTAAGATGAATATCAACCCAAATCAATTAAACATGCGGGTACAGTCATATTTCATTCAGCACGCTAGGTTGCTATACACCGATATTATACTGAAGGTTCAGGTGCTAGGCTAACAAATGTAACAAAAATGTATATGTCGCTAAAATTAACAATAACAATCTATTATTAAATTATAAATAGATAATGTATTTTATTTTTTTATTTTTACCAAATGTAATTTTACATACATACATACATAAAATCACGCCTGTTTCCCAGAGGGGTAGGCAGAGACGACTTCTTTCCACCTGCTACGATCCTGACAAATGTCTTTTGCTTCTTCCACATTCATACATCGAGTCATGCACGCACGTCGGTTTCGGGTACTTAAGATTCGGCCCTTTTCCAGTATTTCTCCGATTTGATTCGAAAAAGTACGCCTTGGGCGGCCTCTTCCGACCCTTCCATTCACTTTCGCTCTGTATATCTCTTTCGTCAATCTTCTTTCATCCATCCTTTCCAAATGACCGAACCATCGAAGCATGCCCTTTTCAATCTTAGTCACTACATCTTCTTTTAGTCCACATTTCTCTCTGACCTTTTCATTCCTTACTCTATCAATCAGTTTCACACCACACATACTACGCAAAGAGCGCATTTCAACTGCATTTATACGACTTTCATGCTTGTCCTGCCACACCCAACATTCACTACCATACATCAGAGTAGGGACCAGTACTCCATTGTGAACAGCCAATCGCGCTTTTTGTGAAACGCCCCTTCTGCCCACAAAGGAGTTCAGGGCCCCATTAATTTGATTTCCCGCATTCACCCTCCTAATGTAATTTTAATACTATTATTATCCAGTTTTAGATATTGGCTTTTTTAACTCTTAAATTGAACCGTTCCTTAGTAAAATTCAACGCATTCTCTTATCTTCTGTAAACTTGACGTTACTAGCGCCATCTGTCCTCCGCCGCTGACATCATATTCGCAAAATATGATCTGTGTAAAACATTATACTTCTTTAGGGCCGATTTATCCAATTCCCTATGTAGTTGAAGTTTTAAGTTGTCACTCTCCTTTTCTTTGTTATATAAAAAAACCGGGCAAGAGCATTTCGGACCTTGCTCAGTGTAGGGTTCCGATGCGGTCACTACAAACACAAAACTTTCGAAAAACAACAAGTATTTGTAGTTATTAGGTGCTGTCTAAGATTTGTTTTTACTTATTTTAACTTGATCTTACTGCGCTGTATAAAACACAGCAGTTTAATTTTTGGTACTTAGACAGTTTTATGAAAAAAAGTGAGTGTGACATACGGACAGACAGAAAGAAAGAGGCGGACATGGTTAAACTATAAGGGTTCTTAGTTTGACTTCGGAGTCCTCAAAAGGACGGCTAATATTTTTCCGACATTATTATAGTGTTGTCTGGAGATAGAAAAATGAGCCAAATTGTCTTATGCGTAAAGAAATGTTTAAAAATGAGGAGTGTCTTTTCAAAAGGGCTTATTTCGACTATAATATTTTTTTGGGAAATCAACGAAAACATAAATCCACGGTTTCCATTTAGAAATTATTGTTTGGTTTTCGCTATCGTATTGAAGTAAGTTAACATAAATGTTATGGCACTACATACATTGCTTTATCTACCGGAATAATTATGTAAATTGCCATAAATTTTCAGAGTTAAGTTCTTTTGATGCGAACTTTTGGAATTAAGTCGTTTAGTTGTGGCCGTGTGTGAAATAAACCTTTTTAATTCGTACATTACAGAAATAAACTCTTATGATCATTGTTTAATCTTAACGCGATTTTGGTGCCTTAATAACAATAATTGTTTATTATCAGGAAATTATTCCAATTACATTTCTAGCTAAATAATAAGTTACAAAATGCATTTTTTTTCCTTAACCTGTTTAGTTTTAGTGGCTAGCTTCAAATTTACTTCTAGTCCTACAAAAACGTTCTAATTCAATATAGATAATAAATCTATAAAAGAAAAAATAGCCTCTTTTGATGCGAATTTTAACCTCACAGAATATTATGTATTTTTAAAAGACTCTTCAAACATAGCTATGACGAATGCAAACGTCAAAATAGACTAAAATATAATTTTGAGTACCTACCTACATTTATTTTTGGTATACCTATAAAATATATCACCTTCAATATTGTTGAGCGTTGCCGCTCAAATTGTAATTACCGAGGAACTCGAATTGCCGAGCGAGATTGTATTTCGTAAGATTATTTAGAAGGAAAATTTTCATCTCGTTCGCTATCTGGTATCAACATTTCATTATTACTTTTTTGTTACAGGTAAGGACGACTTTAATATCCCCGGGCCGCGACCGTAACGTCTCGTGAGTATAAACAACACAAAGAAAAAACTTATTTTTTGGAACGCCAACTACAATAAGTCAATGTCGGAAGTCCTTTTCTACAGGCAACAGCTACGGGGCCGCAAGATGGAAACTCTTCTATTCCTCAAAAAGTATGGGATAACAGTTGACCACGTGGTTTATCGTAACGCACGAGAATCTCAGCCCATACATTTTGAACGATAGAAAAGAACTTAGCTTAGCCAAATAAAATAGGTTTTGGGCTTAAAACCACTAAATTTCATAAACTACCATCATCATCATCATTATCAGCCGCAAGACGTCCACTGCTGGACAAAGGCCTTCCCCAAGGTTTTCCACAACGATCGGTCCTCTGCTGCTGTCATCCAGCGGTTTCCCGCGACCTTTATCAGATCGTCAGTCCACCTTGTGGAAGGTCTGCCAAAACTACCATTGGCTGAGTCAAATTGTCTCATTCTTAAAATGAACGGATTTCTTTATGACTTTGACCATAAACGTCATATTCTCTAAATTCCTAAACATTAAAATTGATTAAAATGCACAAGTCCTTCAAATACCGAATGACAGAAATGACAAAATATTAAAAACTATGAAAGTGTTTTGAAGTTTAGGCATTATGAGACTAAGCTATTTGGAAGTTCGGCCACATTAATTAAAAAAAACAATTTAGGTATTTTGGGACCAAAAAGTTTTGAGATCTCGGAATGTTGATAAAGAGGTAAAACTCAATTTAGTAGCTATAAGCCCAAAGCTAAAATAGGCGCCTTGGTGCATTGGCGCCAAGAGAAGATGAATAACGAACGGAACAAAATGTATGCGTTTGACGATCGAAAATCGATATCCACCCTCTTATATGTATAACTGTATGCTTTGATTAGTCCCTTGCTATAAATTCAGATGTTATTATAGTTAATTTGTATCCTTACTTACTTTAAGTTTTATACTTACGTTCTACACTTATTTTGAATACTTTCAAAGTGTACATTAAATACCCATAAGCTTAAAAAAATATGTAGGAAGTATAGTGGAGTCTAGGTGGACCCTGGAAAATCGGCAGCGTTAGCGTTACCGAAATTAAGATTCTTGGCTATTGCTGCTTGTGGGCGACGGTGACCTTTCCATCTGAGAAACTATTCTCTTGGAAACGGCTTCTTGTCGATCGGTAAACCGAGCGAACGAGCACATACGAGCGACGGTTAAGCTACCTAATTGAGAATGCATGCCTTAAAATACAGAACAACTTAAACTCGCAGATACTTGAGTTCCCAAGGAAAATAAAGTGTTGCATATTTATTTCATAAATTAATAAACTTACACTAATATACGTACTACAATTAAAAGTTAAAAATAAACTTATTTAAATAAAAATAAAACTTAGCTAAATATATTAAAGATATTATTTACAAGATACAGTTACGAAATGCCTTGTGTTTTAGTCTACTTATCTAATTCTATTTTAAAAAAAAAACCGTATTCTGGTATGACTGCGCTCTCGATGCAAAACCGCCATTTTCTAAATCTGCCATCTTACCATTCTTACCCCTCCAACCGTTACTGTAATTGCCCCCCATTTTTATCCGGACGTGCCGCGAGACACTTTTCCACGTTCATTCAGTCGACATAATGCGCTTTATTGCCCCGGTACAAGGTGCTTTTTCTTGGCACTTACTAGAATTATGTCGTCCAACAGAGCCAGTAACGGCGTGATAATGTTCAGGTGGAGACAGTTTTGAACAATGAGATACTAAAGTGTTTTTTCTTATTTAACGTCAATATCTCAAGGTAATTGGCACTTTTTAACTCGCGCTAAATATGAGGGTTAACGTGTCTGTCTGTGGCAGCGTAGCTCCCAAACGGATTAACTGATTTGGATGCGGTTTTTACTTTAAAAATAGGGTGCCAAATATGTTTTAGGTTAAGGTTATAATTACATAGTCTTTTCTCCGATGAGACCTGCCGCGTTACCGCGGTTTCGGTTCTAGTCGGTGCATTCTCCGGGCAAATATATCTCTGATTACTCATATGGGGTCAGCGTTTGAGGGTAAAATTGCTTGGAGCCCTGGCGGATGTAATTAACACTGTTGAATAGATAGAAACCCCCAACATGCGACCGCGACTTCCACAGCTAAAAACTCTTTTATTTATTTATTTATTCACACACGTTATAATTATAATAACACCCCTTTGTTTGCGTCGGGGGTTAAAAAGATCCACATCTTTTTATTTAACTTAGATCAAAATAAAATTGAACTCCTGTGCAATAATATGTTTATTGCCAAGTAAAATCCACTAGGTTTTAATCCCCCCGTTGTTGCCGTGGAGCTCGTTAAGGACCAATTGTCGAGATTGCGCTCTAATTGCGAATCCAGTGTGCCGCCACCCTTAGCTCGGTGTGCAGCGAGCCTTAATTTGACGGGCCGCGCCACGGTAATGAAGGTTTTAATCACTGAAATTAAGGCTTTGTTATCAACGCGTGTACTTTTGTTCCTTTTCGCTTTCACTTGTTTAACAGTTTTTTATTTCAGTTCAAAGCAGCGTAGCTAGCCGGGTACAATGTACATTAATACTTAGTCATAATTTCTAATTAATAAAAAATCATTTTTTTTTATTTTTACCGAAATTTCACGGTGTTCCCAAGCTAGCTAAATTCCATTCTATAGCCTTCCACAGACCAAGAGTCGAACTGACAGGCCGAGAGGGTTCTAGTTATTTAACTTATTAGGATGTTAGGTAGATATTTGTACTTATAGGGGCCTGAAATAAAGGTCCTATATTTGAATTTGTTAGGTACAATCTAACAGATTGCTACATTCCTCGGCCTGTCAGTCAGACTGTAATGTTAGTCAGTGTGTCAAAATCAGGGCTCGGAAAACGGTATTTTTTTCTAAACGGTTTCGTCTTAAATGCCTAAGGAACGATTTGTTTCGGTTTCGTTCGCAAATAACGTTAAAGAAAACGTTTTTGAACAAGAACGAAATTTAAATATTTTTTGATCCATATATAACGTTTTTAAACGTTTTTTTCCATTTGCTGGGTTCGGTAGTATCTAACATTACTAAACAAGTTCATGCTTGTCGCCGCTTTGTAGCCGAACACCGCGCGCGGCCGCGTCCCGTGGATTAAACCGGTTTTTGATAACGTTCTCGTTTCGTTTCCGTTCCGAACAAAATGTTGAACAAAGAACGGTTCGAAACGTTTTTAAAACGTTATTTTGAATAATGTTTCCGAGCCCTGGTCAAAATATAACAAGTTTTTTAGAAATTATTTTTTTAGTTTTGAACACATGTGGAGTTGTAAGAAACATTGGACATTTCCACCAACTCCCTCAAAGGCTGCTCTATTCTAAAGAGACTGACCTCGGAAGACATCATACCAGATACTGAATAAAAAAGTCCAAAACATACTTTGAATATTCGACCAAGTAAAATAATTTTGCGCGCCTCTGCGGTTAGAACAGGCCGCGGAGTACCTTGTTTGGCAGCGAACAGGTTTCGAACTTTTAACAATGCTGAGAAGTTTCTTGCTCCAGCCATTTTGCTTTATTTACATCAAAATATTAACCTCAACGTTCATTTTACTTAGGGTAACATTTTTAATGAAATGAAACACTTTTTGGGCTAAGTTCGAAAATTATTTCATTTGGTACTACCGTAGCCGTTTCACGGACCAGTTCTTGGCCTTTTTATATAGTTCATATCGTTCTGTCTGTATCTGTTCATGCGTGAAAAGCCAACGATGAAATCACAACAAAATCGACGCACGCACCAGTTTTTCTCAAACCCCAGGACAACAACGCAAGTATACTATAATAAAAACCAAGCGTTGGAAACCGGACCACTCCTGCAGCATCACGACTTAAGAGGTTCAATTATAGGCATCATGGCACTTTTTGGGTGAATACCTATCCAACGGCACCCCGCAAAAACAGTCAAGGCATTAAGCATACAGCGCTTCTATTCTAGGTGTTAAAATTAAAGTCGTATTTAATTTGGCCTGTTATGGCATTGTTTTTAATTCGGCCGCCATTACTGTGAAGCAAATAAGAGCTATCAAAACGTTGACAATACGGAAACAGATCCAAAACAATATTGTTTTTACCATGTTGAATAGAGGTCGAGGCCATAAGGAAAAATACAAAAACATTACTTTTGAAACTCCACAACAATTGCAAGAAGCAACTAACGTTAAATCTTTCTCAAGCACCACCGCGGGGCCGGTTGTGTCGATTGTATAAAGCAGTTGTGATGATAATACTTTCTCAAGTGCAAGCTGAATCACAAGTTTGGCCGTAAATATGAAAACGAACTCGAGCGCTGCAAACAACTCGCCGAGATGCACCGCTGTTATTGGTCCCAGTCGAGAGTTATGTCCGAATAAGTTTCTTGGCTCCGAGTAAAATATATCTCACCTACAGTATAAATGTTAAAAAAATATGCCAACTTCATGTGCTACCAAAGAACAAGAAGAAGAAGAAGAAGAAATACCACCACCAACCAACCACCAACCATAGGACACAAATATACAAATGGATAAAGAAAACAGTGAAGGTACCAGGGATAGCGCGCAATGTGTGTCCTCGCGGCAGTGAAACGGACACTGGCAAAATTAGTGACAACTAAACAGGTAACAACTTGTTGCCACTAAATGCATTTTGACTCCTAACTTGGCAAGTTTCTAGGCAGTATGGTACATTTAACATGTAATCAGTATTTTTCTTCTTCTACTGACAAATTACAAATTAATATGCATTTAAAAACATAAAATCCTCACCTTACCATGCATGTATGTACTGACAGCTTGTATGTACGTAAGAAACAACATGCATGACTACAAACTGAGTTCGTCCAAAAGACGACCTCTGCTGATCGTTCCGAGCCGCCGGCTGGCTAAGTCACGAAGGTCACTCAGCATCATGGGGCCCACCCTATACAACTTGCTCCCGACTGATATAAAAAACTCAACCAGCAATAGTATATTTAAGAGCAAGCTTAAATCATTGCTTATGGAACAGGCATGTTACTCAATTGACGAGTTTTTGCACACTCGGAAGGATCCGGCACCGTAATGTGTTACTGGTGTACCTACCTAATTTAATTTAATTGTAATTTTAAATTATGACTTGTAAAATGTACTTTTACCAATAAAGATCTGTATTCTGTATTCTGTATTCTGTAGAGGGACTAATTTGGTGTCACTGCCATTAATTTAGTTTTTAGATATCACTACTTTTGGTGTCACGTGAGGACTTGGGCCTGTTTTTTTACATGAATGATTTTGGAGGGTTAGGTACTTAAGTTATTTGGCTCCGCATAAAATATTTTTGTGAACGTGAATTGTTCAACTATGAGGAAAAGATTGTTTGGTAGTTGGTGGTGTTTCTTTATGTCAAGATGATTATGAAATAATGCTTTGTAGAAAATGAGAGCTATTATTTGTGGGACTTTCGTTATCTATTAGAACTACCTTAGAAGAAAGCGAAAAATAATATTACACATTTGTTAAAAGGTAATAAAATGAAAGTCGCTCAGGGAAAATATTTGTACGAAAAACATGTTTCAAAGTGCTTATTTCATTATTAACTTACTTTATCTCGGAATTCGTTTCGATTTTAGTTATTTAAATGGAAATTAAACCGTAGGGAATAAACCTTTCACTTTCGACCTAAAATTAATCTTGGATAACTGCAAAGTTAAAATGGGACTAAAACAGTTGAAGTTTGTTAAATTGACGAGGAATATTTACGAATCTACCATTTCTATACGATACTTGTTAGCCTATTATTGTGTCTCACTGCTTTCTTTCTTTCTATCTTTCTTATATAAATTATGGGTGGTGTGTCCGTGTTCGCGTAACGTTAGACCTAGCGACAACAGTCAAACTTGACAGTTAAGAGACACTTCATTGCCGGCGTGGCATTGCGATGACATTCGAGGATCGGGTGTCCGACAGCTTCCTTATTATATTTGGGCGTGTCAATATATTTTAGATGTTTCATATTTTTCCATCGCAAATAAAGATATTATTTTTATAGTGTCTTTTACAGCGTTGGTGGCCTAGTGGCTTAAGGAGTCGACTCGTGATCGTAAGGTACCGAGTTCGAACCCCCGCGGTCACCATGTACCAATGAGATTTTCTAACTTAAGTACATTACCCGATACTCTTACGGTGAAGGAAAAACATCGTGGGGAAACCTGCACATTCGAACAGCTGAGTGTTTAAGAAGGTAATTGCACAAAAGATCCTAAAGCGTCGAAGTGTATCCGAAAGGGCCCACGTGTAAGATAAGATAAGATAAGATAGGGTATTTTAGAATATTTCTGTATGTATTAAACACAGTAACCTACTGAAAAGGTACTTAGCATAACCATATTCGTTACCATATTCGGCTTTCAGAATCTTTAATTATTTAATTTGGTTGGATGTATTATTTCCCCTTTCTATAAAATTTCTTTAATAAAGTAAATTATTGTCAAGACCCCCCATTGCTACTAATATTCCGATCCCCTATAAATCAACCCCTTATCCTTCATTATAGACAACATCAAAGAATACTCATACTTACCATCAGATACTTCCTTATGCAAATAATCATGCCGTATTCACAGTAATTACAGAGAGTTCACGTAACGATCGCGTTTGTGTGTAGTGTAGTTGAGCTAGTGACGTCATCGTAATGATACCCCGTGATTGTGATTGTGCGGTGTGATAAGGAATGCTATTTACTAACCAGATGGAATGAGACTTGCTAACAAACATATTGTATGATCAACAAGATGTGTGTGTGTGTGAACCACTGTAGAATCCTGTCGCCATGAGGTGAAGTATCAACGCAGTCAGTCAAGCTTGAGCGATGCGTCTGTCAACATTAGAACATTTCTAGTCGTATTAATATGCATCTTACTGACGTAATGAGTAAGGTGTATTTTGCTCCTAATTTTAGTTAGTCACTTTCGGAACGCTTTTGAAAATCTCGGAACTGAAAACATAGAAAGAAAGTGAAATATAAAATATATTGAAACAATCTAAATTCGTCCTCAGGGTTGGCAACGCATTTGCAGTCTGAGGATTGTAGTCTTGAGAATGTAAATGTCGATGGACCTCAGATGCTACATACGAGTACCTGCCAATGTACCAGGTGGTCTGGGCCTTATTCTACGCGGCAAAACAATGTTTTCGATATGTTACCGTATTTTAACTCTTATTGCGTTGAATATAAATGCGGCCAAACAATACGATTACATGTCAAAAGCGCTATTGTTTTGCCGCGCAGAATAGACGCCCTGCTTGTTTGCCTTGGAAACAGTTAGATCTTAATCGGTCGTATTACTATTCTATTTTTTGCTCTCGTAACTCAATCTGTTACTGGATTTTAATCCTTTATCAGGGCCTCTATTCAACACAGGAAAAAACCAAATGTTTTTTGATCAGTTATCATATCAGCTCTTAATTACTTTTTTTTTTTTTTTTATGACATAGAGAAGGCAATCGAGCACACAGGCCACCTGATGGTAAGCGGAAACTGTGACCCATAGACATTCGCATTCACAAGACTACAAGACTAAGACTGCAAATGCGTTGCCAACCCTGAGGGCTAAGATGGTATGCCTCTATGCTAGTCATTACACCGGCTGTCTTATCCCCAAACCGGAACACAACAGTGCGAACACTGCTGTTTGGCGGTAGGTTAAGGTAGGGTAGGATAAGATGGTGGTAGCGATCCGGACGGACTCTGCACAGAGTCCTACCACCCGCAAACACACAAACTTGACAGCAAAAGCGGCCGATATAAAAACAATACCGTTACAGGTCAAATACGATTTGGATTTTAACCGCCTACAACTGAGACGCTTTCGTTGTGTTCGCATGCGTTGCAAATTGCTATATGTAAATTCAGCTGTAACATGTTAGTATTAAAGTTAGTTCGCTGTTAAGTTATTGCGTCCAATTAGGGCACGCTGGTAATTCGATTTAGTTTCGCGGCAGCACGATTTAATGTTAGCAGAATGGGCTGTAGTGTTTTGTGGTTAGAATTAATAGCACTAGGCTTGGTTTTAATATTTATTTTATTATGTTATCTTGTGTTAATAACTCTTCGAAAACTTATCATTATGTACTTATGTACAATGTTTACCTTTCTATGTGGACTTTGATCTAGGAGAATGTTTTCGTGATCTAAGAACCTTTTCAAAAATGACACCTGAATGATATTTTTATTTCGTGGTAGGTATAAGCTTACGTTATAGTACCTTACTTAATGCTTAATAATTGCAAAGTTATAGAATTGAATAGAATATAAATAATTTGTTCAACTTACAACAACACAACGGTGAATGCGAAAAGCACATGACCGGTCTGAGAGCCTTGGGGGAGGCCTATGTCCAGCAGTGGACGTCTTTCGGCTGACATGATGATGACAACAACACATTTAAAACAAATGCTAAGTAGAAAATCACTTTAAACATGGCGTACTCAGCATTGCATGTATTTAATCATAATATTGTTGTGTATGTGTTTGTGTTATACTTCTGAAATTCCGTCTCAGTACCAAAACGACCCATCTTCATTTGGATGCGTAAATGCTTATGCATATTAAGAACTCACGCTACCGCTTAGTTGCCACATAATTGACGTATATCTTTGAAGAACTTGTGGCCTCCAAGTATTAACGCACAGTTCGCCAAGTGTAACTTTAGTAACAATGTCCGTTTGTAACCGTGACGCCCCGTTATCTCCCGAATTCGAACAACTCGCAACTGTTGGCGGTGACGTCGACTGAAGTTGAGACAGGTCTGTGTGTAATGCCAGGGTGTAGTATATTACATCCTGTTTGGGGACTTGCTGGAGGCTATTCAAATTTCTATTTGCATGTTAGGGTCAGGTTAAAAGTAGGGGTTTAAGAGTGTGTCGATTTGGTTTGCTTTCTCGACTTGCTGTGTGAGATTTTGGACTCGTCTGTATTTAGGTAGGTATGTTAGTCAGTCATAAAAGTATGGATTACAACCTTTTTTTAAACACAGCATGGTAAAAGTTAAAGTGTTATTCGTTTCATGGCAACGTTTCGGGAAAAGAAATGAAAATGTAACTTTTTCTCCAAAATAATACTGAGATCCTACACTAAAGAGGTCTCTAATTGGAGAAAATCCTTGAAAAACATGTGACAAATACCCAAGCTTGCTCGTTTAGGGATTTATTTAGTAGTTTCCTTCAGAAAGCATTTTTTCTAATACGGTTAGAGACTTGGGTGATGGTAAAAGCCTCTCTCCAATAACAGACCTAGTCAAATCTAAATAGCTTTGGCAGGTTTACAAGACGGGACAGATTACCGCCGCAAAAGGATGCTTCTCGCATGTCTCGCTAAAAGGCATCATCCGGTTTGTCATTCTAAGGGTTCCTACCCTCCTCAGTCAGTGGAGTGAAACAACATTAAAGAGAAGTTAGTTCACTGTTGTGGTATTAGTTTGTAAAAACTTATCTAACGTCCGAAACCGCGTTTGCTTTAAAAGTGCCATTCTAGTCTCTTATTTACGACTATTAAATGTACATCATTTGTTATGGAATGCTTTCTGCCTTTTCTTAACTGCTTTTATCTTTTATTATCCGTTTAATAAAAAAGACGATTTACCCTGTTGAGTTTGTAAAGATTTGCAGACAGACGCCTTATAGTAGGTATACAAAGTCCAAACATGGAAAGTTATTGAAAATGAAAGCCATTCCTTTCATTGTACTAGGTTAAAATGCCTTGCCAACGAAACGATAGCTTTTAGTTAAAAACAATACGATATCACCTCAAAGGCAATATTGTTTTTACCCAGTAGAAGAGAAGGCCTGATATATGACTCTTACTGCAACTTGTCAGAAGCCCATGGAGTTAACGCCATGTGCTTCTGTTAATCTATTAGAGAAAATACTCTTTACAATAACCCAAAAAAGTGGTCATCGCGTTTGATATCCATTGACTTCCGTGATCCGTGACAAAATAGGCAACTATGTATTTATTACACACACACACACACACACGCACGCACGCACGCTCGCACGCACGCACGCACGCACGCTAGTACGCACATACGAAACACGCACACGCACACACACATTTTAAAATGTACATTATCACTTATTTCTTAAAAAAATCTCGAAATTAGCGAAATATTCCTTGAATGAAAGTTATTCTTTAAAATGAGAGTTAGATCTCCTATTGCTCTTTTTTTCACTGAATTTAACAGTTCACAATATACGGCCCCAGAGGTTTTATGACACTAACTCACTGTACCATAATTCAGTCAGTATGTTTTATGCTACACTCTTCAACGCATAGACACCTCTTTTGCTTCTTACGGTTACTGGGTTGTTAATATTAACAAATTATTGTGTTATTAGACTTGAAATGTTATTAAAATATTAGACATCTGAACTGACTGTACCTTAATGAGTCAAGCGACGTTATTTCAACGACGCTCAACAAATTGTCGGGCCGTCAGTGTTGTCCAATTACGCCGTGCATCAAGCGCCGGATTCGAACGCGGGTCTTGGCACCGGCGGCGCCGAGCTGCTGGCACGGCGCCCGCGGCGACTGCGGCGGGGGTAGTTTAGGCTAGTGGGCATGAGCGATGGTATAAGCTGTAGCGATGTTAACCTTATAAAGCTACAAACACAAAGAGGGCGGAGCGGTGCGTTCCCAATTCCCATATAAAAAACCCAGTGCGACTCCTTACTTAAATTTGTAGGAAACCCGCTCCATTACGACTTCCACAACTTTAACTTAGATCAACTTCATTGGAATTTACAATTTCTCGATTTAACCAATCTGTTTTGCTAATAATCTTGCTATTACTCAAGTTAAGTACAGTCTGTGAGCACTTATAAGGTGCTTCGGGTTTCTACTTCTATCCACTCGCTATTAATGTGTGCGTATGAGAGACGAGTACAAACCTGAACTACCTTCTAAGAGCTACGGCACTATTGTTGAGCTTGTTGTTACCAATTCAAAGGTTGATTTACATTATGTAAAACTTGTATTCTACTTATTAACGTGCTAATAGTTGAAAGTGACGATACACAGCAACTCACCCGCTATTACTCTGCGCATTCCGGCTGACTTGTCTTAATGGCAGTCGCTTACTTGACCCGCGGATCGCCACAAGTAGCACCACACCTCAAAGTGCTCTGTATAGTGTTGTAAATCTACGACGTTCCGCCCCAGTACGTCATTTCATTTGTAACGGCAATTTGATTGGCGCCATTTTTCAACTTTATTGCATTCGCGACTTTCGGAAGTATACGGTTAAGGATCCACTAGACTCTGCCTAAATTGACATGCCTTTTTTGCGTAAAAGACGCATTAAAATGATGGGTCAGCGTTTTTGAAGCTTCGGTGCGGTCGATCCTTCATCGTCGACGCTGATCGCCGCCAGTGACGCCACACCCAACAGGGCTCGTTAGTCGTTACTCCGCGGCGCATTCCGGCCGAGTGCTCTTTATTGCAATCGCAACTTTCCGCGATATATTGTTATAGTCGGCGATCAACGCTGCAAGTGGGACCACTCAACAATTGCTAATCTAATATACACTCAGGAGCAAAAATACCGGGTCAGAGTGCGTTTTTCATACTAAAGAGGCTATTTCGAAGCCTTAGTTCCTCGCCAGGGAATGCTTTTAGTGAAATCTGATGCTGAATACCCCGAGCATCGATACAGGACTTCCAGAGTGCCTAGGATACCGAACTGAATGAATCCGCGGTTAACGCCGGAATAGTGCCTGTTCAGAAAAACATCTAAAATTGCAATAAAATGTAAGGAAATCCAAATGTTGACCCAAACTCTCCCGCTGTGGTGTGAACTGATTGTGCGATCAGTTAGGTATCTTAAGAACTTTTGACCTCCTTTATTGAACCTTGGACTATCTACCATTAAACCTCACTCAAAACAACCCCTGGCGAGGAACCAAGGCTTCGAATTAGTCTCGTTTGTATGAAAAACGCGCTCTGACCCGGTATTTTTGCTCCTGAGTGTACGTTACCGGATTTAGTTAATGCAGCCTTATGCAAAGTTTTCTCTACAGGGGATATTGGTGACGGTGAGGTTAGATAAGGATCTTTCAAGTATCCATAGTACATTTTTAATAGTCAGAAACGGTTATCGTGCTTAAAAATGCAGTTTTATCGAATTTTCATTGTTTCTTTACTCAATTCAACCGTTTAGTTCCTGAGGCCATAAATCTGTTTGCGTCTGAGTTTATTTGAAAGCGATGCTCACGCCATAACTTCTAAAACCATTTAATGTAACGGACACAGATTTATGTTGGCACCGTCTGTTAATGGAATATAGTAGTTGTCTTTTGTGTACGTGGTTTTGAAGCTAGGTTAGTATTTTTGAAAAGTCAGTTAAACAAGGTGCGTAATGCTATGTCATGTTATTTGATTCAACCCAAAGCATGTACTCTCCCAAACACGGTGGATTATTAAAAGGCAATTTGACATATAATGACCGGTGCTGGTGTAATGACTAGCATAGAGGCATTCCATCTTAGTCCTCAGTGTTGGCAACGCATTTGCAACGTGTTAGGCTTGCAGTCTTGTGAATACGAATGTCTATGGGCCACAGTTTCCACTTACCATCAGGTGGCCTGTGTGCTCGTTGGCCTTCTTTGATGTTGACGATAATATACTTGAAAACTTTTAGTACATTTGTTTAAGTTAAATTGTTACGATATTTGACACAATGATAGTTGCAAGAAATAAAAAGACAAGGTCGATAAAGTGGATATAAATCGTCGTGACGACGGATTAGTGGGGCTCTGGCGATACAGCGGCACGGGGAAAAGATTATATCTATGGTTTATCTTCAGTCTCGTTTTTGAGGTAACGCCGATTTCTCGAAGATAAATGTTTTTCGATGGCGTTTCTTGAAAGGTTTTATACAAACTGGGGATAATATGTGTGGGTTTTTACGGTTATTGTCTGTTTTTCCCCTCATTCTTGCCTGATTCTTCTCAACGAGATCTAATGTGTCTTAAAGGGATAAGTTCGCCGTTGTACTGGTTTTTTGTATTTATTTTTTATTCTTGTACAATAAAGAGGATACATACAAGTAAGTATGATAAATATGAAGTTCTTATCTTTAAAGATATTTTTACGTTAAAGTTTTCATGTAAGTACATAAAAAAAAGAATAGAATAATCATTATTGGCCTTACATTGAAACTGCCTTTAGTAATTCCGGTTGTGCGACGTATCTCCGTAAATATACACTTAAAAGCCATTTTTTTTAACAATAATTGGCCGTCAACAGTGCAGAAGCCCTAGACAAGCTTAACGCTTTCGAAAATAGTCAAAAGTGTATGGAACTGACATAAGCGCTTGACACGACCATCTGGCAGCTTGCGTGAATCACATACATTTTCGAAAACCATAACGACCTAGACATGCATCTTCTCTAGGGCAACAGACGTCTCGTTCTATTACATATAATAAGAGTAAGACAGGTATTGTTGCCGCCTGAAAATTACCGTTAAAAGTTGCCCGTGTGCCACCGTCACGAATTTGCATAAACGAGTATAGGTAAATCTTGGGCCCCCAGCCAGACTTCCTGTCGTGGGATCGAAAGGGGAAAAGGCCTCTTTTGAGCGACACGAAATAATATTAGTTTAACATCCTCATCCCTCCCAAACATGAGTAGATATGCTTATTTCCCTTATAATTCCAGGGGTTGTAAACGCCAGGACAGGGAATACTCAACCTAGTAAGTGTATTTAAGTCCAAATAAGTGAAATGTGATTAATATTTAATTTTAAGTTGTGAACTGTTAGCTTTAATGTATTAACTAAATATGTATATAATTATAAAGAAGGCCGATATGCTCAAACATAGGTGATAAGCAAAGTCAGTAAGTCTCAAATAAGCAATAAACAATTTGATATCAAGTCCAAAAAAGAAGTTACAATTCTAGGGCTAACGATATACGGAATACAAAAGAGATGATAATTTATGTACCGTACATCACCCTGTAATCCAATTAATACGAAATGTATTTGCATCGGAAAGTGTACAAGTAAGTTTTATCGTAAATAATGATGGTAACGGGGGTTTTAAACACCCGAACAAAAAGAGGGGTATCGGTCTGTAACATCGTAGCTCCCAAATGGATCGGTTTGGATTCTCTTTTTTTTCTAATACCTAAAGCTTCTTAAAAAAAACTTGGCAAGGTTTTATGAAAACCGTTAAGGCCTAATAAGAGATCTCAGCTCTGAAAAATCTGGTCACTAAGAGGTTACGTATTTATTCCAAGTTCCAAAGGAATTTCAATAAATTATATTTTCTTAGAAAACTCTTCACATTGACTTCTCTGAACATTTATCCTTGACGGTACTAAATGTGAAGTCGTCCAAGCAGATTTCTCAGCTCTATTAAGCACTAGGTCCCTCAGGAATAGATGGTCAATTAGGGCTCATTCAGACGGGCCGGCACACGGCCGGGGGCCGCCCGGCGCCCGTCCAGTCGCCGGCGGGCGCGAGACGCGAGCGGTCGTGCCCGCGCCACGGTAACGCTCTGCTCCGCGGCTGGCATATTGGCCAAATACAGTGTTAGATACGACAGGATCTTTAGATTTTATAATTGGTGTAGCTTTTTATTAAAGTACGTTTTTTGTCGAAACAGTTCAGTGATTATTATAATGTTTTTCGTTGAATAGTAAGGAATTAATTGTTCAGCGACCTAGTTAGAATGAATAGGGTTTTAAAAAATGGAATTATAAAATCAATTACCGTGGATCGCGTTGCTACGCAGTTAATAAAGCAGCAGATGTTTTAAATACTAATAATTGACACAAAGAAGCTACAAAAAAGATATCCTTGTCTTATATTTCTTTCCGAAGCTTCGTCTCCTTTAACTATCCAATTTTCCGAATTAACGAAAAATCCATTGAGAGGAAAACCTTACTAAGCTATTAGTACATTAAAAGTACTTTAGTGCTAGTTTTTCCTGCCAATAGATGACATGATATATCTGTGTACCCCAAAGAAAATGTTAAACACTAAGTGCCTTGTTACAGTAAATTTGAAACTAAACATTCAGTGACATTAATACAAGGTTCAAGCATTATCGACTTTTTTATTGGCTGCGTGTTGTGAGAAAGAAAGTAACTACAGAAAAACAAAGGATATTTAATTTAACCGTACGCTCGAAATTATTAAAGCTCATTTTCAGTATAAGCACGTGCTGAATAAAAATTTGTACACTGTGGCTGAAAAAAAATCTTTCCTTTCTTGCCATAAAAGAACTGGTTAAGTCCGAAACGTACTCTAGCACAGAGGGTTCCACAATCGCATCTAGGTACGTTAAATTTGTATTCATGTAGTGTTATATTATAAACCCAATAAAGTCCTGCCACTGCTTTTTCTCATCTTTAAGAAGTCCCGACTTACGGAACATTACCATTTTTATTATGAGAACGCTTTGTTTGAACCTCTAAATACAACAAAATGTTTTGCGAATTTCAGTCTAGCCCTAGCCGTTTTAGAGCAAAATTGTTTTGACAGACAGATGGATACCTACACGGATAGACAGACGGGCGATACACATGCCTATATAAATAAATATACTACTGAAACACGTAAAAAACATCAAAAGGAATAAAATACTTGTGCGCACCACATAAATATTTTCTCAAAAATGACAGGAAAAGTTGACATTACTATCTATATATTGGGATGCGAAGTACATAGTTTACTGACAGATCTCAAATTAAAAAAAAAAAAACATTGCGTGCTCGCTACACAAGCACGCAATGTTGCATACAAATTTCATTACCATCTAGTATCTAACTTTTTAAAAAGTGAAAACGGCCTTAATAAAATGAGGGCACAAGTCTTATTACATCCAAATTTTGTTCGGAATATAACTTTTTTATCTGTATCTCGAATAGCTTGAGTAGTTTTAAAAAAAAAGCTTGCGTTTCTCCTTGTCATAAACAAAAGACGGTAAAGAGTAGGTAATATATTGTCTGTATAGATTGTGTGGTATTTCTTTCCTTAATAAAGTACTTTACTCCAACATAATTTTATTCTTGCGATTTTTGAGAAAAGCACTATACAGGGTGATTGGAAGGTAGAGGTAAACCTTTAAGGTGAAGCTAGTACAGACCATTTAGAACCATTTGAGCCATGGTTGTCTTAGACGAAGTCTCACATTTTTTTTTTTATCGATTATTATTTGTTTTTTGAAAATATCCCAAAATTTCACAATTAATTGCGAATAGTGGCTAATTTAAACCAAAAATTAATATTTTTTTACTTAATTTCATTAGAATAATGTGTAAGCAATCTAACGAAACAGGTTGCATGTATCTTTGTCATCAGAATTTTGTTTTACAGACATTTGAATCCCCGAAACATTTCTAAAGTTTAAGAAACCCTTTGCTTTAACGGCATTTAAAAAAAAAACAGAGCGTGTGATAATAATTTAAACCTTTTTAAAAACATGTGTAGTTATTCATCTTTCTTTTAAGGTATCATTTACGCGAATATCTAGGCAAATATTGAAATTAGGACCTACAAACCAAATTAAGGGGAAACATTTTGATACAACATTGAAAACTTTTTGATCCAAATAAGTAAATTAATACTCATTGATGATAGCCTAACTTCGATTGTTCTTTTTTTTTAATTGAAGGAATTTACATTTTTGTCACAGTGCGTCAAGTCGTAGACTTAACCCTAACTTTGAGTTGTAAAGTACAGGCACAATTAAATTGTGATGGCTAGTTTTTCTAATCAGGAATATGCGGATTTTGTTTTTATGTATGGCAATGCAAACGGCAACGGATCTTTGGCACGACGAATGTACCAAGAGCGTTTTCCGAATCGCAGGGTACCGAATGCTAAAGTGTTTTACAACGCATATCGTCGGCTTGCTGAAAATGGTATACACCACGTTGAACCTGGAGTCAACACTGGCAGACACGATCCTACCACGGAAGAAGACATTTTAGCAGCATTTGAAGCCGATACTCATACCAGCACCAGAGTTGTAGCTCGAAATCAATGCACGACAATCACATGTATCCATTCCATGGCACGGGTGTGCAAGGTCTGGAAGAGCGGGATCCCCAAAAAAGGATTGAATTCTGCCGTTTTCTCCTCAATAGAGACATTGATGATGCGTGGTTTCTAAAATCAATCTTGTGGACGGATGAATGCAAATTCTCTAGAGAGGGCATTACAAACTTTCACAACCTCCATCAATGGACCGAAAAAGACAACAATCCGCACTGGAAAAAGCAGATGAATTTGCATTCATCCGTCCACAAGATTGATTTTAGAAACCACGCATCATCAATGTCTCTATTGAGGAGAAAACGGCAGAATTCAATCCTTTTTTGGGGATCCCGCTCTTCCAGACCTTGCACACCCGTGCCATGGAATGGATACATGTGATTTTCGTGCATTGATTTCGAGCTACAACTCTGGTGCTGGTATGAGTATCGGCTTCAAATGCTGCTAAAATGTCTTCTTCCGTGGTAGGATCGTGTCTGCCAGTGTTGACTCCAGGTTCAACGTGGTGTATACCATTTTCAGCAAGCCGACGATATGCGTTGTAAAACACTTTAGCATTCGGTACCCTGCGATTCGGAAAACGCTCTTGGTACATTCGTCGTGCCAAAGATCCGTTGCCGTTTGCATTGCCATACATAAAAACAAAATCCGCATATTCCTGATTAGAAAAACTAGCCATCACAATTTAATTGTGCCTGTACTTTACAACTCAAAGTTAGGGTTAAGTCTACGACTTGACGCACTGTGACAAAAATGTAAATTCCTTCAATTAAAAAAAAAGAACAATCGAAGTTAGGCTATCATCAATGAGTATTAATTTACTTATTTGGATCAAAAAGTTTTCAATGTTGTATCAAAATGTTTCCCCTTAATTTGGTTTGTAGGTCCTAATTTCAATATTTGCCTAGATATTCGTGTAAATGATACCTTAAAAGAAACATGAATAACTACATATGTTTTTAAAAAGGTTTAAATTATTATCACACGCTCTGTTTTTTTTTTAAATGCCGTTAAAGCAAAGGGTTTCTTAAACTTTAGAAATGTTTCGGGGATTCAAATGTCTGTAAAACAAAATTCTGATGACAAAGATACATGCAACCTGTTTCGTTAGATTGCTTACACATTATTCTAATGAAATTAAGTAAAAAATTATTAATTTTTCGTTTAAATTAGCCACTATTCGCAATTAATTGTGAAATTTTGGGATATTTTCAAAAAACCAATAATAATCGATAAAAAAAAAATTGTGAGACTTCGTCTAAGACAACCATGGCTCAAATGGTTCTAAATCGTCTGTACTAGCTTCACCTTAAAGGTTTACCTGTACCTTCCAATCACCCTGTATATGCCTCGGCAGGAACGGCAATTGCGGGCCTCGTATTTTTAAACGGACTCGCGAGCTCGTCCGTTTAAACCAATCCTCGCCCCGCAATTGCCTACTTCCGTGCCTAGGCAATAATGTACTATTACCCTTTTCTGGTAAAAAGTATCCTAGTTTCGGTCTAGGTTAATGTGTGTTCAGAATAAGTTATTATCATTATTAAGGTAGACGTTTCACTATCCCTGATCAATAATGGTCTAAACGTCCAACCACTTGATAGCGTTAAAATAATCAATACACTGGTAGCTATATTAAACATGCCTCCTCAAAAATAAAACGTACCTAGTTCACCCCATAGAATTTAGAACCTTAACTATACATGTACAGGTTTGAGTTTGCTATCTCCTTAATTGCACATGAGGCCATTTGTATCACAGGTAATGACTGTTATCGAACTGCCTATTGACAACAAGATAGCGCTACCCCAATGTTCTCCGAACCACTGGTAGTGATTACAACTCGCTTATTAAGGTTATATTTAAAAAACCACACGGAAACGTGTCTGATGTTCAATCAATATCATATCTCCTAACTCATATAAGCTGCAAAAACCTGATAAGTCCTATAGATTCTCTCTTCTCTTTTACTGATTGGATTTTGGCAGGATTAAGGCTGTGGCTCCACTGGGGCGGAGATGTGCGGAGTGAAGCGGAGCTGTGCCAATATTAACCAATAGAATGTAAACTAACGTGCGCAAGGCGCGCTCGACGTGACCGCATGCGCCTTCTATTGGTTAATATTGGCACAGCTCTGCTCCGGTGCGACTCGTCGTGGAGCCGCACCCTACCTGCTTATACGTAAATCCGCCTTTGTTTATTTTTGATGATGGCATGATTTTGATTACTATAAATATAAAACATTTATTAAGCCCCACGCCTACTTAGATTAAACGCCTAAAAGTACTTTTCAGTTAGTCAGCATTCGTAAGTACCTATTTTTAAAAAAATATCCTTTATTTTCGGAGACTATAGCATTACAGATAGACAAACGCGACTGATTTATTGACTTGGACATGGGCATGCTAAAACATGCCAACAATATAATATACAAATACACTCAGGAGCAAAAATACCGGGTCAGAGTGCGTTTTTCATGAAAACGAGACTATTTGGAAGCCTTGCTTCCTCGCCAGGGGTTGTATTGAGTGAGGTGAAATGGTGAGGTTCAATATAGGAGGTCCAAAGTTCTTAATATACCTAACTGATCGCACAATCAGCGAGAGTTTCATCAATCACCACATCGAGAGTTTGGCCCATACTACATAAAATGTAAGGAAATCCAAATTCCTTACATTTTATTGCCATTTTAGAGGTTTTTCTGAACATGCACAATTCCGGCATTAACCGCAGATTCATTCAGTTGGGTATCCTAGGCATTCTGGAAGTCCTGTATCGATGCTCGGGGTATTCATCATCAGATTTCACTAAAAGGATTCTCTGGCGAGGAACCAAGGCTTCGAAATTGCCTCTTTAGTATGAAAATCGCACTCGGACCCGTTATATTAATTTTAAATTATTTATCAAAAATATCTTTCAGTTTAGTCATACTTATTAACCACATAGTTGGAAAGTTACCTTTGTGATCCCCATTCAAGCAGCCTTTCCTCTGGATTTCCTCTATCTAGTCTGGGCAATAGAGCCTCATCGCTGGCTGAGGTGTCGTTTCTATTTCCCCTTCCGACGGCGCGTCCGCCGTGGGATCGCTTCCGGTGTCATGGCGGACTTGTTTCAATTTTAGCGTCTTTTTTATGCGACTGTGGAATCAAAAGAAGGTTAACCAACGAGGTTTATGAGTTTTGTAGATATATATAATAGAATAGAATAGAATAGAATAGTTTATTCGTCAATTCTTGGATAAATACATTTAAGATTAACATAAACATAAAGTACACTAATGAAAATATATTTATATATGTTACATTAGAAGACGCCCGCGACTTCGTACGCGTGGCGTCCCCATTAGGGGATGGATATCCAAAAATCCCGTCTTAATGCACACTTAGGATTTCCAAGGAATTCAAATTTCAAGTCCCTAGGTTTAGCAGTTTCGGCTGTGCGCTGATCGACCAGTCAGACAGTTTCTTCTTTTATATAATAGTTATAGATTAACTCCTGAACAAGTGTAAGTGTAGTTTTATAAGTTCAGTGTATCAGAGTGAGTTTACCTAAATAAAAATTATAACTCGGCAGACTGTTGCTGTCGGCAATGTCCGAAGTACAGTAAATAAATTCTAAATAACGAAAACCTCGGTTAAAAGCCAAACAATATCTTGTCAGACGGCTAAATTCCAGTAACGGTTTATTTCTTTACAATTTTCTATCCAAACTTATGTAGATGGTCTAAAATCAATTTATCATAAACGTTATTTAACATTAAAATACTGCCCGTAGTTTGAGTAAGTTTCCGAAACGATTGAGTTTGTCAAAGAAGATGTTAAATGCAAATTGAAACGAATTAATTTCGTTAAAAAGGCCCAATTTAAAACTTTGGTGGCTAAATTGAAATGTATTAAATTGAAGTTAAGTTGATAAGTAAAGTGAAACTTTGTTCTTGTTAGGCGAAAAATTGCGATCGTCTTTTACAATTTTCATTTAAATGACAAGAAGATACTTTAAAAAGAATTCATAGGCCGTTTTTCGTTATCACTACTACACCTGGCATTATTCAAAACGTATAACATAATGTTTACAGTCTCGGGATGTTTAAGACCGTTTATTCGGTTACATAAAAACTCTGGGACCCGGAGTACAATCCCTAATTATGTCTAATTTGGACTTAAATTGTATGACGCTTACAGTACAGTCACCAGCATATATTATCCAACATTGGGCGCAAAACTATCTGACACGCTCTTATAAACCTTATTATACCTCTAGTAAAAAAGACGAGTCAGATATTTTTGCGCCCAATGTAATGTTCATGAAATATACCCACTGGCTAGATATGTATGGACCTGAATAAAAGTAGATACCTGGGTATTTAAACCAAAATAGATATCCAGTTAAAGAAGAGTTTTGTATCGAAACTGCTGATGAACGTCAAACAAATACATTTATGTGACGAAATTGTAAGTTAGAAGATCATTTAAGTGACATTTAAATACCGTCTTTGTGTACATTTATTTTGGTTTTTACCTGCCTACAGGCCAAATTTATTCGGTATAATTAGATATTCACATGAAAAATTGGGTATTCCATTATATTATTTTATTGTGACTGAATTTAGTTTTTTATTATTATCACAGCACCAAGCTCCCATTGTCCGCCATTTGCACTTTCTTCGCATAGTTATTGTGCAATAAAATTATGTATATATATATCCTCACCCGCCTGTCCCCCCAGTGGGTATATCAGGTCCAACCTGCCCCATATCTTTTACATTATCTGCACCCCTTCAAATTATAAAGTCTATCCTTATTCAATATACATTTTCCGGGAAACTTCACCAAAGGTTGTTTCGCTCCCACAACCTTTGACTTTTATAAGCCTCACCTTTTTACGTATGGAAACTGAATAACGTTACGGAGAACATTTTTATGTAACCACGTTCTATCGTGCCGGGGTAATTTATTTATTTTGGGATGCTTTTGTTTCTAATTCAAGAGGAAACCGCTGTAGAG
Organism: Acleris sparsana; assembly: GCA_923062465.1. Lineage (NCBI taxonomy): Eukaryota > Metazoa > Arthropoda > Insecta > Lepidoptera > Tortricidae > Acleris > Acleris sparsana. The sequence continues at coordinate 17,482,862 of OV281297.1, forward strand.
AAGAACAATATTATAAAACAACAACTACACTATTATAATAACACAACAATAATTGCTGTGTGGTTGCCGGCTTAGAATAGTGCCACTCAATGCCTTCCTGTGGAAGTCGTAAGAGGCGACTAAGAGAATAAAGGCTCGAAGTATTGTTAGGCGATGGGCTTGCAACCTCTCACTAATACGCTGGTAAACATCTTGGCCTAATTGTGCAAAAAGTGGTTACAGAATTACAGCAAGTTTTTAGAGTTGTTGGTAACTCTGTTCATTTGACCGAAATACGTTTGGTCGAACGTATCGTGTCGCAACTTTTTCATTTGGCAACCCACTTTTATTTCTGTAACTGTAAATATTTCAGGATTTATTTCTGTACCTTCGCGAAGACCCTATAGGTTAGGTTAGGTAAGTTTTTATAAAAATCCTGAAATATTTACGGTTACAGAAATAAACGTGGGTTGCCAAATGAAACGGTTGCGAAACGATACATTCGACCAAACGCTGTTCGGTGAAACATTAGTGAACTAGTTCTGTAGCTCTGCCTACCCCATTCTGCAATAGAGGCTCCCCGCTCACTTTAACCTTTCGAGCTACCATAAAAGGCATTTACTTATTTCACAAGGTTGAAATTACAATGTTCCCTCTGAGTACCTACTGGACAGTTCGCATGATGCGCTGCCGTGCCCGTCTGACATACTATTACGGCCGAGTCGATAACGACTAATCGGTATGCTATCGATCCAATAGATGATTTATAGTCAGCGTGGCAGCTACACTGGGTTATAAATACTTATATTATATGGTAAAAGATAAAAAGATAAAAGATGTTTATTGAGTAAGTAGGCCGCACGGGCACTTTTACCCGAAAATCTACCAGCGCTTCCCAAGAGGAGGCCACTGCTGGGAAGAAACGCCGAAAGAAACTCAGCAGTCAGTCATTTTTAAACGTATTTCATATTACGATGGTACTACTTAGTCTAGCATTATATAAAGCTACAAATATTAATTTAAATGTAGTATCAAATAACATGCGTAGTTCAGCAGGAAAACATGCCAGAAATCTTACGGGAGAGATAGAGAGAGAAAAAGGAAAAAGGAAACATATAATCAACTACTTATGTTATGTGTATGTAAGATGGTGCAATACAAAGCAGGATAAAGCTTTTGCATTTGAACAAATTATTATTGACTAAGTTTCGGGTGTAGGCCATGCATTTTTGTTTGTTAGATAGTCCTCGACCCTATAATACGCTTTAGACATTAACGACATTTTCACGTATTTTTTAAGTGCTGAAAAGGGTAACTTTAAAACTATGTAATTTACGTGGACATACCCAATATTTAAGATAAATCGTACCTAATTGAGTTGCGGAAAACTAGCTCGTGATAGTCTATATACCCCATGTTTCTAAATAAAAACTGTATTCTATACGGTAAAAACATATTGCCCTTGGCATGTTGTCGTATTAATAGTTCTTATTTACTACATTAATTGTGGCAGAGTTAGAAGCAATACGATAATACGTCAAAAACAATATTGTTTTAACTAGTAGAATAGAGTCGAATAAACATTGTAACTTTACTTACCATATAAAAATGACCGGTACTTATTTGTGACCGTAAATTTGAATTATACAATAATATTTTGAGCATTCATTTTAGCTTAAATCTTATTCGATGACCGTTAATAAAATCAAAAATGTCTTCCCGTTTCGTAGCTCCTCTACGCCGTAGCACCGTAGCAAGGGGATATATAATGAATTTAATTGTGTATCAATTTTTAAATTGTCTGCTTTTAATACCATTGTTCCAGTAAACTTACTGTTGTAAATATTATTCATGTTTGCTAAATATTTAAAAAAGTGGATTTTTTTTCCCTATTTTCCCAGGGCTATTTACCGTTATGTTTACCTTCCTTAAAACGGCTGACTGTTTGCCAACCTAGGCTAAAACGATGATTTTCCTCCTTTAATTTAGCTTCAAAAGAATTAAATGAACGAGATTACAAATGGGTCGACAAATATTTACCCACCTTGTACATTATCGGGGCGCTCGTTAACAGACGCTTTTGTATATAACATAGTTATATAAGAGCTACATTATATAACGTACCAGAGTATCATAATGATGATGAAAGTGTCGAATCGACTGAATCGCTTAATAAATGCGAGCCAAATAAGAGAGATTTTCTCTTTGAATTGAAATGCTATTATATTAGTTTTATCATCAAAAATGGTAACAAAAGCAAGCTCTATTGGATGCTACTGACATAATTAATCTATGTATGACTTACTTGTTGGGCTCGCATGGAATCAAGTCGTATATTAACAACGATCACAATCTTGTTAGAAGCTGTCTGTGTTTTCGAGTTTACGTTAAGTTAAATAGCAAGGCGCCTTCCTGGATTAAAATTCAAGTCTAGCCAATCAAGTCAATAGTTAAAGTGTCCTTTAAATATGCCTTGTTCTTATTATGGCATTGGAATTTGACAGACTAGCTAAAATAGGTTTATGATTACGGGGGTAAATGTACCCCTACTGATTATATTATACATACACACACACGCGCGTGCATAACTGCATAGTCGTATTTTGTATCATATTCCTCAAGGAAATTATCGATGGATATTTAAGCTGACGAAAAAAGGAAGATAAAATGAACTTTTCTGACTAAATACGATAAAGTACCCAATACTAATAGTACAGTAACTGGTTTCATGAATACTTTGAGAATCTATAATGAATATTCATATGCAAATGATACTAAATAATGTAATACTAATAATTCTGTATATTCATAACGTCACGGTTGAAATACTTAATCAATTAGTGTGCAGTTTTAATACATCATTAGCATCAAAGAATACCGCTAGCCTTGTGATCACTTCATTAGCCGAGTACCGACCACGACACTAAAACCTTATGACAACGATATAAAGTTCAATTTGGCCGATACTAATCAAGCCGAGTGCGATAACGACCACCGCATTGGAAAGATTACCTTTCTAGCTAATTATATGGCAGAAGTTCTGTATTGTATTATGGAAGAAAATTGTATAACATGTTTTAGAACTATTATTTTTATAGCTGCACCGGTCTGAACATACAACTTTAGCTTCCTCACCCTCTTCATGCTCGTACGTTGGTTTTGGGTGCGTTTGATTTGACCCTTATTCAGTTTATCGCGAATCTGATTACTGCATATGCGTCTTGGGCGTCCCCTACCGAAATCTCCATTCTCGATCGCCATACCCTTTCGTAACTCTTCTTTCATCCATCTTTTCTAAATAATAAAATAATCAACAATATAACTGTTACTTATATTATTTATTTATTTATTTATTGAGTATTTCCAACAGATAATACATCGGACTTGTGCTTTTATGAAATTATTATGAAATAAATACATTGAATCTAATCTTATCATCTTGGCATTCTTGGCATCTTAAAATTCTATGTAAATATTTGTGTGTATACCACACACAAAAATCCGCATCGCCCACCCATTCAATATTACAAAACATGTGCTCATTACTTTTTCTTGTTCTTAAACATAATAATCAAACCGGAAAGAAAACAGCAATAAAAAAAAATCTCTATAGAAGTTAGAAGGTTTAGTCACTTTTACACTACTTTGGAGGTCGATTTCTCACAGCAGATTGAGTTTGGGCAGCTAAAAAAAAATACATGTGTGTTATTTTAGACTACTCTTTAAAATATATCGAAATCACAAAATCGGAGTCGCGCAGTTGGGTACAATTCCTTGTAAGTCGGGACAGATGCCTGGTACAACGGCAAGATATGAAATATTAATTACATCCAGAAACAATCGCGCATCCACAGTTTCCCCTATCGAACCATTCTGGTACAAATCTCCAGCCCCTGCAAGGTATCAGCCCCCGTTTCTCAAAAACAAAAGAATTAATCAAACGGCAATCCCCACGGGGTTACAGTCGGGGAGTTCCCGGCCGCATCCGTCGAAATGTCGGTAGGATCATCAGTTACGATCATTTGATGTTTTGTCCCGGTGCTGTTTTGGTAGGTTCGACGTACTTTTATTAATGCCTCCATCAGTATAAGTTAGGCAATGTACAATGAATTGTAAATGTAAATTGCCACTTTCAATATGAAATAGCTCAAGCTTTGTGGAGTGGAAATTGGACATAATTGACAACTATTGTTATAAGGTAAAACGTAAGATATTGTCAAATTGTACACTTTTAAAACTTTTGTCAGAGGAGGCACTGTCTTTTAAGACATTCATTATGAAATTCTTATCTTGTACTTTTTGGTAAAGTTAACATCAACGATTTACCTCTTCCTCTTGTTCTTTGACTTTCATTTTAAAACGATAACAAACATATTACTGTATAATCACATACACATTGACGTGGAACAGACCATGCCATGGCTTAATAAAACAACAATATTATCTGCCACATGCAGGAGTTACGTGTTTATTCCAGTCTTTGTATTCACTGAAATGGATTTAAACAATTTAACGCTCCAGTTCACTTATTCTGTACAAAAAGAAACTTGTTTTGTGTACAATGAGCCTTTTTACTCTATTAAGTTCAAATGTGTGTTCTGTATTCTGCCCTCCTTGGAAAAAAGGGCGTATATCTCATAGAACCGCGTATCTATTAGCGACCTTATTTCATAGAAAAGAAAATAAAATTTACTTTGGCTATCAAACTGCGTATGCGTCCTTTTTATTTAGGAGGGCAGTATTTTAATGCTAGCCACTTTGTTGCTTCTAACAAGTCAGTGATTGTTGTGCATAAGCGTCTTGATTCCATACAAGCCAAATAAGATGTTAGATTTCATTCGTGTCAGCCGAAAGACGTCCACGGCTGGACATAGGCCTCCCCCAAGGCTTTCCACTCAGACCGGTCTTGTGCTTTTCGCATCCTCCGCGGTCGGTCCCGCGATCCTGACGAGGTCGTTACTCTTTCTTGTTGGAGGCCTACCTACAGCTCGTCTCCCGGTCCGCGGACGCCACTCCAGAACCTTCTGACCCCATCGGCCATCGGTGCGAGCAATGTGCCCCGCCCACTGTCACTTCAGATGTTAGATACTTCAACTAAAATGTAACTTGTACGAATGAATTTGCTGTTGTTACTATCACCTTGATTGATTTAACGCATACAGTAGCTACAATTAACTTATGCCAACTTAAGGTGCACTTACCTAGGCAACTTACATGTGTGTGTATCAGAAGACAATCTCACACAAACCTAGTCAATACCTGTCTTACTATAATGTTGTGTGTTAGGATGAGACGTTTCGACGTTTCGCATTGTTGAAAGGAAATTATTGCTGAGAACATTATCCGTGTTAAGTGCACCAGAGAAAATCTCTCGTTCTGTTTAGTGTTTTATTCAATATCACGTGATATTAATTTTACCACTGCTGTCTTCGACCAGTAACCTCGGGTTCCTATATTCAAACCGCGGACTTAAAATTCGACATGTAACATTACAAAATGTCGGTTACCTATCACAACTTCGAAAAATGTTTGACCGAATTTTGGTTCGACAAATACTTTTCGTCAATTATGGTTTGGGTTTTTTTACGTTTGGCCGAATGATCATTTCGAATAGTTTTATTTATTCATTACTTGTTTTGGTTTTTTAACGATTTGACAAATTATCTATACCTCATTACTGGTTTCGGCGTATCAACAGTTGTCCAATGTAATGCTTTGTCTATTTGTCTTTTTCCTATTTCTGATTTTACCTTAGTATCCTTTGCCCAATATTACGGCTCGGTTTATTCATAGTTTACCTAATTTGGGGCAGAAAAAAAATAACCTCGAAAGCCAAGACGGGAGCAAAGCTCCCGCCTTGACCTTCTAACCTAACCTATCTGAGTCGGTTCTGCCCTGACTCGTCTTGCTCGTTGCATTTTGTAGATAGTTGAAACTAATTACAAGCAAGATTTTTTGGCCGAAATGAATATTTGACGTAACGTAGCAAAATCTATATGTAACATTGATGAAGTGAAAAATGGGTTAAGAAACAAAATACAAAACGATCCACAGGCTAGTTGTAGCATTGGTGTAATGAAAAATGGGCTTTGAAATAAAATACGTAACAATACATAGGGTACGTGACTACAAGGAGAAAAGTTGCTTGGACTAACGAACCATTTACTTAAAGTCAAATGGTGAAATAAAAAAATGACGAATCGTGCCATCGGAGAAACGATAAAAAACGAAATGTTTTCGGTCAAATGAAATTCGGTCAAAAACTTTTCGAGGTTGCGATAGGTTACCCAAAATGTCTCATATATTAATCTGAAGTAAGCTTTATCTATCAGCGGTTTGAATATAAAAACCGGACATAAGACAAAAAAACGTCGACATAATTCCTTCCCCTACTTTCAGAACAAGTAACTCTTAAACGGCCCAACCAAGCTAGCTAAGAACCATCCTAGTGAAGTTATTTATCCATTAGGAAGCGACGATGCCGTATCATACACACGTTACAATTAGAACACCACTCTGTTTGAATCGGGGTTAAAATATCGAACTGCTCTCAAACTATTCAGTAAGCTTATCTAAAACGCGCCGCAATATTTCACCGCGAGGCCGACCCTATCAGCGCTATCAATGAATTTGGTTGCGTGACTGCTGACTACACCACCCTCTAACACATTGAGACCCTATCACACAGGTTTTGATACCAAATGGACTCCATATAGAGGAATGGGCACTTGGAGTGTTTTGGTAGCAGCGAGCATGTTCGCGTTGTAAATTAAAGTGTAGTTGACGTCTGAAACAGAAGCTTGCATTCATCTTCAGCATTGCACAGCATGTTGAGGCATTCGTTTAATATGCAAGTTGGGATTGTTGCCAACATACAATGAAACCTTCATTTTATTATCAGAGTACTCTGATATTTTACTCTGCGTACTTAGTATTTTACTACTATAAATATTAACCCCGGTTTTCATTGAAAATTATTTTTAACATGTACTATCCATTGGAACCTTGACCCACCATAGAACTGTGTTATAGTAACGTTATGATCAGGGATCGGATATTCGGATCGATATTTACCTAAACTTGGCAAAATCCCGGAAAATGTTGGGCTAATATGGAGGCAGCTTTTTAATTTTAATCAGTTTAATAAATATGCTCCGGGACTCCGGGATCGCACAAAATGACATAAGAAGGCACAAATTTAGTAACATAATTAGTTAATGGGTATTAGACAACGGCGGCAGTAGAGATAGCGGTGGGGTTTGAGACCACGGGGATAATATTGTCCTTGAAACGTCGGAAGTAAACAACTTTAAACGTACTAGTAGTTTAAAAGTACTAGTACTCACGGCAAGTTCCGATAAACTAAGTAATGATAATGATGTTTCCCTAGTTGAATAAAACTCAGGTTAATTAGATTTAATATTTTCCCATAGAAAATTACATTAAATACATAAAAAATAAGCGTATTTAAACTCTCAAATATGAGTTTGAACTGCGTTGTTAGGTTGTTACTTAGTTAAGTAATCCCGGGAATTTTATTGCGTAAATAAAGCTGAGTCCGTCTCCATACCATTCACGCCGCTAAAGTATAGGTAAATATCGATCCGAATATCCGATCCCTGGTTATGATTCAACTCGTAAGTAGTGTCAAACAAATGGTTTTAGAACGTCACTGTGACACCGTTCCATGGTGGGTCTAGGTTCCAATGGGTTGATAGTATATAAAGAAACTAAAGGTCACCCCAATTACAAAATATAATGTTTTATTAGTTTCTGATTTACTTGCGTGGCCGTGTTGTAAAGATATGGTTTATCCTTAATTCCAATCATTGTGGGTCAGTGAGCCTCATAATGGTTTTTGAACATCTGCTACTTGTATTTGACCTGTATGTATGTCCGTCCCTATGTCCTTTCATGATACGGCATCAGATTTCTCTTTTAAAATCAAAATGGCGGAATGTATGCGCTTTAATGTTTTTGGCATATATATCGACAACATTTGAAATATCAAAAAATGCAGTCGGGTTTTGGAAGTTCGCTTTTTATTTATTAAATTGGGTGTATCCCAATATAAGCGTAAAGCGACGTTGGTTTCCTAAAACTTGCGAATTAGATCAGGGTAAGTTCACTGTGACATTGCGTAACACGCTGTTTACTAACTGGCAAGTTATCCAGAAGTCTCCTTTTAGTCTTGTTCTCTGAAATGGTTCGTTTAATGCTTGTGATGTGTAGAAGTACAGTAAAGGAAACTGAAAGACGTACCTTTTTCGCTCTTGGCACAATGTCATTAAAATTAACAGTCTCATGTTTCATTGTCCCTTAGTGTACATGTTGGGAAACAAAAAAACATGTGTAATATTTTAAAGCTTGGTTAACTGTCGCTAATTCATTCGTTTCAGAGGTTTACATGTAACAATCCAATAGCGCGTAGACTTCCATAACTACCGATAGTCTGTCAATCAATCTCAGTTCATTATTCACATGCAAATGAGACGCGCAGTCAATACGATCGTGACGACCATGTTCATGATATACTTGTCGAGTTTACAACTGGATATGGTTAATCTAAACGTTAAATAAATACATAAATACCATAACGTCACGCCTTCATCCCAGACTGGGGTAGGCAGCAGTGGCGAAGCGTCACGTAAATAAATAGACAAGCCGGAGCAAAAAAAGGTGTATGGCGTGTGTCGGTTTTACGTTTTGTTTGTATACCTACTCTATGCATAGGAATTTTTGGTAAAGCCGTAAATAATCGGCTTGTACGAACGCCTCGCGACTGGTAGGCAGAGCTACAGAATTACCAACAACTCTTAACAACTCGTGGTTAATTCTATAACCACATTTAGCACAAACAATAGCACGATGAATAAAGTTCACTATAAGTTTAAAAAGATATAAAAAAACAAACTAAAGCGCCTCTATTCTTGGCGGTAAAATCCAATTCGTATTTGACCTGTAATGGTATTGTTTTTTAACTCGGGCGCCATCACTGTTAAGTAAAATAGCTATCAGAAAGTCTACAATACGATAATACGTGAAAAGCAATAAGGTTTTACCGTGTAGAATTTCAGTTCTGAGGCTTTTTTCAACTTGGTAAAACTTAAAACCTTAAGTACGCACCTTCAGAACAATAGTGACGTAATTGAGATATTTTAAATTTCGAGTTAGGTCTCTATAAACATAAATTTAGGACTTGAAGTTTGAAAATTGAAATTTTGAATAATGTCATTATTGTTCTGAAGGTGCGACGTTGCTTTAATACAAAAGCGACGCAAAACAAAATGTGTCTGTGTTGCATTTGAAATCGGAATGCTATATACTTTCAGTTTTAAATCAAACTATATTTGTTTTTGATTTGTGGCGCTTTTGTATTTAAGCAGCGGGCTCTGATATGTTATCATATCAACGTTATGATAGCTCTTATTTACTTGGCAGTAATGGCGGCCAAGTTACAAACAATACACGTCAAAAGCGGTATTGTTATATCCAGAAGAATGTACAACCATTATTTTATTCTTATTTTCCTGAGAAAAATTTAAAAGCGTTGATTTTGGGAGAATAGTAGATTGATAACCAAGGGTTGAAAGTGACCCATTTCACCCGAGATAGTCGAGGGGAAATGGGTAATTTCACCCGAGTTAGACACTCTACTTTTCATTTTGACTGTGAGGAAAGTAAAATACTACACGCACATTTTATAAAAGATGTTCGGCGTTCAACCTCCAGTGTTGTATATAAGCTCCTTGGTCGTGACCAACTCGATTAAAGTTTTCTAATGTTGGCAGTATGTATATTTTCTAGACGGCCATGCCGAAACGTGAAAAAAAGTGTCATGCTATGCTATCATGTCATTATGGCGGGCTGAAGAATAGAGGAATAATTTTAAATGTTGATTTTCTGTAATTGCGTAAAAAGTAGACCAGTCGTAAAATGATTTTATTATGAACCTATAGATAGTAATAAATACGTCGTTTAACGTATAGCCGAGTTTAGACATATGAAAAGCTTTTGTTTTAATAATATGACGTAGCTCAATTATCATAGACTCTGTGGCCAATCGAAACATTTAAAAAAAAACTTGCCAACCATTCAAATTAAACGTGTTAAGTGAATTAAATTTGGGTCTGTATGTCCATTCCTCGGAATGTCAAATCTGAAATTATGGTGTATCTCAGTCTTCTGAAATTGAAACCGTTGGCCCATACGAGGCTTATTTGTTTGCTGAACATTAAAAAACACATTTTTCCTTTATGCATAGCTGGGGTATCTGTGCCCGCCTTTTGCCTATCATCATCGCCTCAGTGAACACCCCGTTTTAATCTCGGCATAATAGCTCTTATGTATGCATAGTATGTGTACCTATATACGTAGTTATTCAACAGTGGAGAGGCTTTTCGAATTTAATATGTGCGCAAAGACACAAAAAAATTGCTGAAATCATATCTCGTGATATATATGGTCGTGAAACCTATAAGGACAACTGACTTGCCTTATTTAGTAAACAATTTTATAACCTCAAAATGCATACGATTCTGGCTAAAGCGGCCGTTTTCTAGCGAATAAAGTCATTTTGCACACAATTTTCCTGATCATGGATGGTTTTCAATGTCAACATTGTAAATTTAGGTGAAAAGGGATATTTTTGAGATGAAAAAAGTAATAAAAAATCATCATCTACAAAAGTACCCCTATTCTACTTGGTAAAACCATATTCCTTTTGACATGTTATCGCATTGTCAACGCTATAATAGCTCGGATAACTCCTATTTACTAGACAGTACTGGCGGCCGAGTCAACGACAACACTATAACATGTAAAAGGCAGTTTGGTTACCTAGTTGAACAGTGACCTTGTTTTTTTAGGGATCCGCACCCAAAGGGTAAAAACGGGACCCTATTACTCAGACTCCACTCTCATGAACCGTTTCTTTTGCCGCTATAACAATGTCACAAATATTAAGAATAGAGTAAAATAAATATTTAAATGGGACTCCCATACAAGAAACGTGTTCTTTGGCCGTTTTTTTGCTTGAATATTCACAAAACAATTGTTTAAGAGGTCCCCTTACAAGAAACGTGATTTTTAACGTGATTATTTGATAATGGTACGGAATCCTTCGTGCGCGACTCTGACTCGCGCGGCCGGCTTTTTTGTTTCCGCCTGAGCTATCAACAGGAACGTAGTAAAACTGCCCTTCAGGGCCATCGCGGGTGCTGTCGCCTTAATGACCCGCCGGTAAAGCCGCACGCGCACGCCACCGCCGGCTTTTTGCCACTCTTGGGGTTTCCACTCCACTCGAGTTTATTTGATTACCTATTCAAAGGTCGAGATCTTAAGTTTCAGGCCTACGAATCAAGCCGAGTGTTCATCCGCTCGTGCGTGTTTATAGAATACGTATATATAGAGTACTTCATTGTATAAACAGGAAAATAACAAACCCTCAAAATAGACAGGCATGGGGAAAATTCTCCGCGAAAATATGTAAGGAGTGTAAATAAATAGGATTGTTTTTAGCTGCATTGTTTAGAAAACATTACACTTTTACATATATTAATTTGTTAGTATGCGTGTTATGTGTGGGAACCAACATTCTGGACAAAGAGGCGAATTCCCGATCAAGTTCTTTCAATCTTTTAACAGTCAAAGATCTGAATCGGCATCAATCTGTGGATTACTTATGAAAGATAATTTTAAACATGACTGTAACGCTTGTTTACCTAAATCAAAAACGTGTCAAATTAACGTAACGGTTGTTAACGTTATTAAATTCATGTAACGTTCGTACTTGTTAATTAATTTACGTCAACGCACACCGTTATAAATGTACACTTTAGTGTTTCCTCGTTCCAACATCATTTTCGAACCGCCATTCGGAATATTAAAACGAGTAAAAGCGAAAAGGTACTAAACTGTGTAGATATTTATAACGGCGGCTGTACGCCAGGATACGTCATTAAGCTAGGATTAGTGAGGGTTTCAAACGTATTCCAAAGACTACGGTTTAAATCAATAGTTGTACGTCACAAATAATTAGGATTAGACGCGCTCGTCACGTCACGTCACACAATCTAATTAGGGAATTCGTTATTTTTGGTTCACTGTCCGTAAAAGCCTGGGCTGGATTGATTTTGTTATCGCTCTGCGGGAAACACGGCGTATGATTCATACGTAATTTCATCGGGATTTTCCGAAGTGTCGTGCAAAAAATGTCTACGAATTGAGCGGTGGGAAAGTGGTGTTTATTAGATGGAAAAATAGATAAAATATCTCTTTTAAATACCGTATTTATCAGTCACTTAATTACGACATAAAAAATACTTAGATTGATGTTTTACATCGACGAAATCATTCTAATAAGAAACGAACTTTAATAACACAAGTGTTGTCGGGATACCCAACAACACTTGTGTTTATATATATACATAACAACAACAATAAATCTTCCTCACTAATCTGCGTCAAGCAAGCTTCGAATTACCATTAGAAAACTTCAAATTTTGCTTAAAGAAATACTCTATTTTCTCCACCAATTTCAAAAATATACTCTTTCTTCGGCAATTTTCGCCATAGGCTTTGCTACAATTACCGTTGCTATTTCCGTAATGGCTGACCCATTATTTAACTATAAATAGTGCCCTTATTTACATACTTAAGGCTGTGACGCACTAGTACGTCATGTTCGTAAGTAGCGTGCCTACCGCGGTCACCACGGTTCACTCGACTAGCGGCCGTCATCGAGGCCTCACGCACACTTAAAATAAATATACAAGTGGTTCTACAATACAATACGAGTTATCAGTAGCTGTGTTTTCCTCTCCATTTTATCCTTAGTAACAGTGGCAAATGAGCTCGTTAAATTTGGTAACTGATAACAAAGTGGTCATTTTAAAGTTTGACAGAGAATAAAGTTCAATCAACATTGCAGGGTAGTGTGGTTATGAATTTTGATGCCATTTATAATTATTTAAAGAAGTTAGTACATGATAAAGACAAAGTGGATTCAATGTGACAAAGTGTCCTGTGTCAAGTGGAATTAAACTCGGTGGGGCTGGGAACTTATCCTTCTGAGACCGCAGAGTCGTAACAGTGCGGCAGGGGATTCCCCCTGTGTGACGGCAGGGAAGTGTGTGTTATGTGTCGGACGTGAAGCATGGGGATCATAATTGGGACATGTGTGCCGGACGCGGAGCCCGACGCCGCTGCGTATGGGTCGCAGCTGAGGCGGCCGCCGCGGAGGATACTGTATTATGGTAAACAGTTTTTCGGTAGCATTTAGCTTTAATTGTTGTGTAGGCATGATGAGTCAAAACAATAGTTTTATTTCAGTTTTCTGTAACACGTACCTATAACTGAATTTATTGACTTAAAACCTTCCTTTGGAATCACTCTCTCTATTGATAACAAATTTCCATTAAAATCCGTTGCTTAGTTTGAAAGATTTATGCGTACCTAACATACAGACGGCGATAAACAACTTTTTTTTATACTACGTAGAGATATGCGATGTCGCCACAAACCGCTTTTGTGAAATAGTACAAATTCTATACGTTGTATTCTTTTCAAGAGCACAAAATTTTGAAACAAAACAGAGAAGTCCTGTTTTTGGAGGAATTTAATTCCGCGGTTAGTGTACAATAACTAATTAGTCTTATTACTAGTTAAACTATTTAACAATAATAAAACAGTTCAATTATTCTGTTAATTAATGAAACATAAAAATCTAACATACTTTATAGTAACAGAAGAAGAAGTAAGAAAACTAAACGCAGTCTCCGACTTTTGTCTCACGCGACACATAGATTATCTTTTGTGTATTGTTGTATTTTTTACATAAAATAGGTTAAGGTGTGCTGTTTAGATATACCCGACATAAAAACACCGATTTTTGTGTCTGTTCGTTTGTATTGTTCATATGGTGCTCCGTTTTTCTTGTGTTTAAAATATTATAATTAGACTTAAAAAACAGTGAGCCTAGAATGGTTGCGTCTATATCGCGTGTCAAATGTGGATAAAGCATCCGTCACTCTCGTACTTTTATACGTATCAGAAGGTGACGGATGCCTTATCCAAACTTTGTCACGCGATAAACGCAGCCATGTTCGGGCCATGGCCACGGGCAATAGTAACCAGGGGTCACTATTTTACCTCTCTAGCAACAGCAGTAGTAGGTATAAGTTGTAATTCCATGCGGGTGTTCCATTCCTAACGTTAGTGGTTTATTATTTGATGACGCCGGCATGTCCTCGCTGATGAACGTATTAAATAACTGATGGGTGATTAGATAAGCGGCCATCATAAATTTGTAGGTGCCAGCAGACCACCTGCTGCCACCTACGCAATAACGTTAATGGAACATGAACCTTCGCTAACTTAAAAGGTACACGCGGAACTGACGGCGCGCTGGCCTAGTTGGTAGTGACCCTGCTCACGAAGCTAGCGGTCCTGGGTTCGAATCCCGTTAAGGGCAGATATTTGTGTGATGAGCGCGAATATTTGTTTAGGTTTATCGTTGTCTAGTACCCAGAGCAGAAGCCTAGAGCTTAGTTTGGGACTAGGTCAATTGGTGTGACATTGTCCTCTAATGTTTATTTATCTAAGCCTACAACAAGGCCTCTATTCTACTCATTGAACCATATTGTCTATGACGTATTATAGTATTGATTTTAATTCGCCTGCCATTACTGTCAAGTAAATACCTAAGAGCTATCGTAACGTTGACAATACATAACACGTAAAGGCGACATGGTTTTACTCGATATACTAGAGGCCCAGATGTTGTGCATGATGATACGAGGTCTTAATACACTCAGGAGCAAAAATACCGGGTCAGAGTACGTTTTTCAGACATACGAGACTATTTCAAAGCCTTGATTCCTCGCCAGGGGTTGTTTTGAGTGAGTTTTATTGGTGGATACTGCGAGGTTCAATAGAGGAGGTCAAAAGTTCTTAAGACACCTAACTGATCGCACAATCAGTTAACACCATAGCCGGACAGTTTGGGTCAGCATTTGGATTTCCTTACATTTTATTGCCATTTTAGATGTTTTTCTGATCATGCACAATTCCGGCGTTAACCGCAGATTCATTCAGTTGGGTATCCTAGGCACTCTGGAAGTCCTGTATCGATGCTCGCGGTATTCATCATCAGAATTTACTAAAAGCATTCTCTGGCGAGGAACCAAGGCTTCGAAATAGCCTCTTTAGTATGAAAAACGCACTCTGACCCGTTATTTTTGCTCCTGAGTGTATGACGGAAAAGTTCATTTTCGTCGTGCTTTCTATATAAGTTAATCGAGTGAGAAAGCAAGATGAATACGAACTAGAACCCCTACATTTGCGTCATGGTATTTAAAAGGGTGCCCTGTCTATTACTATGCTCATATTATGCCGAAAGACAACTACTTATTCAATTAAGAATTGTTATAAAACAACGCTTTACCAATCCAACTGATAATATTATAACGACAATAAAAGATGAGTAATTGTCATTGATGGCTTCCTATAAACCCGAGCACTTCCAAGAGCACTCGAAGAGTATTTCGATAATATGCCGCGCAAGTACAATTATCCGGTGATGCATACATAAACTTTTGTCTTTGTTTAGAGTCTTGAATAACTTGTTTCTTTCTCTCTTACCATCTTTGGCTCGTATAATAAACCATTCGTAGAACGAATCAAAGCGATCGATCGATCGATCGATTGTTCTCGTGACGAACTTGGCCGTGATTTACATTCCCGGTCCGTTTAGGATATGATGACGTTCATACCGAAGATATTATGGACTCATTATTTTATAGCGCGATCAACACGACCGTTACTTGGTAATGAAATGAACTAACGACGAAGTATATACAGAAAATTAATTCTACTCTAGCCCTTAAGGAGCTCGGGTTAAGTACTCACGCACACACGCAAGCGACGCAGCTAAGTCAGATTCAGCGTTAATCAGTGTTATGTCACGTCTCAGCACAAGCTTGTGGCACGTACGTGTCAGTTACGGGCACTCACACAAGCCACATGGACTCTTGTTCGAAGATGTTCCCCTAGTTGGTTTATACTGTAGAAAAAAAATGTGGGACGTATTAAGTTTAAGATAAAAAAAAAACATTTTAAGCTGTGTTATAAATAGTATCAAATTGCATTAACACATTACTGTAAATGTAAATAGATTTAACAACAACTTTCAATTTCTTTTGCGAACAAATGAAAGTTTTGAATGGAACGTTACGGCCAAATGTTAGAAAGTTTCTACAGATGTTGGTTTACTTATCTGTTAGCTGCGTTTATTATTAACATGAGTGAAGTGTTTACATGGGCGTTATCGGGACCGGTAGGGTCACGGTCTGCGATAACTGTAGGCTGGTGATAACAAGCCACAGCACTACTTTAAGGTAGGATTCCGATATCAGCGGCCGCGGCCGGCGGGTACGGCTACCGGGTCGCGCATCACTGCCTGTATACGAATGAATCCATAATATCTTTGGTATTAACGTCATCATATCATAAACGGACCGGCCGACGGACTGTTAAATCTGTCAACGGTTTAGGATGTATTTTTACCCGTTAGTTACACAACGAAAGTCATCCAAATACCGGCGTCATATCTGTCATGTGTTGAAAGAGACAAGGTACTAAAATACACGACATAAGCCACCCGCGCTAGACTGGCAAGTTATAGCGCTTGTTTGCGGCTCGAGTTTGCCGGACAGGGTTGTCCGTCCATTAGGTAATTGCAGGTATGATAAAAAGTTTACTGCCCGCGTATCTGGTAATAACGGTAAGTGGAATTTATGGACTGAATTATGCAAGCGAGTACCTGGTATGTTTCTCATACTGTATTTATGCCAATTGTGTGGATGTAGATAACACAAACAAAAATAATACGTAACAATTTGGTACAGGAAAACTTATACTTAAGGAGCTAACATTACGTCACTCAAATGCTTTGAATTTAACTACTTGTCTATATTTCCGAAACCAACTAGTTGATTTCAATCATAAAAATAAAAAAACGGTAAGGGCAACGCCTGACAACGCAACGCCTTACAACGTCGTGTTTCTGATCTCGGTTCGCTTTGTGATATATCTATACCAACGAAACTGTGGCACCACTTGTTTTAAGGATGTAGGCGAAAGCTAGCAACATAACTAAAGCTTCCTTATTTAGTTTTATTGTAAAAAGAAATCCTATGAATACATTACAAAAGTATTAACTCGTATCATTAGCAATTACACCCTTCGGTACACCGACATAAACGTACACGAAATCTTTAATAGTAGTATCTTTCAATTTCTCCTGGTTTTGGCCAGGCGTTGCTTGTAACGGGTACCGGAACGGCCAGCACCAAGGCGGCGACATGGGTGAGTTGGGTCGCTTTGCCTTTGGTCTTGGTGGTTTTTTGGTCGTTTTTCGCTTTTTGGTCTTGCAGGGGATGATCGGAGGGCAGGTCGGCCGGAGCGGCGGCGGCGGGCAGAACGGCAGGCATGGTGGCATGTAAGGGTTGGGGCAGTTAGGTTCGGAGGTTTCTTCCTCTTTCGATTCCTCTTCCACCAAAGCTTCTTGTTCTTCTTGTTCTTCTTCCGGACAAGGAGCGGCAGTCGGGCAGTCGGGATACATACCTGGAAATTACAGGTTTACTTGCACGTCAATGTATGCATTTAGATCGTTGTATCGCATGCTTTTGCTGTCAAAAACTTGCATAAGTTACATTGTTTTATTATGTATATTTCGTTAATTGAATTTAGATAAAATAATGGCTAATTGCCAACGAGTCTATTTCATATGAGTATCATCTAAAATACGTCCACTACTGGATATGGGCCTTTCCCAAGGATCTTTATGTCGTTTGATTTTGTGCTTGTTGCATCTATTACTGGACTCTTCCCCTTCTTGAGTAACACAATTTTAACTGTACTCAAGACTTTAGTTCCTTATTAATACTTAATAGTCCAAATATGAATACTCTCTTTAAGTATAATTGCGACTCACCTTGCATTTGTTCCTGGGGATCCCACTCTTCTTGCGTTCGCAAGGCTTGCCTTTCCGGCTTATTTAGCTTTTCCAGTTTTGACGGCTGCTCCGTCTTCAGATTCCTCATTTTCATATCCTTATGCTCGTTCATGCGCTTGGCTGCCAGGCACTCCTCGCACATAGAGCAGTAGACCTCTTGCAGCGGCGGGTCTTCGGCGTCGTCGGAACAATGGTCACACGCCATCTGGCAGTTTAGAGCTACCGTGGGTTGCAGCAAGACCAGAAGCATGATGAACATGTACCTAGAAATTAAAGGTTGATAGTGTTTCGTTTTGCTGGCGGTGGCTTGCGGGAACAGCTATCGAATCCAGTCAGAATTTCGTTTGAAGTCTAGCCTACCCCTGGAGAAGATTTTAATGATGAAAAGAGCAAGAGCAGACAATGCTAGATTAGGTGCACAAAGTACAGAATGTAGTCAAGAATGTGCCAATTCATCTCCATTTTCTTGTGTATTTGCGGTTAACGCAGCAGCAGCAGAGTACAGTAGGGGTTTGATATTAATTAACATTTCCCTATTGCGACGTAACACCGGTTTTTTATTCCGACAACGCATTGGCCGTGCCCATGGTGTTGCAAAGGTAAGTCACAACTGGGTTTCTCCTACTAGTTAAGCTAATCTGGGCACATCAGTCAGTCAGTTGGCAGCCGTGAACGTGCCTTCACATCCTTTCAGTTTTTCAAACTAATTACTAAAGGCCATTTTTTTTTAAAGTAAAGTAATTGAAACTGATCTGATGAATTGAGTCAGAAGGTGACAAAACAATCTGCGCGGTACTTAACGTAGTTCCACCGAATTCGGATTAAATCGGCCTTGATAAATGTAGACTCAAATTAAAACAACTGTCAAAGCAAAGCTTGTTTTAAAAAAGATTTGGCTTTGGCTAAAACTTATTGCTTGCCATTGGCTAATTACTATCCCTTGTTTCCTCCTTTTTTTTACCGAATGTTACTGTTATATCACTGTCGATTTCCGTTAGCAGATTAGAGTGATTTCAGAGTATCACAGCCGCCAGTAAAACCCGTTATGTTACTTACAAGGTTTCTCTCTCTATGCTGCACGGCATATTTATTGAATATTGTTCGCGCTGTTTGTGTTACAAGCAACTCAATTTCACTGCGCGATGGGAGTGTTATTTTAGTACTGTTACGTAACTCAATCTAATATATTACCCAACGTGTATATAACGTTTCGAACGTACGTCTAAACATTGTACTAAAAATGTTTTTATGTAAACATTGTGTGGCTAAGCCTAGTAAAAGGTAACCGAATGTTTTTTCTCGAAGAGAATGGAAAAGTATGTAGGTCTACTTCCAATTCTTTTATCTAAATGCGTATTTTTTACTGTCATTAGATAGGTAAAGTAAACACCACGTTTTACCTTAAGTTGCGAAGCCAAAAAGAGTGATCAGTTACATGGTAAATGTATGTAAGAGTATGTATTTGTTCGGTGTTAAAATATGGGATAATGATACGTCAAGAACTTGTGATTGTCATAGGCAATAAAAGTAAAAATACAGGGTGTTAGGCAGAAGGTTGGACAAACTTCAGGGACTAACTCTGTAGGTCATACTCATCAACTTTTATTATGGGACCAACATCCAAAATTGCGAAAAAAAAACAGCTTTTCCAAACAAACTTTGAGATCTAAACAGCCGAAATGTATGGAACAGGTGTTTTTTTTTCGCAATTTGGATGTTGGTCCCATAATAAAAGTTGATGAGTATGAACCTCAGAGTTAGTCCCTGAAGTTTGTCCAACCTTCTGCCTAACACCCTGTATATAGGATGCGTCAATTCAATACGTCGGATTATAGTTTACTTAACTTTACCTTTTGAGTTCACAAAGATGTTCTTAGAAACTTAGAATACCAATCTATATTATTTTCTTTATTGCTGTTTATTTATGGTTTAAAATAAAAATTTAATAGCGATTTTCCTGGTTCTAATAAACGTTTTCCTTATAATTATAACCCGGAAAGAATATTCGAATATAAATAGTACAATTTTATCCTCTACCCATACTTAATGAGCATCGTGTTAATTTTTTGTATTTACTTGAAATTTCGAGTGTTGTAAGCAAGACAGAAGAAGAAGAAGAAGAAGAAGAAGAAGAAGAAATACATTTATTCACTAACCATAGGACACACTGGGGTCTTATTCAAAGTTAGTCACAAGTTTACATTTAACGTGTAACATAATCAAGAGAAAGACATAATCAACTGGCCAATAGCTGTTTAACAGTATTCAGGGTTCGGTTAAAGTTGTTATAGGGTGAGTGCGTTGCCTGTCGTGGTTGCATGAGCGTATTTGTGTTAATGTGAGTGTATAAGCACGTGTGTGTCTGCTCGTAAGTGGTGTACGTGTTTTGACAGCAAGTCGTGTTTTGTCAACACACCGTTAATAGTCATTCTTTGAGAAGTCTGCACTATCTACTACCATTTAAACTGACCTTCGCGTTTGTACGTTTGAAACTGCTCCTTTTTGAAGTTTGTTCAAATAACTTCTTTCGACTCGGGGCTGTATGTTTCATTTTGAATAATATATCGATGCTGGTGTTGAAATTCGTGTTGCAGCCCAAATACACTCAGGAGCAAAAATACCGGGTCAGAGTGCGTTTTTCATACTAAAGAGGCTATTTCGAAGCCTTGGTTCCTCGCCAGGGAAAGCTTTTAGTGAAATCTGATGATTAATACCCCGAGCATCGATACAGGACTTCCAGAGTGCCTAGGATGAACTGAATGAATCTGCGGTTAACGCCGGAATAGTGCATGTTCAGAAAAACATCTAAAATAGCAATAAAATGAAAGGAAATCCAAATGCTGACGCAAACTCTCCGCTGTGGTGTTAACAGATTGTGCGATCAGTTAGGTATCTTATCAAATTTTGACCTCCTCTATTGAACCTTGGAGTATCCACCATTAAACCTCACTCAAAACAACCCCTGGCGAGGAACCAAGGCTTCGAAATAGTCTCGTTTGTATGAAAAACGCACTCTGACCCGGTATTTTTGCTCCTGAGTGTATGACGTTTTACCGACGCGACGAGGCACGAGACTGTTAACCTATTTATGATGCCGACAGCACGGATAATGGTAACTTTTACCCATTCTTCGATTGCTTTTCAAGATGTGTAGATATTTTACGAGTTGACGTGTGCTTGATACCACGCTGGCTATTAATAATTCATGTTTATTTGAAAGCTGTTTGAGGTATAAAATAGTATTTTTATACGGTACATTTTTCTGAATTAATTATAGCATGTTGTAACTTTAATTAATTTGTTACGACTCGTTAAGGTATCGTTATCATTAAGCTAATGGATATTTATTTTGTATTTTATTCATCTCACATGAATAATCGCAGAAAAATAAAACAGCCTATGTTACTCAGAGACAATGAAGCATTCTAATGGTGAAATAAGTTTTGAAATCGGTTCATTGTTTTTTAAGTTTGTTCGTTACAAACATACGAAAAAAAAACTGTTTATTTTTATATTATTATATTTAAATTAATAGTGTAGATGAAATGAGTGAGTGATGTAGGTACTTTTAATACAGTGACCTAAAGAAGCGTACATATTATAATATAATCTATATTTCCTTTAAAGTGTCAAATCTTGCGCATGTCGTATCTCCACGGAATGTGGTGTATTTATTATAATATGTCTGCTTCGTATTCTTTGCTCATACGTGTTTTATATTCCGTTGACAGATCAATCTCGGCGATTTTTTCATATAGGTACATAGATTGAATTGTGTATAGCATAGTAAACAGGTTAAGGAATTCGCTGAATATAAATTTGGTGTTTTGAGTTTGATGTTTAACTTAAGTTTGAGCACGTTTGTTTTATAATGGTAATTATAATGAAGCCGTGTTATAAGATCTAATATTTTTCAGGTGAGTCGATCGTTTGCTGATATATCCCAAATAAACATATGAAACGAAGCGTTAATTCTACCTACACTTGAATAATATAGCTATTATAGTAGTTATATCATTAAAAGCTGAAAATAGTAACAGAAACGACGACGCGACGCGCTGGCCTAGTTGGTAGTGACCCTGCCTACGAAGCTAGCGGTCCTGGGTTCAAATCCCGGTAAGGGCAGATATTTGTGTGATGAGCGCGGATATTTGTTCCCGAGTCATGGATGTGTTCTATGTATTAAAGTATATATTTCTCTATATAAGTATTTATATCGTTGTCTAGTACCCATAGTACAAGCCTAGAGCTTAGTTTGGGGCTAGGTCAATTGGTGTTACATTGTCCCCTGATATTATTCTGATATTATCATAACTTGTATATTAGTCGATAGTTGATTCAATACTCTTATCAACAACTATCGCCATCTTGTAACAAGCAACCTTTCGTTTAGATACCTATAGATAGATTCTTGAGTATAACTACAGAAAACTACGCTGACATTCGTATTGTAACAATGTCGTCATTCAACGTAATAAAAACAAAGGTATCACCCAATTGCTTGTATATCTCTAAGCCGATCTTACACGAACTTTAATCAACAAATCGCCATTACCCCAAGGCCTGTCGGTTGGTGGTCTGGCAATAAAAACTGTGCAGTCCGTAGGCGCGTCACGTACAGACAGGCTCGACTGCCGCCGGGTTGTTTTGTATTACCTAATGAATGCTGCCTAGTTTCTGTATTAAAATGCTGGCAGCATGAACTACCTACTGGTTCTGTATTCCACATTGTTTTAGCAAGATAGCTACAAAATCGTAATGATATTGTTGAGGTTTTGACAACTGTTATTCACTTGACAGTAAGAGCTGTCGTGACGTCAACAATGTCGTTACGATATCGAATGGATAAATTCGAATTTGTGTATTCAAGACAACAGTGAATAGGCATTTTCTGGGGAAGCGTGGCGTGTACCACCTTCGACCTCGTCATCACTTAACAATCTCTATTCAACACGGTGAAAACAATATCGTGTTTGAGCATTTATGGTATTGTCATTTACTTATTTACTTGACTGTAATGGCGGATGACGACAGAACAATACGATAAACAGATAAAAGACGATGTGTTTTTTACCGACGGTAATAGAAGCCCGGCCCCCTATTTCACCATCCTGACAGTGACAGGTGACAGGTGACATTTCAGAGTACATGGCGCAGCTTGTATGAAGCCCAGTAATGTATCAGTGGGTTAGCTTTGAAATCTATACCGAAATGAAACCTATCACATGTCATTGTCAAAATGGTGAACAAGGGGGCAGGTGAGCCTGAAGTCAAACGCAAACCCAATATTGATAAAAAAAAAGCAAGATGAGCCAAAGTAGAGCCGCCATGCTTTGGCGTAAACATAGTATAAACCGCATACTTCTAGATATTAGTATAGCGTAAAATACAACTCTGAGATTCGTGCCTTAATCTCGTTCCCAATATTTAGAACGCAGGCAGATTTAGTTACTTACTTGGAGTTAAAATTTATCTCATTTCGTATGGATATAATGTCAAATTATAACCAAATCTGTTCGCGTTTTGAATATTGGTAACGAACAAAGGACAGCAAGTTTAAAAATAGACAAGTAGGTACCTTTTGTTCAATAGCGGAGTTAACGAGTACCATGGAAGCCTTTACCGGTTCCTCATTATTTTGGCATCATTTTAACGAGCTGAGTGCCTCTTGTACTTATACATTCCGTCGTTAAGCGACTTTTTCTTTCTTCTTAAATTAATTTGAAATTATATAACAAGGCAACGATTTTGAACGCGTGGGATTATTTTCCCGATATTCTCTCATTTCTAGCACGGGCAGGTCGATAACTTAACATTTCTTGTTAAACATGTTTAGCTATATGAAGCGGTTGTTTACAGTAGTGTATTAAATATGTAATTAAGGTTTTTGTGCAATGAAATTAATGTCTATTCCTTGTAACAATCTATTAAAGTATACAGTCAGTGTATTGGCTATCGACTTGTGCTACCGGTTTTCCCGCGGTCCTTGTACGATCGACGAACGTCAGTGTATTTTTATTATGGCGGTGTGACGTCGAGTTAAGGACGGGTTTAATACAGTGCCCATTACCCCATATCGGGGTCTAATTTAAATGGAAAATAGGGAAACGGGCAATGTTTAATGCCCACCTCCTTCACTTACGGTATTTATTGCAAGTGAAGGCACAGTATAGAGAAACTGGTGAAGGGGTGCACTTGAGCGGGTTCACTTTATTCTACACCACACAGAAATGTTACAGTGAAACGACTCAATAAATAAATACACAGGTTAACAGCAGGCGGTCTTATCGCTAAATGGCGGTCTCTTCCATACAACCTTATATCATTATGTGCTTTTGATATAAAATGTGTGATTAATAAAAGTAATCCCTGGTGTTGAATACTACGCTATTTTATAAAGAGACGAAAGAGTGCCCTCGCTTCGCTTCGGTTTACGTGACTTCTGAAACACCTGGTACACAAACCAGAATTTATTATACTTAAAAATCTTCTGTTAAAAAATATCTAACTGTTAGTAAAACCGCATAAAAGTCCGTTTATACTTTTTTAAGACGAACTACTGTGTATACCTTGACGGAACTCTCTGAGATTTTCCCGCTTGAGTCAATACTTTTAATTTTTTTCTATATACCTATTTAAAAGATGTCTATATACAGTATTTATAAATAAATACTCTCGCTGATGTGTTTGTTTCTCCGTCAAATAAATTGATCGCGTCTCGACGGCCTCACGTACGTAACACGGCAATTTTGCATTTTCATATTTATACGCCAAAGTCACGTTTGCGTTGAAACTCGCTGGAAATACGGCGGACGGCGACGTCGGATATATATCAATCTGATGTTTATTCCTGGGAACTCCAACGTGTTGTATTTTAAATAATATATTCGATAATATGTACCTGTATATATCATATTTTGCGTACCTGAATTGTTTGTGAAATATTGCGTTTTCAAAAGTAATTCTGAACCACACATAGGGACAGAAACGGGTAGCTATGCGATCACACGAATATTCTACACCTCTCATTTAAAGTCACGGTATAAAATCTATTCCAGGCGCTAAAATTCAAATCGATATTGTTTTTATGTCAAGAAAATAAGAGCTATCAAAACGTGACAGTACGATAACAGATTAGAAACGATATTGTTTTTACCGTGTCGAATAGACGCCCTGAAAGTGCGCCACATCGCGCTAACGAAGTTTCCTCATTCAGCTGAATTATATACCTTTTCCAACATCATCCCAATGGACTTCGGTCCCCGGGCGTAACACCCGCCTGGAGAGATCTCTCTATAAACATCTCTACCACTTATAAACAAGTCGCAAACAATTTTCTATTTGTTCCTGTTAATAATGTCCTCTAATGTTATGTTTCATTGTTTCAGGTATCAAATGTCCGGTGTGCAGCAAGTTCGTGCTGCCAGATGACATTGAGTGCCATCTCGTCATGTGCCTCACCAGGCCTCGCCTTTCATACAACGGTCAGTATCCTGTAAAGTCCCGTTCACCTACAGTAACGAGGAAATGTATAATAGCTCAGGCGTTCCCAATCTTTATTATGATGTTTTTTTTGCGCCCCCTGTAAAAGAAGAATACCCGCGTGTACTCATTACGTCGCAGCTGGTGACGTCAGCATACCGGTTCGCGACGCAACTGGGACTGCTCCGTGACGCACCGGAGCATCACGCCGCACAGTTTGGCCGTGTTAATACGGCGACATTTCACTTTGCAGTATTTACCAAATCCCGGAATTATACCTCTTATGGGGGCACAATTTCGTTGTGATTTGTAAGATATTTACGATGCATCTCTATCTTTTGCAATATGAAATGTAAGAGATGTAAGACACTGAGACCAATATTTGCATAATAGAGGGAGGGGGTTCTGTCCTCCCCCCACATGATGCGTCAAAGAACATTATGGATGCGCTGCAAAAGTGTATTCTATCATCGCCCTAAATCCATTATTGGCCCTAGACCCCTAGGGCACATATATATACACATTCTACTCGGTAATACAATATTGCTATGTTATCATACTGTCAACGTTATGATATATCTTCTACTTGAGTTAATAACAAAACGATAACATCACGAAAGCAATATGGTTTCATCGAGTTGGATAGAGCCTCTAGCAGCTCGCAAAATGCCTTGTTCATCTTTTTTAGTTCTTACAGAGCATATCTTATCTTTCGATCACAGCATACAAAGATGCCTATTCTTTGTGTTAACCTGACAGTTTGATGTTTCAGAGGACGTGCTGAGTGACTCCAAGGGCGAGTGCGTCATTTGCCTGGAGGAGCTGTGCGCTGGGGACACCATCGCGCGGCTGCCCTGCCTCTGTATCTACCACAAGGGGTGAGCATCGCATGAATACTGTCATAATTCCAAAGAAGGCGGCTAACTTATAAGCATAGTTACAATATAAGCATGTATTAGGTATGTTTTAACAACAGGAAGTTCTTAGTTTATTTCACTAACGTCTGGTTAGGCTCGAATAGAATCAAGACGTCTATTCACAAAATTTACAAGCTAGTACGAGGCAGCAAAAGTATTTATTTATTATTTTAGGGTTACCTTTGTTTCGTCAAAATATTTTTGGTCAAAACTGCTTTGTTTTCTGTAACCGTAAATATTTCAGGATTTTATAAAAACTAACTTAACCTAACCCATAGGGTTCTACACGATGGTACTGAAATAAATTCTGAAAACATTGTATAACATTGGTTTGGCAAATGAAAAATTTGGGAAATGACACATTTGACCAAAGATATTTTGACGAAACGGCAGGCTCCCATTATTTTAAGCGTAAATAACTGACATGTCAAAAATAAAGAAAAGTCGGAGGTTAGACTTTATGCCGGGTCCGGCTGGATCGCTGCCACTATATATTACTTTCAAACATCTTCACCTGACGGTATGCAGCCGAATTCTGTTGTTTTCAAGTGTGAGGGTAAGGGTAAGGCTACTGCTGAAATTTCTTGGGTTATTCCTACCTGTTACCTCCAATTTGTTACCACTGGTAACAGCTGGGTTTTTTTTCCCACCTGTTACCACTAAAATATTTGGTGATTACTACTGGGGAAAAAAAACCCAGTAGTTAGTGGTAACAGCTGGGAATTTTTATTCCCAGTAGTTACCAGTGGTAACAAATTGGTGGTAACAGGTGGGAATAACCCAATTACTTACATAGAAGCATTCGATCTAGGTCCTTGTGGTTGATAAAGCATCAGCAATCTTGTTAGTGTATCTCCTTAGTTTCTTACGAACATACATGTACAATTTGCGCTGTTAACCGCTGTGTCCTTAAAGGATAGGTACTCAACCTATCCTACCCGACGATTTATCTATCGTTAGCCGTAAAATTGTGGTGCGGAATACCTACTTTAAAAATATATAATCCATTGTTCATACATTCGTTTTCTTCGCCAATTCTTCTGAACCGATCTATACTTATCGGACCATCTCAGATGGAATCACTGACAAAGGCTATGTTCCCCGGCTAGCCAGGCACTCGACCCAGTTCAGGCTCTCGGTTTCAGAAGCCTTTGTGCTGCCGAAATGTGTTTGAGGTGCCGAAGGGTTGTTGAAGTTTAATATTTTTAAAAAGGCTTTTGTTACAGCTTTAGAATTCTTTGGGAAATGGTTTGTGTTTTTGCTAAAAAAGTAGTCCGTAACTCTCTCTCTTGGTTCAAGTTGAAAAAGTACCTGTGCGACCTCCTAGTGAAAGAATCAAGTTTCTTTTGACATCCGCAAAAAAAAAACTGTTAAGTACGAGTTGGACTCTCGAGAGTATCATTTTCCTTTGACTTTGAATCGAGCGCGAGCCTAACTAAAAACAATTGACCAATTTTAAGTATTTGTTGTTTTTGTAAAAATACATATATTTTCTAAAAAGAAAAATCTGCTATCTGTTACGGATCAAAAGATACACTCTTTACAGTTAGGGCAGATGGACGGACGGACGGTCCCATTTGACACCCTTTTGGGCACCCAAAAACAATCGTATTTTTTTTTGTTGCGACGGTTCGATGTATCGAATAATGGCCACACTATCACAGCGTATAATATGAAAATGAGGCGGTGGGAATCTTCATTGTGTTGTTCTGTATGACAAAACATGTTACTTTGATGGTTTCCTTGTCAATGTAGAATGGTTTATTTATGCAATTTAAGATTATAATAGCAAAAACCCTTAATCGTTTCCAACGTGTTCCAACTAAATATTTATACTAACTAAATGAACTTACGAATGCGCCATGCATCGTCATCATACCTATTGAAACTTGAATCATGTCAACTGCTGGACATGGGCCTTCCACAAAGTTTTCCATTGGTGGGTCTAAATGTGTATAATTAAGTATTATTTTCTAATGTCCTTTATTTTGTCATTCCAGATGTATAGACCAATGGTTCGAAGTGAACAGATCGTGCCCCGAGCACCCGGGCGACTAGGCGGGCGGCGGCCCGGCCCGCCCCGGCCCCGCCCGGTCCGGCCCGGTCCGGTCCGGTCCGCTCCGCTCCGCTCCGGCCCGCCCCGGCCGCTACACGTGCCATGTCGCGAGTGATACTTTTATACAATGAACTGACTGCGGCTAACGCCTTGTAAATATACTATGCTAGTGAAACGTTTTACCATTTAATGATTAAAAAGAAAAAATAAATAAAAAACAAAGACAATTATAGTAATGGGAAGAGTTCTCGGTGAAAATAATTATAAAGAAAATGTAAATTTTACATCGTTTTTAGTTGAAGGCATTATGAATTGAGTGATATAATTGTTTTTATTTTATATGTTTAATGATTTTCGGTGGTTTCTCGCGCTGCGCTGGGTTTGACGCGTCGGGAAATGAGGAGTGGTCGATCCTTGCCTCTGGCCGCCGGAGCGTGCGCGTGCGCGAGGCATGCGCACGAATGTTAGAGTGACATTAACACGATAGAAACATAGAAAGAGACAAATTAGCGTAATATTTAAACGCGCTTGGCGTGTCCTTGTACGTGTAATGTAACATTATTCGCCTTGTTATTAAAGAGTTAAATCCAGTGCAGCGCGAGAGAGCGCCGAGTTAGCTCGTAGAGTCGCCGGCTCGTGCGGGCCCGGGTTCGGTTCCGCGCGCTGCGCCGGTGACATATCTGTTTCATAAGCTTATATATAATATATGATTTGATCTTTTTCATCTTGATAATAAAGTTGATTTGTTTCTAAATTTTCTCATATTGTTTTTATTTACCGGAGTGCGTGAGGAAATATAGTTTAATAAGAATGTTGGTGTTTTATTTCGTGTACACATTTTAGATGTCCTAACGGTTTATTATTAGCTTTATGCCTTTGCATGCAAATTTATTACTATTATGCAGGAGCAGCAAGAGAGCTGACACGACTAGAAAGAATGAAATTAGCCTATAAATGCACATAGCGTATCCAAAACAAAAATAAGACAAAAGAGCTCGTTTCGAGCATATGCATATCCACTAGAGCGGCGTAAACATATTCATAACTTTGGTTACACGTAGGCAGCTGGCTACATACCTACCCATACTGATACTTGATCCTCCATCTTGCTTCTATCAGTAGATAACCATAATGCTGGCGTTATGGTAGATTTTATTCATTTGACAGTATAAAATTAAAATTAAGGCCATGGAGAAAGCTAGGTTAATATGTTTTTTCCTTTACAACGATTACCTTACTAACTTTTACTATGTTAAATACCTACTGTAAAGTGTAACAATACAATTACGATAATTGAAACTAAACAGAATTTATTACGCTTTTCACTAGCCTTTAGGAGAAAAATATATTCTTTTTCTGCCTAATAAAATTATAAAATGGGAATAATGGCCGCTTTAACCTTCGGAACGAGGAGGCCATTTGCAACGTCAAAAGATGGCGGATGTGTAATTTGTTTTTGTTTTTATTTTTGTGTATTAAGGTGTTCAAAGTTCTTTTCTGTTAGTGATTTGTACTTTTGATGCCTTTGTGTTGCACAGTGATAGAAGACTTGGACTTATTTCGTGTATCTGGCATCTTACTTCTCGTTTCAAGTGGGGTCTCAGTGGTACAGAGGTTAAAACTATCTTGGCCTCTGCCGTACATAATACCGTACAACGTTGCCCCCAATCTTCCTAGAGAAGATTGGATTGCGTTTCATTGCTATATTGATTTATACTTATATATACTTGACACTGGCGAAATCACTTCATTGTGGAAACGCCATATCCCCGCGGTAGTAGCTGTTCAAGTCGCCGCGGGGCAAAGAAAAAAAAAACCTTCGGAACGTCACAGTTGGCTCTGGCCAACATCTGAAACTAGTGCCACCGACTCCTTCGCCCCGTCGGTAAAGGCCGACACGTTCAAGTATAAAGAGACTGTTCCGTACCAATTAAGTTGAAATTTGCATAGCATAGCAAACATGTTGCGTGTGAGTATCACGGTTTGTATTTAACGTAAGGCGTTCAAAAGGTTACACTGAACTTAACCTACTCAACTCCGTTGGAATAATCCGTCACGGTTGACAACGCTCATAGTTTCGAATAAGGTTTAAATTCAGCCTATTATGGGCGTGTTAATCGCTGTAGATAAACATCTGTCACTCTCTGACCAGTATGTAAGTGCGAGAGCGTCGGATGCTTTATCCACCGCGATAAAGGCGACCATAATAAGGGCCGCCGGGTATCCTTCGGTAGCTAGGATTGCTTGGATGTCCGCCGGGTCCGTGGAGGCGAGGGGTCCGCGGATGGCAATCTTCTTCGCCCATCCGTTATCCTACTGTGAGTAAGAGAACCATCGAACTCCCCGGGTGCCTTCGTGGGCGAGCAGCTCCGTGAAGTGCCCGCGCGCCCCACCGCCGTGGCCGCGCCGGCGGACAAGCCAAGACGAACTTAACATTTAATAATTAACACAACAATACGAATCACGGTACAAGCAAAACGGAAACAAAATATAAATTGGCAGTTTACGTCACTTTGTATTGGTTATGATATGATACTATATGCTTTGAAACAAAATGAGGTGGATAGTTTTTACAAGTAAACCATACAACATATTAAAAATTAAACCACAGGTATGTATACTATCTACCCACCCATTTTTATTGACCAGCGCTGTTATCCGAGTTTCTGCAAGAAATAAAAAGTGACTTTGTCTCACACTCGCACAAAATGGGATTATGCTCACTGTCCTTCGCTCCACGTCCACTTTTTGAGGTGCTAGGGTAAAAATACATTACATAATATGCCGCAGCAACCACTTTTTCTTACTTACAAATTCAAAGAACACTAGTCAAATAATTTTAATTTAGTAAAGGAAATTGAAATCTAGACTTACCACTTAACACAAAAATCCATTACGCATGCCAGGATCATCAGTAATAGTTTATTTTGAAGCAAGCCTGCCCGCCTCCGTCGCCCGGCCGGCGGCGCGCGAGCCGCGGCCGGGCGCATGCGCAGCCGTCACCGGCCCAATACCCAAGCGGCGGGACTGTTAACGTAGTATAAATAAAATACACAAGTACACTTATAGACTCATTTATTTGTCGAAATAGACAACAGTAAAAATAGTTTTACAATAGATTACTCATTACAAAGATTATTTATTCACCATTTCTAAACTAAGCCCGTAGCAGTGTTAAATTTAACACAAAAATAAATGCTATAACAACGTCCATAAATTCTGTCACTGAGATTTATAACAATTAAAAAATAAAAAGAGTTTCATAAACCCGTGGTACACCAATAACAACCTTATTTAATATCAAATAAAAAGAAGCGTAATTTGTTTTATTTACTATTGCAATAATTTGATGTGCGAACTTTAAGCATTGCTATTCGGGGCAGGGAAGCTTGGGTCAGATCGCGCTCGACGACGATACTGGTAACGCAAATTTCGAATCAACACGAATTTGCGTGATGTATTGACCAGACTTTTATCTTTAAATTCTGACACAAATGTACTCCAAGCAACTAAACATCCGCTTACACAACGATCAATCTTCCAGTCTCTTTAAGTCGACCTTACGATTTCACATCAATTTGCAGCATTACGAAAACACACCAATTTTCGTGCTTCATAATCTGGTTTTTGAGTGTCGTTAAGAACATAATGCTGGTCACTGAACTTACCTAATAAAAAAGCCTTTTAAAAAAAAGTGACGATTTCAGAAAACTCGTGCGTATTTTAATCGGTGCCGGCCGTGAATGTTAAAAAGATCGTATCGGAAATTGCGGCGACTATGTGGAATCATAATTAGTTCCTAGAAATGTACATTAATTAAGCTTTTTATTTGTATATATTTTGGAATTAAAATATAAACAGAAGTTAGGTTTATTTGACTAAACCTTTGTGACAGTACTTATGGACCGACTAGGTGAAAAAAGGTTTAAGTATACTCCGTTTATGTATAGGTATACTCTTTTTTCACTAGGTCTTGTCCCGACCACCAATTTCGTTTTAAATTTAACAGAGCCAAGCAATACTCGTACTTATAGATGCGGTTGCAAATGCATCCTTAAAGGTGACTCATCTACGCCAGGTTGTGATCCAGTATTTCTATCTACGAAGAATCACCCCACTACTTATTTTTTTGTACACTGACACGAACGTGCAATGTCAAATATAGGGGTGGGGCGCACCTTCGTGGATTGAAAGCCACTTGCCGATAATTCTACTCCTAGAAGGTCAAAGGATTTTGCCAGTAGAATGGCAAGGCACATAGATTGGAGACGCGGTAGATACAGAAGATATAAATATTTACTGTGAAAGTGTTCATTTCTGCTTATTGAAGAAGGTACAATCAGCAAAATTATCCTTGACACAATTGTGTCACAGTGACGTTTTAAAACAAATCGCAAGACCATCCATTTTTGGAAAATTATAAGAATATCTGACATCTAAATAGCTCCTGAAGGTTTAGTTTGTACGATTGAAAGGACTTGTTTGTATTTGATTTCATGAATGGAAAACATACAGCCTGTGAGCACTTAGAAGTTGCTTCGGGTTTGTACTTCTCTCTCTCGCTCCCATACGCTCATAATAAGAGCGAGGGAGAGAAAATTACAAATCCGACCAAACAAACTAGACCTCCTTAGGGCTCTATCCTACTCGGTAAAACTATATTAATTTTAACATGTTACCGTCTTTTGAACTCGACCGCCATTACTTCCAAGTAAATAAGAGTTACCATAACGATGACAATACAATAACATGTCAAAAGCAATATTGATTTACCGAGTAGAATAGAGGCCCTTCACGGGTAGCACAAGTTGTGCATGATATCCCTGTCTAACCAGTCTATACCGATAGAGACGCACTGACAAACGAGAAAATATAACATGTGCTAGCCGCCTCTGGTATTTCTGGGTGAATATTCGTGATTTCAAAAACGCCGAAGAATGTTCTAATGCACGTGACATGAAGCAGCGGCGCTCGTGGCTCTCTACCGCATGAAGTTCCGGTGGCGCGGGCCGCGCTGCATGCGCGCGCCGCCCCAGCCCATGCCGCCTGCAAATAAGTACAACATTTATTATTTTGTACTGTCAAGGAGTTTAATTCCTTTGGACTATGTCAAAGTGACGTAATCAATCAAAAAGTAAATTACTTCTTATGTTTTTATTTACAGTGTCACTTTGACATAGTCCAAAGTGGTATAGGAATTAAATTCCTTGAATGTACCTAATCATTTTATGATAAAAAAACATATAATTAAAAAAAAAAGTGTAGTGATTAATGTTTAGCTGACAATAATAGGCTATTTGACTAATTTTAGAAAACGTTTTTAAATGATTCTTTATCACATAACAAGCACAAGCATTGATATTTCCTTGAGATTCTACTGTATTATCAATAAAAATGTAAGTTAAAGTTTAAATTTTTAAAACAACGCGACAAACGCTGTTTCTATCTATGGCGGACTAGTGTGACGTCACACGCAAGTAAACAAACAAGTTCATTTGACAGCTTAGCATATGAAGTGAATTGTGACTGTGCAAGTGACTTCACATCACAGATTATAAAGTATTTCTAACATCACATAGCGGTTTTGCCACAGATTAAATAAAAATAAAAAATCCTTATTATTTCGTGTAATTTCCAAAAAAATAGACATAATTTAATGTGAAATAAAGTGAAATACGTTATTTTACGCTAGTATCAGATAGGATGACCACAATTTGTAGTATATTTTCAATGTTGTCAAATAGCCTATTATCTAATTTCATTTAGAGAAAGACATACACAGTATGATCATAAGGAGTTTGTTGGATAAGTGTATATCCTAATTTTTTTATAGTTAATATAAGTATAGATTGGTCTTGACAAACAAACTAGCCTATTATCGAATTTCACCAACCACATACAATTAGTGTTAACAGACAATTAATGTATTGACTAACAGCTGATTAAGACTTAACCGTCTGTTAAATTGGTTGCTGAATTCGGCCTTTAGTCGATGTTAACCGCTTAACAGACGATTCGAGCGTTAACTGCTGTCAAAATGTGTGAACTAACAGTCGATTTA
Organism: Acleris sparsana; assembly: GCA_923062465.1. Classification (NCBI taxonomy): domain Eukaryota; kingdom Metazoa; phylum Arthropoda; class Insecta; order Lepidoptera; family Tortricidae; genus Acleris; species Acleris sparsana. The sequence continues at coordinate 17,517,373 of OV281297.1, forward strand.
CATTTATTAATTACATAGCCTTGCGTACGATAAAGGGACTATGGTGGCAAGATTTTACTACTAAAAGGTTATAATGTTCATTTATATGGATAGTTGATGTATGTTTATTTACTATATCTGAACATACAATTGATATAAATATTCAATGGCTATTTTAGACGTTTGCTAGCTATATACTCATACGAAATGAACTCTCTTAAAGTAATAATTAGTAATAAGGTAAATGCACTCACTCATCATGTAGGGCGAGGCGGGCGCGAAGTGGCCGAAGTGCTGCGCGCCCATCTCCCACGCGCCGCGCCCGCGCCTGCGCAAGGGCGCCATCATCATCATCATCATCATCATCATCATCATCATCATCATCATCGTCAATCATCATCATCGTCGTCCTCGTCGTCATCATCATCATCATCATCATCATCATCGTCAATCATCATCATCGTCGTCTTCGTCGTCATCATCATCATCATCATCATCATTATCATCAATCATCATCATCATCATCATCATCATCATCATCATCATCATCAACATCATCATCATCATCGTCGTCGTCGTAGTCGTAGTCCTCATCGTCGTCATCGTCATCATCAATCAATACTTTTAAGCCGTGCGCATATAAATGTGGGACCACGCTTTTTGGTCCGAAGTCTGGACCAAATACCAACAGAGATAAGTAGATCATTAAATGTTGCAAAGATCTCTTGACAACGATACTTTGTCTATGTCAGTATTTTGTTGCGTTTGTCACGAATAAAATTGTACTTCCTTTCTATATTATGCTCTTTATTTTGTATAATATTGGGACGAAATTGAATTCCAATTTTCTGTGAAATGCAAATATATGTATCGAAAGAATAAAGTCAAAGTCAAAGTTCTTTATTCTTCAATTTAGGCATAATATAATGCACCTATGAATGTCAAAAAGCATTACCACCGGTTCGAAAAATAAAACCTTTGCCCCGAGAAGAACCGGCGTAAGAAACTCGGCAAGGTATATTTTTTTCAGGAAAAAGGTTTACATCATTACATAATAATTAAGTACAATATCACAGTATTTTTGCACAGTAGGTGCACCTTTTTTAAGCGTAGGTAAAATGCGTAAATTACTCGTGCAGGACGGACGACTCACTGCCAAAACATCCCTATCCATGATATAATCGTTTACTTTATAATATGCTCTGGAAATTAGTTTTTGTTTTACGACACATTTAAATTTAGAGTCAGTCAGTAAGTTCAGTAATACTTTTTGGAATTTTATTGTAGAATTTTATAGGTAGGAATTTCCTAAGAATGATTTTGAAGTTTTGGCCATTCTATAAAATGTGGTTTTGAGCTTTCCTGTGCTCCTGGATCCTCTCATAACTATGTTACGAAGTTCTTGTTAAACTGGAATGAGGTGCATTGGGAGATAAGATATTGAACATTTACGATTTTTTAAATTAATTTATACATACTGTAACTAAATGCGATTGAACGCTACGAAATGAAGCTAATATTATTTGTAGTAAATTATTATCTCTTCGTAAAATGTATTATTTTCTTTTCATCACACTTGCTCGTAAATGGTGTTATTCCATGCCTGTACACAGAAGGACAATGGCCTAAATTCTTCCCGCGGGAATTATGGCGAGTTTGTCATCCCTAGGGAGTAATGACTTTCTTTTTAAAATTTGCAACTCTTTCGTACATCATTTCTGACTAAGGAGGTTTAATTTTCAGCCAAAAATTAAATCGGTTTCTAATTTCATCTTTAAAAATTAGCTATAGACTAACTTACATTACACAAAACCTATACGCTTCATTAAACTTCATTATTTTTATACCTATTTCAAGTTTATATCAACATTTATCATTAATTTTAGTAATTATACATTTTTATCAAATTGGCTAAATGTGGCTCGAATCCAGGTCGAAACTAAACGCAGTTATTATCTGTGGTAGAGGTCACAAAAAAAAATCGTTTCCATTTACGTTCCCGTTCGTCAAAAGTTATTTCTTTATATTTTGCAGAGTTAAAGTGTTTTCTCTTTGTTTTTTTTCCTCGCAAATGTGATGAAAACCATTGTGTGCATCACAGGCAGTAAAGGGATTACTAACTCGAGTCATTAAAAGCCCTCCGCCTCCGGCGTCGGGCTTCTAACACTCTCGTTAGTAATTCCCTTCATACTACCCTTGATGCACAATGTACTATTATTTCGTATCTCTTTTAGTTACATTAAATTTAAAAAAAACGTAAATGCTCGTTTTCTTTGCAACAGGGTTTATTTTTGAGTTGTTGCATTCTCTCATATTTTTACACCTATTCATATCTTAACTGTCGAGATCGGATTTTTATTCCCACAGAAAAAATGTAAACAAAGTCAAATTTCAGGGGATCTCATAGGTTGGGCCACTTGGGGCAGCAAGAAATATAATATTAAGTAACCATTTCGCACGAACCGTGATTTTAAACGTAAAATTAAGAAATAAATTAAATTAAAATCGCACTAATGAGTAATTGGAAAGCGATTACAGCGGTTACACGAATTGTGATGCGAAGCGAGTAAAGTGACGTCTCACATAAATCAAGCGGCCCTCAACTTGTTGAACCTGGTGTATCGAGTCAATGATACCAGTGCAATAAATAAATTATGCGTACAAAAACAGTATTGTCGTTTTAAATTAATACAATAAAACTATATAAAAATAAACTTTGCTATCAACAAATTAAATTCTAGTTTATTTATAGAAAGTCGATTTCTAATAAATGGCGAATGTATAAATATTTTGAATGCTGTAAATGTTTTTCGTTACCAGCAACACCTTTGTTTACATTTTTTCTGTGGAAACAAAAATCGGACCTTACGTATTAGATAAAATGAAGGTGCACTTTGAAAATACATCTTGTAATATTTTACAAAGTTATGAGGAAACGTGCAAAACGTGAAGTTGTGTGTGTGTGTGTGTGTGTGTGTACTCACAGATGGCGGTAGTGCGCGTGCACGGGCGCGGCCGAGGCGAAGCGCCCGCGGTCTGGGGCGCCCGCGCCGCGCCGCATGCCGCTGGAACAACACGATATATCAAATTAATCTTGTCTTTGCGCAGCTTCTTTAAAGAAACTCTAAACAATTTCCGAGGTGTATACTAGATATCAAAATATTTAATATTTAGACTTGGTTTTTAAATTGTTTAAAAAGAAATATATTCTAAACATCACTAATGCAATGTAAAGTATAAACCGAACGTGTTTTATATGTTGCTATATGACCCTAAAAATGCTGTAACAAAGGCAACATTACAAGCAAGTGCGTTGAAAAAATATTATAAGCGTCAATTCGATTATTAAAAAGTATGTGCACTAGGAATCGATACAAGTAGTCTTCAACTAAAACGTTAGCTTACCGCTGCTTGCCGTAGGGCGGGTGTAGCGCGGTGAAGTCGTCGACGTGCAGGCTGGGCGGGCGCGACGTGTTGGGTGGCCGCGAGCGGAACGCGTCGCCGCCCTCGGCGCGCGCGCGGCTCAGAGCCACTGGGGGGAGAGTTATAGCTTAACCTGACGCACTCTAGCAATGCTTTAACTAAACTCGTAGGTTAGACCTACGATACGCAGCGATAACCATATTTATACAAGGAAATACATAATAGAAAACATCTAAGTAACATTTATCACTAAGAGTGCTTTGGTTTGTATGCAATATTAAACTGGTTGTATTATGAATATCTCTGATAAGGTGTACGATTAATTTGTCACACGAATAAATAATGAAATTACGAGTACGAGTAATAATGAGTATGAGTAATGATACACAAATACACTCACGCCTTCATTTCTATAGTGCGACAGGCATAGCTTCAGAATTACCAACAACTCTAAAACTTGTTAATAATTATTCTGTAACCACATTTTGCACAATCATGCTAAGATGTTTACCAGTGTATGAATAATGATAAATATGAATAAAGATGAGTATGGGTAATGATAAGTATGAATAAGGATGAGTATGGGTAATGATAAGTATGAATAAAGTAGAGTATGGGTAATGAGTGTATGTACCGGGCGCGCGCGGCTCCTGCGGCGGCGGCGGGGCTGCGCGCGCGCCGGCCAGGCGGCGCACGGCGCCCGCCAGCGCCTCCTCGCCCGCCGACACCAGCGAGCGCGCCAGCTCCAGGATGTAATGAGTGTATGTACCGGGCGCGCGCGGCTCCTGCGGCGGCGGCGGGGCTGCGCGCGCGCCGGCCAGGCGGCGCACGGCGCCCGCCAGCGCCTCCTCGCCCGCCGACACCAGCGAGCGCGCCAGCTCCAGGATGTAATGAGTGTATGTACCGGGCGCGCGCGGCTCCTGCGGCGGCGGCGGGGCTGCGCGCGCGCCGGCCAGGCGGCGCACGGCGCCCGCCAGCGCCTCCTCGCCCGCCGACACCAGCGAGCGCGCCAGCTCCAGGATGTAATGAGTGTATGTACCGGGCGCGCGCGGCTCCTGCGGCGGCGGCGGGGCTGCGCGCGCGCCGGCCAGGCGGCGCACGGCGCCCGCCAGCGCCTCCTCGCCCGCCGACACCAGCGAGCGCGCCAGCTCCAGGATGTAATGAGTGTATGTACCGGGCGCGCGCGGCTCCTGCGGCGGCGGCGGGGCTGCGCGCGCGCCGGCCAGGCGGCGCACGGCGCCCGCCAGCGCCTCCTCGCCCGCCGACACCAGCGAGCGCGCCAGCTCCAGGATGTAATGAGTGTATGTACCGGGCGCGCGCGGCTCCTGCGGCGGCGGCGGGGCTGCGCGCGCGCCGGCCAGGCGGCGCACGGCGCCCGCCAGCGCCTCCTCGCCCGCCGACACCAGCGAGCGCGCCAGCTCCAGGATGTCGCACGCCACCTGCCCCAACACGCTGGTTACTTCTTCTTTATTAATGCCCGTCCATCGCGGTATTCCGCATTCATTTCGCCAGTGTCAAGTAAATAGAGTAAATCAGTGAACGGAACAAATCAAAATTAAAAGCCGGGCATCTATCAATCGGCCGCGCGCCCTCCCTCCCCGAAGGTTAGCGGAAGACCTCTCCGCTTCAGACATTTCACATCACACTACAGCACTACGGAAACGACTAGTGTTGCCAGGTCGACTCTACCTAAAATCGGGCCTGCGCTTGCAAAAATCTGAGGCGAGTAAAACAAACACGGCTTCAAAAAGTAAGAAAATACTTCTTTAAAAATGGTAGGTAGGTCCGACTGAATTCGGCTGTTGGTATAAAAATGTTGAGGGACGCCGACTTCGATTCATCCTGCAGTTGGAGGGCGAGGCGACATAAAATGATACGGCCGGCTCAACAAAAATAATATCGATTCTGTTCGAGAGGGATAGATATGAAAATACTCTATTTGAAATATATGGCGTTTCTGACGAGCTGGTTAAAACAATTAACCAGGTATCCGAGCCCTACAACATTTGAGACTGGCATACAGATTACATAAGAATATTACACAATCAGACAGAACTTAAGACTAAACCAGTTTTATCTTATGGCTGCCCTAAAAAACTTACCAATTCATTATCATTGACATCTTCCTCCCCCCCAACAGGCGGTAGGTTCAACCAATAACTAGAAGTCAGTCTCTCGTCGCTCGCCTCCCCTATGGCATATATAGTCCGCGCTACAAACTGCGCCACCAGGGTCTCCGGAGCCGGCAGGAGATACTCTAGCACTTCGATTTGGTCCTCGGACGGCTTTAATTTGAGGAGGCAGTTGGCAAGAAGGCCAGCGTTTGCGATAACGTCCTCATCTGTGATACGCTCCTGAAAATGTGGATAGGTAAACGTTTATTATGTTGATGATTTGAAATTGTTCTTTGTAAACTGAACACTAATTATGAGGATAAAATACACTAAAACCATTTGAATATATCACCTCCAAAAGTTTTTACAGATAAAGAGAAATGAGAGATTTAATCAAAGTACAAATGTGTTTTTTTTTAATGTTAAATTAGAACATCATATTTAAATTACTTTAAACAAAAATAACCACAAACTAGCCAAATGTATGGATTAACCTTAAACCAAATGCACAACAAAGAGTCTTATGATAGCTACATACCCTCAGGGATTTTTCCAAAGTCAAAGCGGGATGGTCTTCACCAGCGGCGTAGCCGACCATGTCAGCGACTTCATCATCGGACAGTAGAGCCTTCCTCCCGACCGGACCCTCTCCTTCTTCCACCTTCAGGATCCTAATGAGGTCCAGATAGAGACTCAGGCACTCTGCTCTTTCCTCTGCCGGCCCTTCCAGTGCCCATCTGAAGAACTTCCCCAAAGCTTCTCTCTTCTTCGTCACAAATTTCTTAAACTGTACGAATCCGTACTGGTGCTCAGTAAGAACAAAGTAAGCTCTTAAAATTGCTGATGCCACCGCGCAGGTTTTGATGGTTGATTCTAAACAATCCGCTGAAGCTTCCAGAAACGCCGCTAATGTCTCTTTTCCGGGCAACGAATTAGCAAGTAACACATCCGTGGGAGCATGTAATGGTGTCAATGTTACTTCCGCATCACAGAAAGCTGCTAAAGCGTGCGCTGCAAATTCTTGTGCTGCAGCGTGCTCGTTCGATGCATTGGCTAAACTGAATACTCCACATAAAGCTGTCTGAACGTCAGTAGACTTAGGTCCTCCACTGTTCATAGCGTGTAGAACTGCGCATTTTACTGGGGCGTGTGAAACTAAGCAAGCTAGGAATCCCATAACTCTAGCGGAACTCGCTGTGGCTGGTTCTCCTGGCTTCAATTCCCTTGTCACAGCCCCAACGGCGGCTCTGGCCACTGTCGCCGCTGTATTCGGTGCTAAGTCTGCTATCTGCACACACACTCTCCTCAACATATGGACAACTGGGCGGTAAGTAGACATACATATGATCTGAATCATGTCAGTTAAATCGTTAGATAACGCGTGAAGATGCGCCGACCACAACCTCCTTTCATTGGAAGCGTCGGCTAGCTCTCTCTCAGTTGGAGGCGTTTTCGTCTGCATCGGTAAAGGTAATGGCAATAATTCCGAAAACACTAACAGACCGGATACAAAGGTGTAAGGAGCCGTGGTTGTGTACGAGATGACTTCAGAGCATAGAGAAGTCCACGGGCCGCGACGTATGGAATCACCATCGTGGGCGTTGTCGGCAATAGGTTGGGCGTAAGCCAGTAATGCTTTCACAGCTGCTTCGGCAGCTTTAGTAGCCGTCCTATACCCTACTGATCCTACAGGAAATGCCTTAGCTATGCCGTAAGTCTTGAGCAACACAGGAGCTGCTGTCAAATCGCGGAAACGCGAGCCACGACATCTTACCACTCTCGCTATCATTTCGTCCAAAAGTCTCAAGCAAGGTAGAAGAATTTGTGCCAGTTGAAGTCCTTTCACTGAAGCGAAGAAAGCTGTATGCATGCTCGGTTGATCGAAATGCAATGCTAGGCGGTCTAACACTCCAGCTAAATGAGTTACTCCATCCAAAGAAAATAATTGTAAAACGTTGTATTTATATTTTAACTCGACGTATTCATCTGTAGCCGATTCACTGGCAATCGACACGTTTGATTCGTAGTCTGAAATGCAGAAATGTCGCAAGATCCTCAGACAAGTCATTAGTTCTCCGGGTAAATCAGGTACTTGTTCCAACGTCCCTTTGAGAATCTCTACGCACTCGCCCATGTCCTCTCCTGACAATAGATTGGTTTTCTCGACCGGTTTCAAGTATGGTATCACTTCTTGCAGAACGCTAGAAACGCTTGGCTCGAATCTATCGTGTTGATTAGAAACGTTTATAAGACGATTTCCATATTTCTTCAAAAATGGTACACTGGCTGCATATCGAACTGCAGATACTATAAGTTCAATAGCATAACCCTTTGCAGGTGATTTCTGCTTTGAGGGCGATTCACTCTTACTTTTAAGTTTTAACTCTTTTTCGAACACATCCATCAAACATTCCGCCCTATCACCCATAGCGATGACGTCAGGAACGGCGGTTCTGCCGATGCTTCCAAAACTTAGACAATATAAAGATTGTAGTCTATCTATCAACTCGTTTTCATCCGCTTTGCCGGCTTGCAAGTCGCAGATGGATTCTAGATAATACAGCGCCTTGAGTCTGTACGCCATTTCTAGGCCGAGAACTTGTAGGTCCGTGTAGTTGCTTAAATCATGGGGGAAGAGGAACTCATCAGTATTTTGTTGACCATAAGGTTGTACTAGTGTCTTGAAAAGAAGTTCACTCAGTCCCATATTCCTGTACAGGAAATTCAAACCATTCTGTGAGTGCACCAACTCGTAAATAAGATCATGAATAGGACTTATGACTACCAGATTGTTGGAAGTTGTCGGACAAGTCAGTAGGTACAAGCAGACTTCTAAAATTTGGTGTATGTTGAAGAATTCTAGCAATGTCTCATTAGAGCAATCTTTGCTGATCTCAAACTGTGCTGAAACAGGGAGAAAACGTTTCGGCTGAGATATATGGAAGCATTGTGAACGATACATGTATAGCACCTCCTCTAGAGAATTGACGATGAAATCTGTGTCACTGTCTGAAAGCTCCGCATCGTCAGCTTGGGTGTTCTCAACTGTTGTGGTATTAAAACTTACTACCAAGTCACGTAGTTTTTCTAGTATTTCGTAGATATTTAGCTTCTTAATCAACGCGCTAATTGAGAATTTGATTCTAGCAAGAGGATTCGTCTGCATGATCATAATTAGAGCTTGATAGCCATTCTTAGATGTTCTATCATTGTCACTTTGTTTCTTGCCAAATTTCGGATACATTGCTTCCATCATGAAATGTTCAATGGCTACCTTTGAAGACAGGCAGCCATTTAAAGCCTTTAAGATCATGAGACGAATACTTAAAGCCATGTACTCCTTGGAGTACATTTCCAATAGTAGCTTTTGAATATCAATTCCGCCATCAAGTAATACTTTCATAACTTGTTTATTGTGCCTGTGAGAAAAAAGAGACTCTGCTAAACGGATGCCGCATTTCATATGCCTTATTTTGTACGTTGCTAACTGTTGAGTCAAGGCAAAATCGAAGTTTAGTCCGATTCGGCAAAAAGTCGCTAGTAAATTATAGATATCCGTGAATTCATCTAGTTCCTCGGATTTACTTCTGAATATTCTTAAAATTATATCAGTATTTGTGCAAAGATTAGTCAGAGCCGTAGTGATTTGTTCACACTGATGAACCCACTCCTCTCTGAGACCATTGTCGACTTCAGTAAAAGAATTTAAGAGGAATTTTTGATCCCTTTTCTTTGCCGCTTTAGACAATTCGTACATCTTAAATAGATCCGCACTGGCGTCGCAGAGCTCATCGAAGCTAGCGGTCATAACATCTTTGATTTCTTCTTTAGTCTCATTTGCAAGTATATGTATGCTATTAACATGTTCGTACTTTTTCCAGTCGGTCTTGAACGGGTTGAAGTATTTGATAATATCATCAATGCCACCGTAATCGTTGACGTCGTAATCAACTTCCATGTAAGGTGGTCCTTCAAGATCATCACAAATATCTTCATCAGATAGAATTGGTTCAAATTGTTCGGCATCTATAGACCTATCTTCTTCAGTGTTGCGAGTGGGCGATTCTATCGGTTTTGATGCTGTGGTATCAACAATTTGGACAGTCACCAAACTAGAGTGCTGTGGTTCCACATATGGAGGATTTTCGACTTCTTGTGAAGGACTCCTAATAGGATTTTTGTGTCTATAGCTTTGGTGATAGAAATCTACCCGTGGTATCTGTTTTCCACTTCTATCATAATCACCAGGTTCTTCAGACCTGATGGAGTTAATAGGACTCGAGGTGTCTCCTTCTCTTGGTGATAACGGCCTTCTGCTGCTCTCGCCAGGGGGAGTTCTAGGCCTTTTTCTGGGATCATCACGACTAGGAGAGCGGCTGCCATAACTAGAAGTCCTTATCCGACTGTAGGGTGAATGTCTTTTCTTATCGTATGGAGCCTGCTTTTCATACGAAGGCGCCCGACGTTCGTAAGACGAAGCTCTAGGAGACATCCTCTTCTCATAAGACGGTCCGCGTTTTTCATAGGGCTTGCGTTCATACGAAGGCGCTCTTTTGTCGTAAGGTGACCGTCTTTCGTAGGACCCGGAGCGCTTGTCGTATGATCCGCCACGAGATCTATCGTACGAAGAATCCCTATGACGCCTATAATCGTCCTTTTTATAAGAACCTCGGTCCCAGTCGCGATCATTGGAAGGTCCGCGCAATCTGTCCCTGTCTATACTACGCGACCTAGACCTACTTAAGGGTCTATATTCCCCTTTGACTACATAGTCTCTCTCCCGACTTCTCGACCTGGAGTGCAAGCGGTCGACCCTATCCAAATCCCTACTTCGATCGCGCAGCCGCGACGAATCGCAGCTACGCCCTCTATCGAGAGACCGCCTGCGACTTCGACCATCTCTTCTATCCCTCTCTCTGTCCAACTCGATAGAGCGAGGAGGGCTATGCCTTATCCTGTCTCCCTCTCTGTCAAGACTCAAAGCTCTGCGGTCCTTTTCCCAGTCATCATCCATGTGGTAGGTTCGAGGATCCTTAGGAGGCTCATTGTCATAGTAATCTGTCCGGTAAGGATTCTCATAGGTTTCCGGAGGATAGTTGGGAGCGTAGGCCTCTGTGGCGGTAGCAACCGAGCCTGTATATGTTGGTATTGGGATGGAAGCTTCTGCGTTCCATTCTGGTGGTGGAACATTGGAAACTGTGGGTACTTCCCTCGGGATGGATGGTCTCTGAACCGGTGAAGGGTTTACGCCAACCGGAGCTTCAGTGATGACCTGGGTCAAGTTGCCATAAACAGCTAGGGTAATGGTTGTGTAATATCCTGGAAAACAAAAAAGAGCCATCATTACATCGTACAAAATAAAGTCTGTCCCGCTGTCTGTTCGCTTAGATCTTTTAAACTACTCACCAGTTTTAATGCAGTTTTCAGCAATTGATAGAGTGATTCAAGAGGAAGTTTTTTATGTATAATACACACATACATACATTAAATGACGCCTGTTCCCCAAAGGGATAGACAGAGACCACTTTTAAAACGTTATAAATACGAAATCATACGGATTATTTTAATAAACATTATGCTCTCTTTACAAACTATCAAAAATGTCAAAAATATTTTTCTATGTAATTTTTTTTCTGTAATTTATAGTAGAAATACTTCTCTTAGTTACTCTCTACTTCTTATTAGTTAATAAGAAATTTCGAGCTTGCCGCAAGCTATGCCGCTAGAAACTCATAGTATAGTATACTAGTCGACGTTCGCGACTTCGTTTCCCGCTACTCCCCCTCTTTCTTTCCGGTGAGGGTCGATTTTCGGAAAATCCTTTCTTAGTGCACCTCTAGACCTCCTAAGGAAGCGCTATGTGACAAATTTGGAATCTCTAGACCCACCGTTTTGGGCTATGCGTTGATATGTCAGTCACTTAGTCACTTTCTTCTTTTATGTATTTTGATTTAAACGGGGGACCTATTATTTTAAAGCAAGAGTAATTTTTTGGTAGTCACATAGCATAACCTAACTTACTCTAACCTAACCTACGTAATTAATGTTTAATATATCCTGAAAACATCATTCTCATGCAATGAATGAAGTGAAATTCTTTAAAATGTTTGGTAACCATTTAAACCATCTCAGAAGTATGATGATATTTTCAAAAGAATCATTCAAATCTGTGCCATAACTACTTATTGAGATAATAATGAATCAAGCCTGGAATCTAGGATATGTTATTATATATGTATAGTCTATTGTTTACTAAAACTATGTTGTCAAAAAAATAATTTGCCATTTTCGCTAAGGAATCCTAAAACCGTCTGTTTTTAGGGTTCCTTAGCGAAAATGGCAGACCTAGTGTTCATAGCAAAGAAAGTTTTTTTTTTAACCATATAACATCTGGCAATAATTAAATCAAATTATTTAATAATACAACAGTGATAGTTTGTAGATAAATGGCAGTAGGTAACTTCGCCAACAAAAACCTACCAAAAACTAACTTATGCTCTACAATGTGCTAACAAATTTGTAGTGATGCAAGATTCATGTTGTTGAAATGTTTTAAATTGTAATGAACAATGTGAAACACCATACATTTAAACAGATTTTTTTTATCTTTGAGCTTCATAGTAATAGTATGGCAAATTTGATGTTATGCATGCTAGGAACTGCTCTTGGCATTTGGCATACCTAGCTGTCTGATTAAAATAAACTTATAAAATAAAACTGGTGTAAATCAGAATTTTCACATTTCGCCTGTTGCTGTAAACTTACTTTTGCTTTGAGAAAAAAAGAAAGAAATAAATACATTTATTCATGAACAACAATAAAGAACAGAAATAGTCACAAAATGGTCCCAACTCAGCATAATGCAAATCAAACCGCTAAACACACATAATTATTAGAACACAAAATAAAAATATAGGTAAGAAAAAAAAGAAAAATGAGAAAACAATAAAATCTTTGCTGCTGCCCTTACTAGGCCCAGGGCACTCTGCACTTTAGATGTAAAGCTACAAACACATTTGTTTGCATCTCTGGGTGTAAATTATATATTGGCTCGATTATATTAAATTAAGTGATAGAAAGTACAGTAAAGATATAGTTAGATAGATAGTTATATATATATATATATATATTATATATATATATATATATATATATATATAAAAGGCAAACCTGACATGCTGACTTATATATCAACGCACAGCCAAAACTACTGTACCTAGAAACCTGACATTTGGTACAGGGGTTCCTTTCATGATGTAAGTGAGCAGTAAGGGATTTTTCAAAATTAGGGGTCAAAATAGGGGGAGTAGCGGGAACTTATTCTACGCGTACGTTACTAAGGAAGAACACTTGGTCTATAATGATTTACATATCCCTAACTAAAAGGAAGCCAGCCTTATGACAATAGACCAATATTAATTTTTACATCAATTAATCACACATTATTTGACCTGTACTTGCAACCTGATTGCCAGTGGAAGTGATGTGAAAAGTGAAGTGAAGTGCTAGTTGCTAACATCATTCATCATTCGTCATTTTCTTCGGAGGACATGTTTAATTCAACGATAGCACAATTTAATCGCATAATTCTACAACTATCAACAAATGACAAATAAAAACGTCTCTTATGTTAGCAAGTTGGTGTGCACTTATACTACTTTTAAGGTATGTGATGTTTCATTCTTAAGTCATCTTTAACGGTTGTTTTCTTTTTTATTATTTTTGTTCACGATTGTCATTCTCGGTCTTAGTGCTAGTGCAGCAAAATAGACCACAAAACATGTTTAAGTGGGAGCTGTCTAGGAAATAAGTGCATGTTAGTTCATACTACATTTTTAAAATTTGTCTCTCTGTACGCTTATTTCTGTTTGTTCTCCAATAAATAAACATAGTAATGATAAAAAATATAAAACAGGAAGGCAAATAATTGTAGCAGAAGACCCCCTAAGCCTTTAAATACCTTTAGTGCAAGCTATTACTAAATGCTCATAGAATTTTTAGTTTATTTGAGTTATTATATAAATATTCCAAGATATATCTAAGAACCAACAACCTGTAAACCTTACATTTTTAATTTAGTTATCTTACCTCTCAGAACTAATCCATCGGTTGGTATTCTTGGCTGCTCCACATTGTTCCCGCACTCCATGTGGATCTGTCCATTCTGACAGTAGTCCAAACTCCCCAGCGCCTCGAAAGTCGACGCCCCCGGTTTACTCAGGTCGTTCACAAAGAAGTCTATGTGAAACTTGGTCGGATTCGTCGCTCCCAGCCGCACACCACCCGGAAAATCACCCTCCACACGCGCTCCAAGCGGAATTATACGTATTTCTCTCACATAAACCGACTTCGGAAATTGCACTAGATCCAAATTTAACTCCTGGAAAACGAAAATCAAGAAATAAAGACTAGACAAAAGAGCAAAATAATCGATGTTGATACCGTTTTTCTAACCTCGCTCGTGTCGTGAGAGAAAGTGTCGAAGAATAAAAGGTCCGGTTGATCGATTGCAGACATTCTGATGTTTTATTATCCGATATTCACTTTAAAGAAACGTTTTACTTTAGAAAGTAATTCATTATTTTTATTTGCACTTCTCTAAGCTGTCTCATTCGCGTCAGGTTCAGACGTTTTTACCACGACTGAATGCATTTGACAAATAAATGGCTTACTGAAATTGATATATTTAGTCAAACTCTTAATAAACATAAAAGCCTGAAATAAATATATTGGCACCTTTTTTTGTTTGAATTATAATATAATAAACTAAAAAGACTAAAACTAAAACTAAAGACTTTTGCATAGTAATTTTAAATAAAGTAAAAAATACCTCTTACTGACGTTAAATGTTGAGTTGCCAGTTCAAAAACTATTTTACTTCTAACTTATCATAAACTTATTTTATTCGTTTTCTACCTAGTCAATGAATAAAATTAAAAACCTTTGAAGCAATTCTTTTATCATAATGAATAGTTATAAACACGTTGAACTTTTATTGTTATGATTTTTTAAACAAGAAATAAATAATCGGTAGTAGAATTACTGTTATAAAACAATAAAACGCATTCCCAAGGTCCCATTATTTCCATAGCTTAACAAAAACAGTTAACCATTACTCGAATCAAAGCAGTATTGTTCATAAATACTCAACTACAGCTAGTATTAGTAAATAGTTAGCAAATCAACGTCGCTAGCAGTTTAAGTGACAAGTCACGCCGTACAAACCCGTGCCGGGCACAACACAATTGTTCTCAGCGCTGTTATTGCATTCATTGCTTGATTTGATTACGTGTTATACACCGAGTCACCGCGTACGGTCGCCCTTTTATTGATGGGTAGATTAACCCGTCGCTATAACTAGGAGATAGGTCATTATTGTCGACTTGTCTTACACAAACATAAAAAATACGGATAGGAAAGGTATAGGGATATTTTGAGAGCTTGTTTGAGCAGAGTGGGGAGAATGGAAGTAGTTATGTTGGTGAAGAAGTATTTTGTGACAGTAGTATTAGTATGGAAGAGATAATGAATGCGATAAAGAGTATGAAAGTGGGTAAAGCTGCTGGGTATGACAGGATATCTGCTGAAATGATTAAAGAGGGTGGAGGCGTTGTAGCAAGCCTGCTGTTCCTCCTATTTAACCTTTGCTGGCGGGCCGGTCGAGTTCCAGCCGACTGGGGAAAGGCCGTGATTGTGCCTTTGTATAAAGGTAAAGGATCACAGCAGGAATGCAAAAGTTATCGCGGTATAAGCCTCCTCAGTGTCGTAGGCAAATTGTATGCAAAGGTATTGATTGAAAGGGTGATGTTAGCGACGGAAAGTAAGATTTGGGATGTGCAAGCGGGATTCCGAAAGGGAATGGGATGTGTGGATCAAGTCTTCTCTTTAAGGTGCATAGTTGAGAAAGCCTTAGCCAAACATCAAAAGGTTTTCTGTGCCTTTATTGACTTAGAGAAGGCGTATGATCGAGTGGTGAGGGATGAACTTTGGACAACTCTGTCCGTGTATGGGGTGGACAGTATTCTGATACGGGCTCTCAAATCATTATATGATGACTCGAGTGCCTGTGTCAGGATAAATGGGACGTGTACAGACTGGTTTAGAATCGAACGTGGTGTTCGACAGGGCTGTGTAGCGTCTCCTTGGCTGTTCAACCTATTCATGGACAGTTGTTTGTCAGATCTGAGGGAGTATGATTGTGGAATAAGGATGAATGAGTCAGTTTTTAAATCATTAGTGTATGCTGATGATCAAGTTCTCCTTGCATCATCGGCGGACCACTTACAACAAATGGTGACTTTGATGAATAAGGCATTTAAAAGGAAAGACATGAAAGTGAATGTTAAAAAGACAAAAGTGATGGTTGTGGAAAGGGATGAAACTGTTACAGATTGTCAGATAATGATTGGAGATGAAAAAGTGGAGCAAGTGGATGAGTTTGTGTATTTAGGGTCTATGTTTACGAGAGATGGGAAATGTGACGGGGATATTGAAAGAAGAGTTAAAGCGGGAAATATGATCAATGGGGCGTTACACTCAATCTTGGCAAACAAAGTCATATCGAGCAAAGCTCGCCTTGCGATTGTTCAGGGAGTATTGACACCAACATTGATGTATGGTAGTGAATCCTGGGTATGGCAGAAGAAGAATGAAAGCAGGATTAATGCAGTTGAAATGAGAGCTCTAAGAAGTATGTGTGGGGTTAGGATAATAGATAGAGTAAGAAATAGCGAGGTCCGAGAACGATGTGGTTTGAAAGAAGATGTAGTGACTAAGATCGAAAAGGGTATGCTAAGATGGTTTGGTCATTTAGAAAGGATGGATGACAGAAGAGTTACGAAAGAGATATGGCGGGCGAGAGTGAGCGGAGATGTCGGTAGGGGACGTCCTAGACGGACGTACGGTGATCAGATTCGCGATGTCCTGATTAAGGGCCGAATCAAAAGCACCCGAAACCGACGCACGTGCATGAAAAGATTGATGAATGTAGAGGAAGCGAAGTGTATATGTTTGGACCGATGCACCTGGCGTTCCATAATCTCTGCCTACCCCATTGGGAGACAGGCGTGAAGATATGTATGTATGTATGTAGGAAAGGTATAGATGGGTCGAGGACGCATTTAGTCTAACTAGGTTAGTAAAACGTTGGTACAGTCCAAAGACATTATACCTACTTAGGTACTTAGAAGTAATTTAATGTAAAGCTAGTTTTAGACTAGCAATAAAAATTGCACAAGATGTTGTCTTTTGGTCTCTTTTAGTTGTCTGACTCAACATTTAAATTAGAAAAAGACAGCAGAATTGTGCTTCTTGCTCTAGAACTGAAGTTAAAGTAAAACTTCAACTTTTATTGCCAGTCTAATTTGCACTTCAATTAACCATATTATCTTTGGCTTATTCTCACTTCAGCGTCACACAGGACCACGCTATGACGCTTTCTTTTAAAAGGTACATATATTAAGGAGGCAGCCAGAGCCCATAACTCCACGCGCTTGCCACTTCAGGTGCTCTTACTGTAGAATATCCGGAGCGCGTATTGTTTACTCTGCTGCTGGTCTGGCGTCTTCGCCTTCGGGAGGGCGTGCGTTCGCAATCGCACCCTGCGTCCTCTACTTTCAACTTCATAACATAATACTCTCGCAGGTGGACACTGCTCGCCAAGTCGAGGTCCTCCCTAACATGCCTTAATCCAGGCCGACTGATAAGTCCAGTCTAACCTCGTGTACCAAGCTGTCCCGCTCGGTACTCCACACACGGCCCTCACCAGGGGTATGTTGAGCAGAGTCTAGGTCAGCTGGGCACGAGTGGCTCCGTTCCATTTCTATTCAAGTACTCACCAAAACATCTATGTCGGCAACCAGGACCTAGAAGTTTTAAAACGGCAACTCGAATCGACCGTACGATAAATTATACGGTTCTTTACTGACATCATTACAGCAAACAGAGTCAAGGGCTTAACTTATCAGTCTTCTCACATCACCTGCTTTGTTAGTTGAAGATTTAAAAACGATCCCAGGATCCCACTGATTTCAAACGAATAATTTATAAATAAATCATGTTCTTATCGCCATCTGGGCCACGTTTTATAAAGCTACAAGTTGTAATTTTATAGGTCTAAACGGGCAACACTGCTCAAATGGCTGGTCGTCATTGGTCGAGGATGTGTCAAATGGAAACTGTAGTTTTTTAAAACAGGACACTGTGACGGATTTTGTTGTGAGGCGGCGGACTGTCCGGCCGTTACCTGTCGAAAAAGGTCTACCACACACTTCCAGAGGCCCTTCTCTGAAAATCGAAGGTCAAAGTTACGTTAGCTCCATCCTTGTCACTCGGCATGCGAGACTGAATCGAGAGAATGGCATGGGGCTAACGTAATTTTGAACTTTGATTTTGAAAGTAGGGCCTCAGTTCGAAAATAATGTCAATCGTAGGTACCTTAAGACAAACAATGAGAACGTAATATGAACCTGATATAAAAACAATGAATTGACAGGTCAATATTGGTTGACAAACGAGTTCGTTGTCAAGATGTTGAAGAAAATCACCGTCTAGTTCTCAGAAACGAATCTTGGGCGATTCAATATTAGGTACTATTTTTTGCCCAAGGACTCCATTTAACTATTTTTTATGAGATTTAGAGGCTCTGACCTGGCTGGATGACATTATTACTCAAGTTTTCATTTTTAAATTTTATTATTAACGTCTTTTTGAGGAATAGTAATGATAAAGCATTATCCTAAACCTTTAAAAAGTTTGTACTTGGTCATGTTTGATCAATTACCGAGGTAAATGGTTTTATTCGTAAATTTGTTTAGTAGGTAGATAGATATTTAAGACATTTATTTTATGTTTTGGTTTGATTTTAAAACGTTAATGCTTTTATTCTTATGTGGTATTACATTAAATACGAGTGACCCCTCGTCAGGGGACGGTGAAAAAATACCAAGTTCTAGTCTCTTCTGATTACACAATAAAATCAAGCTAAAAAATACTAAAAGATATCCAAATTTTGAGCACGGATGCCTGAATAAGAATACAAAAGGTAATTTTTTAAAATAAGTCTGTTTTAAGTGAGACGTAAAAAAGTAATTTACAGACTGACTTTTTTAAACAAAATGGTGTCCTGCCGTTTGACCAAAAGTCATTTGGCAAAATTACACTTGACAAACAACGTTTTGCAAAAAAATGTTTCGCCAATTGATCATTTTACTAGTTGTCATTTTAAAAATGGCTCACTTATTCAAATGATCAACAGTTAAATTTACATTTTATAAGTAATTATTTGACAAAATGAACATTTAGCAACGGAGTTATCAGACAAAATTTTAAATGCAACGAGCAAGACGAATCTGGGCAGAACTGACTCGGATAGGTTAGGTTAGAAGGCCAAGGCGGGAGCTTTGCTCCCGCCTTGGCCTTCGAGGTTATTTTTTTCTGCCCAGAAATAGGTAAACTACAGGAAATAATATTTGGTGAAATGGAAAACTGTCAATTGACATTTTATTATTTAACACATTTACCAAGTGTAGTGTTTGCTAATTGATCATTTGCTAATTGAGTTTTTGCAAAATGATACTTTTGTCAAATGTCACGTTTGCCAAATGATTATTTGGTGAAACGTTGTTTGTCAAATGATCATTTGTCAATATTTTTTTGGTCAAACATTAGTGAACCAAACAAAATACGTAGGTATAATATAATTCGAAAAGCAAGTATTTAATAAAACAAAGAAAAACATTCCTGCCACGTTGCCTCTCTACCTGGGTTTTTTTTAAAGTCATTATCTTGAAAAAACTGTACTTGTTATTATATACTTTGTGACCTCATTGTGCTCGTCTTGCAATACCCAGTCGCCTAGCTGTCTGTCTAATTGTCTATAAAATAAATACCTATACAGTACAGTCGATTTCATTAATACGAATACATTTTAGTACCTTGTCAATTTAATCGTGACGATTCATATATATGGCAGTTTAAACATGACATTAAACAAGATACTAAAGTGTACACATATTTATGAACTCGACTGTACATGTACCTAAATATATACGTGACTTACCTAGTAATTATTACAGAACTACAGAACTAGAGTTATCAAGGCCATCAACAAGACGAGTATTGCAAAAAACCTTCACAACTTTAGTCCACCTAGCGGCCATCATTGGTACTAATCTCGTAGCATACTAATTCCGAATCTTTCTAGAGTAAAGACAACAGCGCCACTGTTATTTGTCTTGATAAGTTTGTATGGGGAATCCCAGGCCTTTTACGTCAAGCCTTAAGTATTTTTATGATCTGTATATTCTTACTAATGCCTCATAAGGAAGCTCAAAGTCACTCAGAGGGCTATGGAGAGGGCTATGCTCGGGTTTCTCTGCGTGATAGAATAAGAAATGATGATATCCGCAGTAGAACTAAGGGTACCGACATACCCCGAAGAATAGCTAAACTGAAGTGGCAGTGGGCGGGGCACATTGCTCGCAGGACTGATGGCCGATTGGGTCAGAAGGTTCTGGAGTGGCGTCCGCGGACCGGAAGAGGAGCTGTAGGTAGGCCTCCAACAAGATGGAATGACGACCTCGTCAGGATCGCGGGACCGCGGTGGATGCGAAAAGCACAAGACCGGTCTGAGTGGAAAGTCGTGGGGGAGGCCTATGTCCAGCAGTGGACGTCTTTTGGCTGACATGATGATGATGATGAATATGATAAATGTGAAAATGTGGTTTTGTTCCGTTTTTCAGAAATTAAATTAAAAATATGGCGCTTTGTTACTCTGTTATCCGTTAGATGTCGCTGCTCAAACAAAACGCTCCATTTATTATAAAAGTCCAAATTTCCTTTTTTTTTATGCATAATAAAGTTTTCATTAAAAAGTCGAGCGAACCCGCGGTAATAAGCTGTTATAAACATGTGAGGTCTTTAATTTATCTTTACCGTTACAGCGGTAACTACCTCCTATTGGAATTGTATACCGTGTCAAGACGACAAGGTACAAGAGTGGTAATTTATTTCAGACTAGAGTAGGTACAACTTGCGCGGAGATATCCGTGCAAGGAAAACTTCGCGTTTGTTTTTTTAGATCTTCTTGCATGAATGACGCATTTAGTTAATCACTGGTGTTCTGGTATTGGTGGTGTTTTGATTTGGTACTTGCTGCGCCGGCGTCATTTGTATTTGGCAGGACTCGAAATTTAAATTGGTGTAATTTATTTAATGAAATAAAATAAATACACCGTATAATCTCACAAAAATTACCTACTCCCAAACTAAGCTCGAGGCTTGTATAGTACTGTGGTTAAAATGAGGTTTTAAGACTACGCCGACCGTCCAGTGGCGCCCTCAATAGGTACTATTATTCTGTTTACTAATAAACTGAAGTATTGTCTTGAAATCGAAAAATGTTGTTTTATTGTAGAAATTAATACTCATTTTAAAGAGTATATGACTTAAGTTAATAACCATTGAACTGTGAGTAACTGAACGGAAAAAAGTGGCCACCTTTTTCCGTTAAGTTGACTACGCGAAGGATAAAGGTTATTAAACTTTGTCTTATATGCTATACATTTTTTTTTATGGCATAGAGAAGGCAAACGAGCACACATAGACATTCGCATTTACAAGACTGCAAGGCTAAGACTGCAAATGCGTTGCCAACCCTGAGCACTAAGATGGAATGCCTCTATGTTAGTCATTACACCAGCTGTCTTATCCCCAAACAGGAACACAACAATGCGAACACTGCTGTTTGGCGGTAGGTTAATGGATAACGTGGTGGTAGCGATCCGGACGGACCCTGCACAAGGTCCTAACACCCGCGAAATGAATGCGAATGCGAATTGTGTATTCATTTGTACAACAAAAATACATCCTTCAATTTTAAGGCAATACTTTAGTTTATAAGAGAACACAATAGTAATATTGAGGGCGCCACTGGAGACTCGGCTAAGTCTTAATGTATTAGCACAGTCTGTATTAGGTAGTGTTTATTAGTGTAACTAACTGTACAATTTAACTAATACACTCAGGAGCAAAAATAACGGGTCAGAGTGCGTTTTTCCTACTAAAGAGGCTATTTCGAAGCCTTGGTTCCTCGCCAGGGAATGCTCTTAGTGAAATCTGATGATGAATACCTCGAGAATCGATACAGGACTTCCAGAGTGCCTAGGATACCCTGCGGTAAACGCCGGAATTGAGCATGTTCAGAAAAACATCTAAAATGGCAATAAAATGTAAGGAAATCCAAGTGCAGACCCAAACTCTCCCGCTGTGGTGATAACTGATTGTGCGATCGGTTAGGTATCTTAAGAACTTTTGACCTCCTCTATTGAACCTCGCAGTATCCACCATTAAACCTCACTCAAAATAACCCCTGGCGAGGAACGAAGGCTTCGAAATAGTCTCGTTTGTATGAAAAACGCTCTCTGAACTCTGACCCGGTATTTTTGCTCCTGAGTGTACCTAAAAACGATATTATTACATCAACCACTAAAGTTACCACAAGTTAAAAGTAAAAATAACACGTGTGGGTACAAATCAGAGCTGATACAATGTCCTATCTCGAATGAGAGGAGGTAACCGTATCTAATCTATGCAGTTTGTTTTCCTACACCCGGATATGAATTGGAAAAATAAGTCTTAAGTCGTGGCAGGCTAACTATTTATGTACTTTTTGATTTAAAGTGACCACACTTTAAATGTAATAACATTAAGAATTGTTTCAAATAAATAAACCTTAAATTAAATAAAATGTGCAGATTTGAGGCCTTTCATATGACACCCCATTTGCTTTCAATTATTTATAAAATCATTTTCTTTTTTTACTAAAATCAGATGCGGGCAAGCAATTTGTACAACTATGCCAAATTTCAAGTGGATAGCATTTATAGTTGCTGAGAAAACCTGCTGTGACATAGAGACAGACAACCAAATCTCACAATAAGGGCTCCTTTTTTACCCATTAAAGAGTTCGGTACTATTCGTGTGCAAGTCCGTCTGGCACTTGACCGGTTTTTACTATTGATGTTATAGCGGTCATCTCCGGTTCATAAGATACAGCCTTGTGTTTGTGACAGACGGATGGACAGATGGACTGACAGCGGAGCCTTATTTATAAGGTCCCGTTTGCACCACTTGGATACGGAACCCTGCAAAATAAACATGTAACCAACACGTCAGACCAATTTCAATGAATTCCGTGATGTAATTCAAGACATTTGCTAATCCAAGGAGGAAAGGTAGTGTTGTTTTCCTTGTCCTTGCAATTTGCAAACATATATGTATATATCTTTCGCAAAAAACGTAAACTCACCATTGAACAGGTTTCTTGCGCGCAGCCAATATAGCGTAAGCTCCTTATCAGAAACTGGTTGTGTAGTTTATTGGGAATCCCAATGGACAGTCAACATAGGAGCATCGTTTGCTTGGTTTTTACACTCTCGTGTTTTCCTGAGTGCTTATTTATATTCATAAAAAGAGATACGTTGCACAGAAAATATTTACAAAGAAAAGATGTGGACAAAAACAGCAGTATCATACATAAATATTGTAAACAAATTTGACGTAGATAGGGTTTTTTTTTTGCACATTTTCATCAATTTCAGTTAAGAGTATAAAATTAAGCCAGTTTTTAATATTCAAATAAAGAACTATCATACGATTTTTAATTGCCTCTATTTGTATGTATATCTATTTAAAACGATTCCAAAATATAACTATAAGATATATTTAATCATAGTGGTTACTGGATTAAGTCGTAGTGACAGACAGACAAGGCGGATGAACAAAGTACTGTACAGGGTACCGTATATTAAAGGTCACTTTTATGTATTTTTAGTACGGAACCCTAAAAACTGCTAAAAGTAAAATCAATGCTGCGATTATTTTGATGACTCAGAAATGGTTTGATTACCCACATTTAAGTTTGAGGTCAGTGTTACAATACAATAATTTCTTAAAACTCGTTGATTATGCATTTTGATTCTGAAGAAGTAACCTTATTTGTTTACAACTTAGAATAGAATAGAATAGAAAATATTTATTCAACACACAAAAGAAAACAATGGAAAAAATTAAAGGACAATAATAATTATGTTGAATAGGATCCCTCTCAGCATTGTGCCGCAGTTAAACTGCGGCGCTGATTTTCAGAGGGACCCTGACTAAAAACTAACCTAAATTAGACATAAAAACGGGTAACAGTAAACAGGTAACAGGTAACATTACAAACATTAGCGACAATTTTATACATAGATGAATAAATAAAAATATAATAAATTAATATTTGTTTTAAGCTTAAAACCCTTAAAAATATAGGTACTAATAAAGTTTTTGTGTGACAACACCAGAACAACACAACCATTTCCTGTTGGATCGTTGCAAGTGACGGCCAGTTTCAATTTCAAAGGTATGGATTACGCATATTACCAGTTTCATATATTCCAAAAAATGATATACGCAACATTCCCAGATTTAACAGTAAAAAAGTAACTAATTTTACAAATAAAAAAGAAAAAAGTAATGTGCTTGACTCGTAATAGCAGCAGCCACCCAACAAGCAACATAGCGAAACGAAAGTACCGCCATTTCTCAATCACTCGGCAACCCGGCCGAACGTGGAAGTCGGCCATGCCTGCCACCGCTCCAAGAGACGCGACGTTTGCGAAAATACAAAAAGAACATGGGACAAGAAGGTAATTTAATGATTTCGTTTTTAAATAGTTTTATAGATAGAAATGTACTAAGAATATATTAAAGTAATAAATAGATTCACGATTATATAACATAGATATTATAAAGACCTAAACCTAATGACTCGCTTCATTCCCCAATCTGCGCCTCAAGCACAAAAATCCGACATTTCGTCTTAAAAACTCCCGTTGTTTTTAGGGCACGGAGCGGAGGAGGGAGACTGTTCCAGCACTTCGTGGCGGCGTAACGGAAGCTGCCGCGGAATGCAGCCGAGTGGTGCGGCGGGCACACGAGCTGGAGGAATCTCGCTGACCTGACTTGAGAGGACCTGGCGTTGTTGGACCAAGTAAGCTTGTCGAAGAGGTACGAGGGCTGCTGCCAATGCACGACACCGAACATCAGTGTGGCTAAGTGTAGTCTTTGACGCGTCGACATTTTTAGTATCCGGTTTTGATTTATAAACGGGGTAATGTGAGCGCGTGGTGGGACATTGAAACAGAACCGCGCGCAAGCATTCTGTACGCGCTGTACCAACCGCTGCGTGCGCGCAAGTAGACGAGGCCCGTACACGATGTCACAATAATTTAACTTTGACAAAACTAGCGCATCACACAATCTAAGTCTCAGTTCTACATCTAGAAAGTCGCGTATTTTATAAAGCAGTTTTAATTTGTAGAAACAGCTGCGAACGGTACTAAGAAGATGGGTTTCAAATCTCAATTCTCCATCCATTTCTATCCCCAGGTTACGAGCCTCTTGTACATACTCCAATGGATTATTATTTATGTGTACTACATGATTGTTATATGCTAATTTTTGTATTTGTAGCTTGGTACCTAGTATTAAGTATTTCGATTTGGACGGATTCAAGACTAATGAGTTTTTATGTGACCAGTTATCGATTGCATTAAGATCTGCGTTTAATTTAGAAACCGCTGAGCTTACATTTTTAGCATTGCATGAAATATATAGTTGTAAGTCATCCGCGTAAATATGGTATTTACAATACTTAACTGCTCGTGTTATATCGCTGCAATATAGGATAAACAAAATGGGGCCCAAAATAGATCCCTGCGGCACGCCTCTAGATACTGGGCTTATATCGGAAGCTAGGGTCTTCCCATTTGGGCTACGGAGCTCTACTATTTGGTAACGGTTTTTAAGGTAGCTATCGAACCATTTTACAGTGTTACTGTCGAATCCATAGTAGGCCAGCTTGGATATTAGTAAGGCAATATTGATGGTATCGAATGCCCGCGAGAAGTCTAACAATGCCAAAAACGTACCCTGTCCTTGGTCCTGAGCAGTCAGTATATTGTCCGTGACGTCAAGTAAGGCGGTAGCCGTACTACGATGCTTGCGGAACCCTGACTGGTGACTTGGTAGAATGTTGTTACCTTCTAGATACCCTGTCATTTGCTGACATACAACTTTTTCAAGGATTTTAGAAAGACAGGGTAATATACTTATGGGCCTAAGGTCTTTTTTCTCAACTGGATTCGGCGTTTTTGGTATTGGACGGACTAAAGCTACTTTCCAAGCGTCAGGGAAAGAGTGTGTAATAATCGATCTGTTGATAATTGCAGTAATCACGCCTAACGTGCGAGGTAGGGTGAGAACTATCATATCTAATGTGATGCCGTCGATTCCCATCGCATTTGATTTTAACGATTTAATGATTTTAGCTACTTGAGTCTCTGCTACAGGAATCAGTTTGAAAGTGGCAGTACTATGACGGTCAAATTCAAATTTAGTTAAGTCACTTATCGTGGTAAAGTAATTACCGGGTAGGTCAAGAAAATGTTCGTTTATAGCGTTTGGATTATTCAGATGACTTGGCAACTCTTTTATACTGTTACTATTTACAAGTACATCTTTTTTAAGATTTTTCCACAAAGTCCTGTAGTCATTGATATTGCGGTTGATTTTATGTCTAAAAAACGCACGTTTCTCATTAAACAATGCATTAGTAACAATATTCTTTAATTCTTTATAATATTGTTTATGGACTAGAGATTTAGAGATCCTATACCTTGCGTGGGCGTCATTTCGCAGACGCATCATTTGCTTAACTGTGTAGGTGATCCAGGGGCTACCATGAGACTTAATGCCAACTGTCTTAGTCGGAGCGTACACGTCAAACAATGAAATAAGTTTTTTATTCAGATCATCCACCATGTCACTGACGTTAAAAATGTTACAACTTTCCTCGAAGTCAATGCCACTCAGATCACGCTCAAATTCGCTTAAATTAATTTCTTTTAGTGGTCTGAATGATATTAGTTTCGGTTCTGGCTTATCTAATTTTATGTTTAGTTGGCAAGTGATGAAGGCATGTGCGCTTAAGTCGGGGATGTAGTTAACCCGTGTAAACAAGGCAGGCGCATCGCTACAAACGAGATCAATCATTGTGGCACTGTGGTCCGTGAAATGTGTGGGTTCGGTTACATACTGTGTTAGGTTAAAACAGTGCAGAAAGCTAGTAAGTTTCCTACAGTTTATGTCTTCTTTAGCCAACATATTAATATTAAAATCACCTAGTAAAATTACGTAATCAAACTTGGCGAACGAGCTCGCGGAGGCCGTAAGGGCGTCTATAAATGTGTCCACGTCCAGCCACGGCGGGCGATACGCTGTACCTACAGCGACCCTCGTACCCTTAACGGTAAGGTTCAGCCACATCTGCTCGACGAGCGGCGCGACGGGGTGCGCAGAGACTCGTGCATTGACGCCGCGCTTGACGTAGAAACCTACTCCGCCACCCCGGGAACGAACTCCCGCCGGCCGAACCACGTGGCGTAGGCTGTACCCTGGTACATTCGGAGCATGCGAATCTTGGCCCTCTTTCAGCCATGTTTCGTTGATGGCTATCATGTCAACAGAATGAGACTGCATTGCTACTATAAATTCTTCATGCTTAGTCCCCAGAGAACATGGATTCAAAAGGCCAACTAGAAGTTTATTACTTTTGTTCAAAGATTATATATTTAGAAATACTCAAAAAACATTTAAGTACGAATGAATATGATAAATAATAATATTGCGCATTAAAATTATAAATAACAAATAAAATATTGAGATTGTAAACAAACAAGTGTATGGAAGTACGTAGGTAATACATATTATTATTATACAACAGGACAGGACGGATAACAACAGTGTGAGCAGTAAAAAACGTAGGCGCGGCGCATAAAGTGACAGTTTCGCTGGGGTATGCTGCGAGTATGACGAGTGATGGTTGCATTAGGTTGCTACTGCTATGTAGGTATAAATGGACAATCCAATATAGCGCAGAGCACAACAATGAACGGATAAAAGGGATAACCCGAACGACTAGGACACGACACACAATGCGATTTAACAGTAATATTTTAAAACGGATACTTAGCAACATAAACAAATACAAACAAAATATCATACAGGTTTGCCCTAAGAAGATTCGGTGCCAAAAACCTGCGCGAGATCGCTCGGTGACCGGACCCGGCGCGCAGGCGCATCGCTGTTGCGGCGCACGTACACGCGCCCCTCCCTTGTCCAGGGATTGCGCCATTCCAACCGCTTGCACTCCTGCCGCGCGCTATAGAACAACGACCGGTTTAACCTAGTCAGCCGCTCGTTCACGTAGAATCGGCTAGGTGGCCCAGGCAGTCCGAAGTCCGTCGTGTCAGCCCCGCGGCGCACCCTCGCGGCACGCAGGAGGTCGCAACTTGGTTGTCTTTGGCTTGCTGGAGTTAGGCAAGATACGAGTTCGTAGAAGTTAGCAATAATGCATAGCTAACTTTGTCTGCAGTTGCACTTTGTGACGCTTTTTTTGTTTTTGCTGAATTTAGTATTACGGTAAATTAATAATAACTTAATTTAACTTATGTGCTGTGTGACTATAATTTCACATCTAAAACCCGCCGTGATTGCTCTTCAACCGGTAAAAGTGGGTAATGTATTTGATCCGTATCTGTGGTCATATGTTTTTAACAGCGTACTTAACTCTTTATCTTAACTTAACTTCTCTTTAGAATTTAAAAAAGTAAATTGGGATTACTTAAAATAGCCGCACAATAATTATTCCATAAAGAACACGAACTCTCTTTCAAAATATAGATGTATAATTATGTGAATTTATTGACGAGTCATAAGAATATTGCAACAATTGCAAGTGCAAACAGACCGAACCCCTCCAACAGCACCCGTTCGCGAGTATGGCGTACAGGAAAACTCCCCAAGCAAAGCGCCTCGCTCGCCACTTCCCTAGAGTTTCAATAGTTAACTATCATGATATATAAATATTTTATACAAAAAACCTAGTTAAAAATGTATGGAAAAAAAAAGGCTGAAATAGTATTTCATAAAATTTGGGGGGGGGGGTAAGGGGGCCAAATGTAACTAGACGACTATGAAGACGACAGTTTTTTACAATTCTCTTTTTAATGAGATAAAAAGAAACCTGTACATTCAAACAACTGAGCATAAAAAAACGCTAGTTACGCAAAAAATCCTACTGACTCGAAGTATATCGAAAAGGAAAGGTAAGATAAGAGAAGCGCCTTCGCAGCTAGAGTCAGAAACTCTGGACACTGGCCTTCCCCAAGTATATTACCGGCGAGCTAGCACGCTCGCGCGACGGTGACCCACAACAGCTAGTCGGCTACCTACGGCGCGATAAAGCGCTTGTTTACCCCGCTACCTGACAACCACCTGTGTGAGCGGCGCGCCTGGCCAGCCGAATCCCCCGACTTTTGGGGGAATTCGTGATTTTGTTTGATTCCAACGTTAACTAATAGTTAAATAGTAAGTAGTTACACCGGTTAAGTCATAGTACCGATGATCTTTGTGACCGATGAACAAAGTTTTAAATTTAAACTCTTTTAATGATTTATTTAGGAATGATTATGGTGACTTTTGAGAAAGAACACAAATACAAATAGCTGACTCAATGCATATCATATAATTGCATTTGCTACTCTAAAGTCGAACATATTACGTTACTTTGGGTTGGTGTAAAGAAAAGGATAATATTGTGTGTGAAATACAAGGTATGTATGTATAGTATAAGCTATCGTAATTTGTCCATGATCACCATCTTTGCAGCAGTATTTTTCTTTCAAACATCTGTATCAGCCGTCATCTCAGTATTCGCTCCCTTGTTTTTCATAGCACACATCGTAATTTGGTAAGAAATTAAAATATATTACTATGTTATTACACGGTAATATATTGAACTTACGTTATATTAGTTATATAACACAATCATTACTATTTAAAGAGTAAAAGTCATTTTCTCCTGTGAGTTCTTTATGGCAAAAAAAGGCAATCGAGCACACAGGCCATCTGATGCAAGTGGGTTCTGTGACCCATAGAGATTTTCATTCACAAGACTACAATCTTAAGACTAAAAATGAGTTGTGACCTCTGAGAACTGAGATGGAATGCCTCTATGCTGGTAATTTCACCGGTTGTCTTATCCTTGCACCGAAACATAACAACAATGGACCCGTAGTGAACTGATATAGGCTGATGACGATGCTAATGACGATGATGAGGAAAATGTAGCACATCAATGCGAAAACAGCAAAAATTAAACAAAAACAAAACATAAATTGGCAGTTTGCGAAAGTTTGTATTTGTTATGATGTCTTTGCTTTGAAACCAAATGAGATGAACAGTTTCTATACTATTTTACCGATTTTCCTGGCATACGTATTGGATTGTTTTGTTAAACGGTAGGTCTAGGTTTCTTTTCGTTTAGTGCTCTTTTAAATTTGTAACAAATACAAAGAAAAAATAAAAAGCAATTACTGCAGCCGATTATGTCATGTCTTTTTATAGGGTTCAGTAGTCAACAAGGACACAGTAATTTTAGGAAGAGTAGTACACCCGCATAACTGTACACAGTACAAGTACCTACTAGAAACTGAACACTGTCTTGTCTTAAATGAAAGCACATTTTACGACTTTAAAAGGAAAACTATGATGAATTATTACACTTGATTGATTCCTGACATGCCTGTATCAATGTGCTTTTACATACTAAAAATCACCTAAGACAGCAAATGAGTCCATACAACGCTTCTAGAATTACCAGGGTTTTTGGGCGGTGGTGATACTTCCCATAGGGTGATAACTTCTCACAACCTTCATGCTCGTTTGCCTCCCTCTCCTGTATAAAAAAACTTGGTGTTTTTTGAGATGTAACCCTACACTGAGCATGGTCTGATATGCTATAGCCAAGTTTTGAAATGTAATATTATACAAAATATATTTGTAGTAAGATACCGTAACTTGTTGACTATATTTGCCCTTATTTATTTACTCAAAGAAAGAAAATTATTCGTATGACCGATATTCTTTTCACTTCTCATACTTTAATCTACTCATATCGGGACTAAAGCTCCTTATTAATCTCTTGGGATTCAAGATTTTTTATTAAATTTAGTTCGGGGATCCTTAAACATCCAATCACGATGTTTTTGAATGTAGGATTATCGCCATTTTCAGTGATTGTGTAGGTAAGACAGGGTATAGAAATAACCTCAAATTAACAACTGTAAATTAAAAAATATATATTTAATTTCGTGAAACACGATTAATGATAACGAATATGAATCTATTTAAATATTAATTTAAATCTATTTATTCATTTTATTATGCATAGTCCAATTAGTAAAATAGTTTTCAAGTGTGAATCTGTTGGATAAATATGCAAGCACGTATAGAACGTCGTTTTTTTCCCTCGCATTCAAAGGGAAGAGTAGAGTGTTTAACTCGAGACTAAACAACCATAAGACATTCGAGATATAGCCACCCTCCCTCGTTCGCGTGGCTAAACATCTCGTGGCGTTATGGCTTGTTTTAGTCCCTTGTTGAATAATTTACTATAATATCAGTTATTCAATCTGCTATTATAACTAAAACAACATTACCAACCAACAATCACATAAAAAAACAAACAAAACACGACCAACTAAACATTTACGGGGAAAATCCCCGAGCTCCTTTAAAGGCTTTCACGGTTTCTCGCGCTTCCGCCTCGCCACCCCACCTGCGGCCGGCCGGCGCGGCAGTCTCTCTCTGTCCCCGCTCGAGACGCCACGCGCGTCCCCGCCACATACCCAAAACTTTCCAAAGAAACTTTCCAGAATCCAGAAGAATCTATTATTGTGAGTGTCAGTGCTGTGTTGATGTGTTAGTGAAGTGAAGATGCGTTGTGCCGGCGGCTGCTGGCTCGCGCTCTTGGTGTTGGCCGTCGCCGCGCAAGACACGAGGCACCTATCAGGTCGGTCCCGTTTCAAACTGGCCAGTGTCTAAAGTTTAAGTTAGCGGGAATCTTTTTCATTGATGTGGCAACTTTATTTTGCTTTTGAATTTGGAATTTTGAAATGTCATTCACTGTTTTTAAAATTTGCTAATAAGCAAGTCGGGTTTCTTTACTTTAAAAAGTTAACCTAATCGTTAATTTTAATGCCCTTTCTCGACCGTTATTTGATAAGTAATTAAGTAATTGTTTTCTTAGGACATTTAGGTGTTATCACAATCGTTAAGTTCTTCCTCAGACGAATTCTTATTAAGTTTAACCAACTACGATCACTTGCGTGGCATCTACGACATAAATTTTCAAGCCACTTTCTTATTCTTAAAAGAATCTCAATCGAATATCTAGGGTACATATGTTAGGTACCTAAAATATTTTAATAATCATTTCGAATTGTCGTGTAATTTGTATTAAATAATGAAAAACGTATTTAGGTCTTTAGGTCTTTACCTGTTCTGTTTCCTACTACGTTAAAAACCGTTATTTTAAATATAAGTTTTATCTATTGTATTTAAACTTACTTCGTTATTATGTGCACAATTCTGTTACTACAACTTACATGTCATTTTTGACTTTTAAAACTTCGGTTCGTGCTAGTGATTTTCTAAATATAGAAGTAGGTAGCAGGTTCGATGTCCGAGAAAGATACCTAATTTACTCTTATTAAGATGTATCTCCCAGGTTAATAACTAACCTATTTTCATTGCTAGACTTAAAGAGGTATGTTACTTACTTGAAGTATTTTTATTAAGATTTCATCTACAGTGATTAATTTTGTAGTTTCGCCTTACAAGAAAGCTATCTTAAGATGTGTGATTTAGGTATCTGATGTTTAAATAATTTGCAGTCTTACCAGAAAAAATCTTAACAGCAAGAGAACGTTCATACCTACGTATGGGTAGGAAAGATCAAAAAAATAGCACCATATTAAAAATAAAATCGAAAAATGGTAGGTACTACAAGACAAATGCAGTAAGCAAAAAAGAATACATAGATAGAAAGTAGGTAGATAGTATTCAATCAAATGAAAATTAACATTTTTAAATAACATAAAACATGACGTGAACTTAGTTGGTGATTTTTGATCAAATTTAAACCAGCATTGGAATCTCGTAATGCAGTTAAATTGAGGGCAAGTTCATTTAGGCCTGTTTAGGTACCCTAGGCGAGCTGACCTCGATCTAGCCGCGCCTAGAACAGCTAGCCCGAGCTAGGTCTAGTGGACCTTAGAAAGGTTAATATGACGTAGTTATAACGTTTAGTGTACGATTATTGTAGGAAATTAAACTATTTAAATTTAAGTATAATTAATTAATAAATAGTAGATATTATGTACCTCTAGTTAATGAAAAATAATGATTCTAAAAAATTTGATCAAATAATTATTATATTTTGCTGACTGTGACCTATTGCAATTTTATTGAATCTAGGTGCAACCTACAATATATACCAAAACAAAATATTAAGTGAATGTGGCTACCTACCTACCTAAAATAAATGTGGAAATATATAAACTTCATTGATAGCGTTATACCTACGTATGTATAGTTGAAAAAAAAATCGGCTTGAACACGTTAGACGTTATTTTATGGATTGTAATATTCAAACAATATTTATATTTTATAGCTCCACTGAACTTAAAACCTTGGAAATGACATTTTGGCGTAAACAATTTTTTTAGCTTATGTCACCTTGTCTAAGTCAAGTTTGAAAACTCTAATGCTAACACGATAAGGTGCAAATCGAAATGACGTCAGAGCGGACGTTGGTTAAGAAAGACTTCAACGCGCGAGCGAGTTCGTTGATGTTTTTTTAGAGAAAAAAAAGGAGTCAATTGATGATATTTTGATGCACGTTTATGTTTAAACATGTCAAGTAGCTTCTTGTTTATCTATTGTTGCTATTGGATTCGTTTATTATTACGTTTAAGTATTTTTTAAGAGCTCATATACAATTTGAGCAACAAATGGATGTGATTTATGACTAGGTAGGTAGTGCTACCTATTTAGTAATATAATTACGAATTTGTGGCGCTTGCGGTGGAAACGATGGGACCTTGGTCAGCTGACATGAAAAGTTTTATTAAGGCCCTGTCATCCCGGCTCATCGACACCTCCGGAGACCCTAGAGCTGGCGCTTACCTTTCCCAAAGGATTGGGCTAGCCATCCAGAGAGGTAATGCAGCCAGTGTCTTAGGGACCATGCCGCGAGCGGACCTGCTAGAGGGGGTGTTCTTTTTAACTTAACTTTTAAATGTAAAGTCCGTATTTATAGTTGAATGTTATTATTTATCATGTGGTTTTGTTTTATCTATTTAGTTGTGTGTTAGAGAATTACTTTGTTGTAATTGAAGCTCTTTCTGAGCCAAAAGTGACCCCTAATGGATTCGTAATTTTTTTATAAACATTATAACGAGGTAAAGTTTGTGACGTTGTAAGGAGTAATCTCTGGATCAACTGAACCCATTTTGAAAATTCTTTTACCAATAGAAAGCCACGTTACAGGCTATATATTATTTAAAAACAATGCCCAACGAAGTGGGCACGGGAACAGCTAGTTTATTATAACCAAGGTATAGTACCTACTGAAATACATAAGTTTGTGTGTGTGTTAGTTTGTTATACCTTCAGCGCTCACGATGTAACGGATGGAATAATTTGATTGAAATAGCTAGATTAACACAGGCTACTTAAAATCCCGGAAAATTAAAAAAAATCCTTACGGAGACGATAACCGAATACTACGCAGACCAAGTCGCGGGCAGTAGCTATATAGTACCTATACCTAGAATGTGTGGTGACTACTACATTGCAGTTAACTTCCTTCTTGGTATTACAGCAGCACGATCAAAACCGCTAGTAAGAACTAGTATCAATAAACCTTATAACTAACTAACATATAGCTATAGGCCGTGTCGAAGACCCTGTTGATTTGTATGTCCACACGGCGACGCTGGCCGGAAGTCTCGTCTCGTCACTCGCCGCAATAACTCACTTCCGGTCTTGAACACTAAACAAAGGAAGGAGAACCGTATCAACTTTCAAATACAGTTCAAATTGATGACATGTGCAGTGAGATAGGGTGGAAGTTGAATAGGAAGCGATGGAAAGTGGATTGTATGGTGAAGCGGCAGGGCTCAAATTTACTGGATGATGGAGTGTGAGTATGTTCTTTGAGACTGATTGAGTCATGAATTTTGATATGAAAGTGTGAATGAACGTTTTAGTTTAGTGGTTAGTGACTTTAGTCATCGTTTTAATGGCAGTCGTCCTGAAGTATATTAAAAATGTATTGTGAAAAAAAAATTAACCCCGCGCAGTGGGTGCATTGCCAAAAGTTAAAATAATGTAGGAATTGATTTTGATCCTCAGACATTTTTGATGTGTGTTCAATGTTTTAAAAATATTATTAAGGTTTTTTTTTGATTTTTAGTATTTGTAGTTTTGGTTGTAGTTGGAACACTTGATTCTAAAAAAAATTAGCGGTTTAAGGCTTAATATTTCATAAACGGAGCCTTGAATCGAAAAAATGTTTTCACTAACCCACAATATTTTTGAAAGACCTATTCAACCACACCCCACACTATGGGGTAGACGGGAAAAAGATACATCCCCACGTTACGTGTAGGGGAGGTACACAATTATTATTTTTCCAGATTTTATTTAACCATTTTGTTTTGTTGGCGTGACTAATATGTATTCATGCCAAATTACAGCTTTCTCGGAGTAAGATTCTCTGAGCTAGGCTGCGGACGGACGGACATGGCGTAACTATAAAAGTTCCTAGTTTGACTACGGAACCCTAAAAACTCAGCAATGTTTTAAGATTGCTATATTCATATATTTATGTATGTATAGTTAACTTCGTACCGTTTAACCCGAGCTCTCCCATTGTTTTTCAACAGTCCATCCATCAATCATTCAAACCTACAATATTTTTAACGCGAAACTCAAAGCATCCAATACCAACACTAACAATTACGCAGTTTAGAATCTAAGAAATATCCCTCTCACTCTTACCTGCGCGTGCGACGGTGACGGCTGCGACCGGTCTGCAAACCTTGAACCTGTTTCATACATTCACTGCCGATGACACACTTAGACCGTATAAAATGTGTATAAATCGATAGGTGGTGGCTGGGAAACTGTATGCGCGGACGCAGCCTGACTTCTCGTTATGGGGTTGCCAGAAATAGGTGGTATTGGCTGATGGGTAACTTGACGGTTTGAAGGTCCAGGTACTTTGTGGGATAAAATCAATATTTTAAAATACAGTTAAACCTATTTGAATAGAAACTTAACGGGTCAAATGAATGTTAAATACAATAATAGCTCAGTTTTAGCTGTCCGTTTTAAGTGTTGGAAATGCAATTAAAAACTCAGCGTGTCATGGAGGAAACTGACAGTTCCCGTTGACTCGTTTAGATTTAACTGACAGTTTAAAAACTTCAGTGAAAACTTGGTAACGATTTAGGCACTGGTCCCACCGCGAGCGAGTAAGGATGAACTATCGGCGATTTTCTCGCCCAAGAAACGAACAAAAAATAATCGCTGCCGTGTAAATAAAAGAGAGAGATATACATTTATAGTTCATCGCTGAGCTTCAGCTTATTTATAGCTCATCGCTTACTCGTTCGCGGTGGGCCCAGTGCCCGGCACCGCTAGATTCGTAGGTAGGGTCACTACAGGTTAAAGTGTCATCAATTTTTTTTAGTGATAAGTCAGGGCCCTGTAATGGTATTGTTTTGACGTCATCCGCCATTACTGCCAAGTAAATAAGAGCTATCAAAATGGTGACAATACATGACAGATCAAACACTATTTAGATATTACCACCTAGAATAAAGGCATTGTTATCGTATTGTCGTATTGTTTTAGGAGCTCTTATTTAATAGATATACAGTAATGGCGACTGACTCAAAAACAATACCATAACAGGTCAAATACGATATTGTTTTTACTGCCTAGAACGGGCTGGTCGCGAGTATTGTTATGAAGGTAGAGTTAAAATAATCGAATAATTGGAGCCGTCGATCGATTATCGCGAAGCATCGCGTGAGGTTGCCGATCGCGGATATCCCGGTTGTGTAACTGCATTTCACTCGGAAAAACTCGCGCGAAATAACTTGTGCTGTATAAGGCGATTTAGAATACACTGGTGACTCCGTCGAATAGGTATGTGAATATGACCCGTATTGCGTCGATCGATGTTACAAACATCATCATTATTGTCTCTCCTCGGTTTCTTCTTGCCTGAAGGTCGTGTCCACCCTGAAAAGCCTTTGTTGCCTTGTCGATTAACCTCGGCCACAATCACAAACAGACTGAAGGAAAATACGGGTATCAAAGCCTAGACTGCTGTTTAAAATACAAATGCAGTATGCGCTGTGGACTTCTACTCTTATTATATATTAACTGTGTCAAACGTTGTGATTCAAGTTGAAACTGGGGAGGCCATTTGCAACGTCAAAAGATGGCGGAAGTGTAATTTGTTTTAGTTTTTATTTTTGTGTATTTAGGTGTTCAAAGTTCTTTTCTGTTAGTGATTTGTACTTTAATGCCTTTGTGTTGCACAGTGATAGAAGACTTGGACTTATTACGTGTATCCTGGCATCTTACTTCGCGTTTCAAGTGGACTTGCAGTGGTACAGAGGTTAAAACTATCTTGGCCTCTGTCCTACATATCACCGTACAACGTTGCCCCAAATCTTCCTAGAGAAGATTGGATTGTTTTATTGCTATATTGAATTATACTTATATATACAGGACACTGGCGAAATCACTTCATAGTGGAAACGCCATATCCCCGCGGCAGTAGCAGTTCAAGTCACCGCAAGGAAAAGGAAAAAAATAAAGTTGAAACTGTCAAACCAAAGTTTTATAATGTTATTGTGACTCCGTTTTACGGTAGTTCAGGGTTCCATTTCGCTGATAATACCTATGTATTATAAAGGCCCCACAGCACAGCAGGACTAAGATTCAACACGGTAAACTTATTTGTTTTATTTTCATGAAAATGGTTTAGCTCTTGACTAAATCTTGCACTTAGAGGACGAAGATTTATTTTGAAGTATTGTCATCGATTTGATAGCTCTATTCACTTGACAGTAATGGCGGACGAGTCTTATAAAATTGAATTTAAATAGAGACACGGTAAGTAGTGCAAGATCGCACACGATTTTCCGTTGAACATGGGATTTGTTTGCGTTCCATCGTAGTACTCATAGGTATGAAATTGAAGTCACGGCGTCTGCGTTGTCGGCTTAATGTCGATCTAATCGCGACCGGTCGGGACTGCATTAGACGCGAAACGACTTCTGTGCAGCAAAAACAGGCTTAAGGTAGATTGCCGTGGTCGAGAACGATGCGACTAAGGCGCGCGACTATGGCGCCGCGGCTAATGCGATAGTTTAGGTTACATTGTGTAGTACAGTACCTACGGGGCTGCGCACTCCCAGGCGAACAGTTCCGCCAGGTAGATACATGGTTAAGGTGTGGCGAGGGCCCGCGCCGCAGTACCAAATGCTAAAAAAGGATGTCCATGGGCGATGGTGATCACTTACCATCGGGTGAGCCGCCTACCCGTATGCCCCCTCTATTATAAAAAAAGGAACCCATATAGTGAGACTTCGTTGTCTGTCTGTATGTCACAGCATATTTCTCAGCAACTACAAGCACTATCAACTTGAAAATTGGCATAGTTAGTTATACAACTTGCTTGCCCGCATCTGTTTTTAGTAAAAAAAAAAAACAAGTTAATTTTATATAAATTGAAAAGGGGTCTAGAATTAGGGGTTTAAAAATGAAAGTGATTTGATTATAGCTAATAGGGTGTCATATATGTAAGGACTCTGCACATTTCAAAACAATTTTATTTTATTTTCTGCGATGTACTTTTTGATTTAAAGCCAAAAATGTACAAAAAAGTACCGTTCCAGGAAACTTGTAACCTGTTAATTGTAATTTGTAACTTTGTAAAACAGGCCCCAGTTTTGGTCGGTGCTGTCGCATCGGTCGCGTAGCCAAATTCGCGCGCGTCGCGTCGGTCGCAGCGGCCGACCCACGGAAGTCTACCTTTATAGCTTGTAGTAACTGTCTGTGGATTCACTGTACTTACACAGTTTTTATACCTCGTAAGAAAGCCAAAGAAGCTTGTAAATTTAAACTAGATTTTGTAGGGTGTTTTTTTACCACTAGTAAACTACTTTCCGTCACCCAGATTTAAAAATATAGTTTTTTTGCCTGGTGTACTTTTTGTACAGCGTCACTGTTAACTGACCAATAGCGAGTCTTGATTTAAGGTGACCATTCACAAATGATCAGTTAGCGGTATTGCTGATGTCACCAGCAATAGACAAGAATAATTTAACTAGCGTAAACTCTGTAAGGTTTTCAGTACTTTTTAATGGTATAGAGAAGGCTGGTGATTTGAGAACCTACAATCCTAAGACTAAAGGCAAAACCCTATATTCAAACCGCGGATAGATAGGCTTAACTTCGGAATAAAATTTGACACATTTTGTATGGGCAAATGTCAAATTTTAACCCCACGTTAGCTTTATCTATCCGCGGTTTGAATATAGGGTTCGGCCGTAAGTGCATTGCCAACCCTGAGAAGTAGGATAAAGGCCTCTATGTTAGTAATTTCACTGTTTGTGTTGGCCCCACACCAGAACACAACAATGCGAACACTACTGCTTGGCGGTAGGTTCAAGACCCTGCGCAATGTCATTCAACCAAACAGAGATTTTGTTGCTACCTTCCGACTTCATGATCCCGCCCTGAGAAAGCATAAGCATTGGTATAAGCATTGTCCCCGGGTTTGCTTGACAACGAGATTACTCTAGTTGGTGGTGGGTGACCCTACTTACAAGGCTAGCGGTTCCAGAATAAATTTACGGAATGCAATTAATTATTTACTTACCGGGAATCGAACCCTGGACCACTAAATTTTTAGGGTTATCTTAAGTCTTGAGTCTTGAGAGAGATGCATAAAATTGTATTAAAATGTTTTTTTTTTTAAATAAAATTCTGCACTACTTTATGTTATTGTAATGATCATTTAGTAAAACATTCAGTAGATACAATGTTATCCATCCGAGCGAAGCATCGACAGCGCCGCTGCATCGCGTGCATTGTAATTGCAGCCCGCAGCGGTGCATTGATATGCATCGATGACATTTTTTGCAATTTCAAGTTTAATGACAAGGCTGGAGTGGACAAATAAGGGTTATGTGTTTTTTATTGTAACAATGGAACAAGGTTCGTGTTTTGTACTTTACTGAGGTTAATATGCGATGGGTTTTTATACAATTAACAGGAAAAGTAAGGCTACATACTAATATTTTTAAATTTTATCGCAAGCAAGGACTGTAAAGCATTCGTAAAATACGAACAAACCATGAAACATATTTTTTCATCTCTCCTGTTCGGAAAGTTTAATTTGAATGGGTGGATAGCCGGGTGGAAAATTGCGTTTTCATCTCTAGGGTGGAAAGTAATTTTTTTTTAATAGTTACGATTGGCCACGGAGTCTAAGATAATTGAGCTACGTCATATTATTAAAATAAAAGATTTTCATATATCTAAACTCGGCTATACGTTAAACGATGTATTTATTACGGCCTATAGGTTCATATGAAAATCATTTTAAGACTGGTCTATTTTTTTTGCAATTACAGAAAATCAACATTTAAAATTATTCCTCTATTCTGCTGCCCGCCATAATGCCGTGATAGCATAGCATGACACTTTTTCTTTCACGTTTCGGCATGGCCATCTAGAAAATACGCTACTGCCAACATTAGAAAAGTTTAATCGAGTTGGTCACGACCAAGGAGCTTATTATACAACAAGGAGGTTGAACACCGAACATCCGTTCGAAACAAGAAATTTGACCTTTATTACGTCACGAATATATATATTGTGCGTGTAGTATTTTACTTTCCTCACAGTCGAAATGAAAAGTAGAGTGTCTAACTCGGGTGAAATTACCCATTTCCCCTCGAACTATTGGCGCTCTCACTTCGTTCGAGCGGCAGAAATATCTCGGGTGAAATGGGTCACTTTCAACCCTTGGTTATCAATCTACTAATTATAGCATTAGGAGGGGTTAGGTTTTTTTAAAGGCAATGAGAAGGCACGCGAGCACACAGGCCACCTGATGGCAAGTAGGATGAAACCCATAGATATTTGAAATCTCAAGACTACAATCTCAAAACTGCAATCCTAAAGAACATTATGAGATGAGAATGTGAGTAATTTCACCGGTTGTCGTATCCCCACATCAGAACACAGCATTGCGAACACTGCTGCTTGGCGATGGATTAACGTAATTAATAAGATGGTGGTAGCGATCCGGACGGACCCTGCGCAAGGTCCTACCACCACTAAAGGTTATAATTGGTACTGGAATGACTGATGTCAAAATTTTCTTAATATCTACCATTCACTATTATATAGTCTTGTAAACAAGCGTATAATTACGAGTAGAGGTTATTTTAATTTGTATCACGACTCCTCAAAAGTTTATACTAACATAAAGATTTTAGTTTAAATTGATTACCTACTCTATTATGTACCTATGCTTAACTTATAAATAAGCGTTACTTTGCCAAACCCAAAACTCATTTTATGTGACTCTAGAATTGACATCTGTCATTTTCTAATTACGCTATAATGAATTATTTTCTGTCATAGGGATTCGGAATAGACTTTAATTGGGATCCAGGCTCAATTCCTGACATGACAATTCAATTTACAAAAAGTAATTTTTGAAACATTGGAGAATAATTATGTTAATTTTTCGAAGGAACTAATAAATCATCAAACAAAGCACTAACAGTAACAATCCTATTTTCAACAATGACAAAACTCCACAAATGCCACAGATTGCCGCAAATGTAGCATTAGCTCAAATCGGTGAGTGTAAAAACGTGTTTATTTAAGTGGGGCATACACGGCGCGACACAATTGGGTTGTGACGAATCGAGTTCATTGTCAGCTGCGGTGTTCGGATGTACTCGTGTTTTCATGTGCCACACACTGCACTTTAAAAAGTTTTTGAGCTTGACTTTTCGTTTGACCTTTTAGAAAATATCATAGTCACGATGTGTTCAAAAGTTTGGACTCGTAGTAAATGTCAGTATGTTTATAACGGCAGATTTCAAAATGTTTCAAGTTAACGGATTATTATTTAAAACTCAAAAGTTAAAGTGATTATAAACAAAAGGGTTACCAAAAGATAAAAGACAGTTATTTAAGCGGAATATTTACTTTGTTTATTGTGTTGTTGATTTTTCGGGTAGGTAATACAAAATTGTAAAACCTTACTAAATAAAGCAACAAAGTAAAAACGAGTTTTAGATCATCTGTGATTATTTACAACAATAAATTATATAAGCTGTACTCAATAATAATTTAATTACTCTTAAATAAACATTTTTACTATCGAATACCGATTGACTAATATTTCTTGTACACGGAACGCTAGTAGAAGACAAATATTAAAATAAACAGTCTGCAAAGAGAAACCAAAGACACAAAATACGGTAACCAAGGAGCGGTGTGTATGAAGTTCCCTTTCTTACTCGAGGAAAAAGACGATTTGGTTAGATTAAAAAGATTTTATGGGAAATTATATTTCCGGCCCAACCCTTTCAGGATATGACTCATTTGTTTCAATTGTGCCGAGATTTCTTTTGTAAAACATGGTCCTGATTTATAATTCTTGATACGTAGAATTCTAGAATAACAACATGAGATACGATGTACCCGAATATAGTGTAATGTATTTGTTTAGCGTGGGTAATGGCTGAATAATACACAATACCCTGAACGCATTAAGTCCTTGTGCAAAAAAATAATTAAAAGAGTTTCCAATAGAAGTTAGACGTAGATCTACAGCTAATATTAACATTAAATCCGGTTCTTTGAGCTGCAGGTCGCTTATATGCAAAATAAGCAAACATTTGACCACAATCTCACCTAATGGAGAGACGATAAGGAAGATGAAGTATTCTTATGGGTAGAACATATTGACTTTCAACTTAAAGATATACCAGTTATGATATCTGCAGAACATACTCGGAGAATAGAAAGTGAGTGAGCACCTCTAAAATATCATTATTATCTAATAATAGCTTTTGGCGTAATGTGTTCTCTTTTTCCATGTACCTACTATCGACACGTTAACCTAGTTGGTTGAAATGAACGCGAGTGTAGGTTTTTTTTTAGACTGTTTTTGTGTCCCACTGCTGTGCAAAGACCTCCCCTCTTTTTCGCCACATCTCCCTATCCAGAGCGCACTCCTGCCAATCTTTCGTAAAGGCCTCTAGGTCGTCTCGCCATCTCCTTCTGGGTCTACCTCTTTTTTTTATATATCTGTATCCTCTATATAAATAAATCCCCTTTCCCTGTGTCGTTCGTTTGCGATCAAAAGTTTCTATTGATCTCAAGACGGTTTTAAATTATAACTTTTCAGATTTTTGATCAACTGATATAGTGTTACGATGAACTAGATTTGATAAAGTCGAACTCTGCATCATTCGAAGATCTAAGCGTCCTCGCTGCACCAACATTGTTGCATCGAACAATCAATCGAAATCATACATAACGTATTACGCGTAATATACAAAAATGTTTACAAACATGCAGCGCATGGTTCAATGAGCACGTTGGGTGCCCGTGACACAGCAGCGTGCTTAGATTCTAAGCAGTTTGTAGGTGTCGGCCGCGAAGGCGCGGAGTGAACACAATGCTGCGCGGGCGCCGGCCGTGCCTGGCACGGCGCGGACGGCGGGGTAACGTGGTCTTTGACCGGTAACGTGGAGTTAAATTGTAATACTCCTGCTGAATGAACACTTGAGACGATCATATGTACCATGCGAAGGTGACTACGACAAAATAGATAACGATATTTGAAGATTACTGAATTATTTAACTAACGTAAATGTAATTTAACTATGAATTTATTGATTCATAATAGTAAGTGATAGTTTTAATTTATTTAACTTGATTTGATGTTAAGATAAATGAGCAAATCTGTTATGCGCTGATGCTTGTCTGTTAGGTTTAGGAGCGGGTTTGTCACAAAGACAAGAAATTTTATCTGAACCTATCCAGCCTCTCCTGCGTGAAGAAGTAAGAATTCTTACTTTTGGCATTAACCATCTCGAAGCCATTTTTGTAAATCAGGTCGGGTCGGGTCTTTTGGAGTGATATGGGCCCCTAGGCTGGCGGGGCCCCTGGGGCCGAGGCTAGGAAATCCAGCGTTGTTGATTCAATGCGTCAAAACTCCAAAAGTTCCCAAAGTTGCTTAATATTAACCAATTTACCCTAACAAACAGTTAATTACTTCTTAATAATTATTTAATTGCTTAAATCTTTCTCGAAATCTCAACAGATAATTATCTAACCTACTTAACTAAAAAGGCTATAATTTGAATGACTCATTAAGAATACAGATGTTAATTTATACTTAGCCAGTGGGAATACTTTGATAAGCTATTTACACAAGTGTAGGTATTCGCGATAAGAAATACAAAAATAACTTGCATACTTACAGTGAAAATGGTTTACAAAACCAAAATAATGTAATTAAAAGTCTAACATCACATACATACCTACATGCGGAAGATAGTACATTAATAAAACTCAATCAAAGCATAAAACAGCTTAGATAGACTTAGATTTGTAGTGGCCTTTCCCAGCTTAATAATTTAGAGATATTTAAAAACAGCAACACAGTAAACTGACCGTTTGTGAACCTTCTCGCCTTACAATAAGGCCCACTAATAATTAATAATCGTGGTTGGTTCACAGTGTCGCTGTTTGTACGTTAAAAAACGCTTGATGCGTCTGTTTTAAGCTCAATTCACACAGCGGGCGGGAGCGGGTCTGGCTCGCTGCGGGTGATAGGCGTTCTCACAGAGCGCGTTGTAAATTCTACTCTATATACTCGACATTACCGTCCGATCCCGAATGCCCACCTGCGAGCACCACCCCGCGCGTTCCGCGCTCTGTGTGAATACGACGCCCGCCCCGCTCACGCCCGCTGTGTGAATTGCGCTTTATAGTCTAATTATTGTATTCATTTATTTAAATTATATTACTTACTCTAAAGATAACACCATAGCACCAAAAAT
Source organism: Acleris sparsana (assembly GCA_923062465.1). NCBI lineage: Eukaryota > Metazoa > Arthropoda > Insecta > Lepidoptera > Tortricidae > Acleris > Acleris sparsana. The sequence goes on from OV281297.1 coordinate 17,562,026, forward strand.
TGAATGGAGATACAAACGCACTTACATACTCGTATTTCATAACATTATTCATCTTAATATGCGATTGTGTTCCGCACGCTTTGACACTTCAAATATTTCCCAGACGCACAGCATAAGTAATAGCACAAGTAAGATACATCGGCTCTATCAATAAGTATTTATTAACCACGAAATATCTTTCATGGTTATTGAATAAACTTTTAATTTTAAAAAACTATAATGATTAATAAATTGTTATATTTTAGCAAAAAAATCAGTTTGTAATGTTAATATGACAACAGTTGATGCAATAAAATGGTCAATGCACCGATAATTTTTTTGTAATTTTGGTCTGTCTGTCTGTCAGTCACCAGACTGTATCTCATGAACCGTGATAGCTAGACAGTTGAAATTTTCAGATTTGATGTAATTCTGTTGCCGCTATAACAGCAAATACTAAAAACTGAATAAAATAAATATTTAAGGGGGGCTCCCATACAACAAACGTGTCTTTTTGCTTTTTTTTGCTCGATATTAATAACGGCAACAGGATGACGCTTGAAATATTCACAGAATATTTAGTTGTATGTTCGATTTAAAAATAAATAATTAAATTAAAATAAAATAAATATTTAAGGGAGCCTCCATACAACAAAAGTGAGTTCTTAAAGATAATGATACGGAACCCTTATAAGTATATACTTAATTGACAGTAATAGCTAGAAAAGCCTAAAAATCTCCGATAAATAGATAATTATTTATCTACACATAAAACAAATCTATAGTTTAGTTTTGTTTATTTTGGGATCGTCGAACGTCAAAACTAAATAATCAAAGAACACAAACATAATGAAAATAACAACTAAACATCACATACGCGTATACGTACTTGATATGTTTACATCTCGCGAGATTTTCTATTTAATCTTGTAATTAATCGTTAAAGTAAATAATAATAACAGAATCTCATTAGAAGCAGAGCTCGTGACCGCGAGGCAGGGGTCGGCAACAGTCAACTACAAAATATAAATGGTTATTTAACGTGCTTCAACTGGGACCTAACTTTCAGTCGCACGCTAAGGTCAGGTGAAGGCGTCTGAAGATTGAATGGGTTGTCCTTGCTATTTCTTTTTTAGTTATTTATAACTTTACTTCGCGCGATAAGTGATTACGTGACTAGTAGAGTTGTGTATTCGGCATTTTGTTATTGAATTTATTTTACAAGAATGTAATGTCATAAACTTTGTTTCTTCTTACTAGGTGTCCCAGTGTTTTCTTTTAGTTTGTATGGAAAAACAACTCTATGTGATAACTTAACTTAGCTGCTCTATCAGTCATCACACTTTTGCGTTGGTTTTAGGGACAACCTGTATAAAGGATACTACTAAACCTTACATTTAACGAAGGATAAAAACGTAATTGACACGACACGATAGAAGGACAATCTACTGTCGTATCAGGTGGTGAAAGCTGGCAGAGAATAAAGAAAAGTTGCAATTCCACCGACAAGAGCCTAGCTCTTATGACCAAGTCATACGAAAAGTAAAATGCTCAACTTGGATTAGAACTCAAAACGAATCCTTCGCTATCCATTTCATTTGACTGCTGTTTCAATGCTAGCTACTGCGTCTAGCTTTTATCATACAAAACAAGTTTCCTAGTTTACTCGAAAATGTATTTTCAAAATGCTTATTTATTTGTAAATATTATTACTTAAAATTAATTAAATAAAAACGGTTGTCAACCCACGCTCAAGTTTCTCTATTGAATCCGCAGCTCGCGTGTCAGGGGTCGGGAACAAATGGCACGTAACTGTGTTTAATTCAAAGTAATCATGATTACAATCATCTCTACAACGATCTGTAATCATGGCAATCATGGAAATTGCTGATTGAAAAGAGATGAAAAATTACCACGTTTGGCTATCGTTTTTTTTGGTCAATGTTATTTTGACAAGGCTTAATTACGTTTTAAGAAAGTTTACTACTTATGTAGTTTTTTTATTATTACAAGTAACAACGAACTCTTCTTAAAGTTCTGCTAATTATTGGTGTACTCGTGAGTCGTATTGGTTAGCCTAGTTGGTAAGAAGCTAGAGGTCCTGGGTTCGATTCGGCATGGTCAAATATTTGTGTGCAAAATGTTTTACTTCAAATTTGAGGTTTTCTATTTGTTTAAGTATGTACCTACCTCTCTATATAAGTACGGTTATCGTCACTTTGTAGATGGTACTAGTAAGCACAGAGCTTAGTTAGGGTGTAATGTGTAAAGTTGTGATTAAATTACACTACGTTCGTCATTGGATGTCAGGTTAACTGTCATAAATAAAAGAGTGTGCCTTGTTTGAAATACTCATTTATTGATTAAATTAAAATTATTAAAATATTAATTAATTAAATTAGGGTAAATCCAACCGATGAACGACCCAAGAAGCCGTCAGACTTGTCAAACCCATTCCTCATAAACTACCCGTAATTACCCCCTTGTCGGAAGTTCCAGAGTTTTTCCGTTCTCTTGTCATCCAACTTAAATTAGCCGCCAGGCGCAACGAGGCTTGCGAGATGGAATTTATAGTCGTTGATAACTATAACTTAACCAGAATCCATAAATAATAAAGTAATAGCTTTTACGTGCGACTCCGTCTGTGTGTAGTCGTTTATCGCTGTTCTATCGTGATCTATCTCTGTGCCAAATTTCGTCCAGCTCCGTTCAGTCGTTCTGACGTGACTGGGTTACAAACATCCAAACATGTATAATATTAGTAAGATTGCCAGAAATTAATATGAAAAAGAAAATATGGTCAGTAATTTAGATAAAGAAAACCCATATTATACTTTATAACGGCCGAGCCGATTTTTAACCAACATGAGTAATTAAATTTTCGTTTTTTTTTTATCGAAAATTGTCTATTATTTTAGATAGCTGTGATACCACGTACAATAAACACAGATACACACATAACACCCCGAGTATATAGATTTAGAAATAGTACCAATTGTACAAAATTAAATTTAAAACAACTTTTAGTAAATTTCTTGTCACGTTTGGTATGTACTTATTTAGTTGTTTCCAACTGCTCAATACATTAATCACAAGTGGTGAAGGAGGGGTTCGGGGTAGCGGGGAACTATTCCGAAGGGTTACTTCGAAACTGATTAGGCGATGACGTCGCCAGTTTGTGCATAATGATTGACATAACCATGTTCTGGCATTTGGCATATAACTTATAGTATTAACATTACAATACCGTTACCGTTATTCTCTCTATAGATTCCTATTTTCGTTTTTAATTATAGAAAAGGTTTAGGACCGCTTTTTCAGACATATTTATAGCAGAAGTTCTGCTACTATAGTATTAGGTAAGTATGTAAAAAATGTCAATAAAGAAGTTGTCTGTCAACTAGGATAATTCATAAACAATGCAATGCACAATTAGTTATTCTATTACTCAGTTACGGATCCGCAAGTTTAAAATACCATGGAATTATCCTTCAAACATTTCAAATGCCATAGGTACAAACTTGACGCAACGCCAGACGCGGGCATCCGAACCATTCGCGCATAAATATGTGAATACCTAAATATTCATATATATCTACACAATCAGTGAAGTTAAAAATTCCATTCGCTTCGACCAAGCGTGTCTGTCATCGACCTTTGAGCGTTTATTCCGCTACGGTCAACATACATTGACGGTTTTATTCGTGATGTTAGCATATTTGGTTTCGGCGAAGCGTCAATTCGAATCGTGTGTTTAGAAATATATGATATGGTAGTCAATGTTATGTGGACAGTCTTTTATGCTAAGTATTCAGAGAACACGTTTTTTGCTAAAGTTTTTATTTAGACAAGAGATAGCATCATATTGGCGAAGATGTTAAAAAAAGGAAGAATAATATAAGATATTTGTATTCGCCTTTTCCTTATATCTATAATTTTGTTTGTTCCTGTTTCTTGAAAGAAGTCACAATGATAAACAATGACTGTTGACACTAACGAACATATAAAACAAAATCTTTTCCTTCATTTGTTTTCTTTTTACGATACGACTTTTCATTATTATTGGTGAACAAATTGGGTACTTTTTCTTCAATTTTTTTATAATCGGATGGGACTACGTGAATCGGTGAACTACATCAAATAAAGATGCAAAAAAACCCAGAAAAGAACTACAGATAGTCATACACTGAGCTTTATGATCAAATTATGCTGTACTAAAATCCCTAATATAAAAAAAAAACATGAAAGATATTTATTCAGTAAGCAGGCCGCCGGGAACTCTTACACGTTAAAAATCTACCAGCGCTTACACAACAACACAATACACAATTACATATACAACTATTCTTAACAATTCTTAGAAATAAATAGAAATGTATAAAACAGTATTGTTCAGCGAAACTAAGGTCTAATAATATTAAGCATTTGCAGACTAGGCTAATTACGCAATTAAAGGCGAATAAATTAAGTTTTTGTATCCACATCGTAATGACATTCGAAAAATTATAAACGAAAGTGGAATTCTTAGAATAAATTAATATTAAAACTGAAACGGTTGACGTTCCCTGGCTTACAATGAAAGTGCTAAGGATTTTAATTAGTTTTAAGCTTCAATCGTATCTCGTTAAACTAAGTTTGTATGTCAGTTTATTATGCTTTTACGGCTCAATCGCTAAACCGATTCCAATGAGATTTGGTGTAGATATAGCTTGAGTCATGTGAAAGGACACAAAACTTTTTTCATTCCCACTGAAAATATTAGTCCTTGTCTGTTTGTCCATCGATCGAAGTTACCGAGAATTAAAGTCTACTTTTGTGTTATTAAAAAACATTATTTTTCAGTTAATTTCAGTTAATAAAATAGCACCTTAAAATGTCGCAAACAATAACGAAAACTGCTCTAAAGTACTCAAATACTACAATAGTCACTTACCAACGTCTTTATTACAATATCAATAGAGTTCAAACTATAACAACCTTAATCCATATTCCAAAGCCTCGCATTAGAAATTCTGTGCCCAGCTTACCAATTCCCATACATTTTTGACCCGATAAGGAGTCCGGTATGCCCGGCATTTTTGCCGCACAGCGGTGTCGACACACATATTGTTGGTAAAGAAAAAAATACAAAATTATGTTCATTATTTTGTTGTGTCGTGTGAATTGATACAATGTTGGAACTTGCAATGGATTCGTTTAGATGTCAAAGTTATAAGTTTTTTACATTTAGTATATCGGCTGTGTAGTTAAGGCGGGAAACCGGAAGAAATAAACTCGCTAGATAAGATGCATGACATAGCTAACGATGGTAGAAATTGTGGTAGAGAACATAAACATTATCATCCGGAGCAAAATTTGTTTGGATTTTTTTTTGACAGCTATACGCGACATAAGCGTCTCTTCACAATTCTCAATGAAAGTTACCCTAACGGAATTCAAATACACCTTTGGAACACAAATAGGTGATTGTTACACCTCCACTAAGCCCTCGGGTAATTTAAATTCGCATCCCAATTAAAAACAACAACCGCGGGTAATGAAAAGTAAATCAGCAATTAATTGGAAATTGCTTTGTTATTTTTGTAGCGCGAGTGGACAATTGGTTCAATTGAATCCATTAATACTTTGAATTAATTGTTTTTAGTGATTGCTACACTAATTATTATTTATACTTAAATGTTAATGTTAAAATAACACATGAGTCCGATCTATTTACTATAATAAATAACTAGCTATTGTTCCTCAGTAAGAAGCATCTCATTCACGATATAGGAAAACAGTCTCAGTGCCTTTCCACCGGCGAGGCGAGGCGAGGCGAGACGAGACGAGAATTGAAAGGGCGATGGGATTTTGTATCGACCCCGTCCCCACCCTCCAACAGTCACGGGATACATGTTATTAGGACCCAAATAATCGTATGCAAAATCGATGTGATATTTTTAAAAAACCTTTTTAAGTATGCAAGGAAAAAATGTGTTTTAACAAATTCCATACCTACTTAGGGCGATCGTAAGAATACGTGATGTTGCCGAGACCCTACTGAGTTTACTGAGACATGTTTCATTTCTGTTAATGGGTGGGGACATTTTCGCTCATCGTCCTTTGTATTAAAAACGACAATTTCCACCGAATAAGGTGCGAGGAGGGTATTGAATTTATTCAATACAAATTTAAGTTCTCGTCTCGCCTCGTCTCGCCTCGTTTCGCCTCGTTTCGCCTCATTTCGCCTCATTTCGCGTCGTCTCGCCTTTGAAAAAGCACCTGAAATTAGGTATCATCAGGGTGTATCCAAAGGGTACCAACAGGACTCTTAAGGCTCCGCTGTCCATGTCTGTCCGTCTGTCTGTAACAGGGCTGTTTTTTGCTAACTGTGATATGATAAAACTGATAAATAGACACTTGAAATTCGTTACAAAGTAATGTTACCATAGCTGCTGTTAGAATAAATAATGTGTATATTAGATAGATAAAAACCTTCCATACAATAACCCTTCTTTCAGAGTTGATATCGAACTGATTTTCAAGATACTTTGCTAAGAATCACCGCTAAAAAGACCTACTTACTAATAAAAAAATTGGGAGCTACGATGCCACAGGCAGATACACATATACACACGACAAACTTATAACACCCCTCTTTTTGCGTCGGGGGTTAATAATAAACTGAATAATAAGTTAGGGGACCCCATACAAAAAACGTGAGTCTTAACTTTTGGTGGTGCGGAACCCTTCGATCGCCAGTCCGACTCGCACTTGGCTGTTTTTGCGACTTACTGTCATCGAGTCAGCAGCTTGACAGGTGTAACGGCTCCTTATAATTAAATGCTCAAGAACCGACTTGCTGCCTTGTCTAACTTAACGACTTGCGCAACTTAGAACAGCGGGGACAGTTGGGTTTTGAACGCTGCGGTACAGAAATCATATTTATACGTAAGTTAGTGATTGAAATGCTAAGTATATAGAAACCGTTTTTCAACTTGCGTGGTTTCTTTTATTTACCCGTTCAATTTACTCTGTAACCCCTGGCCAATCTGCTTATGTGAACTTAAATTGTATTTAACAATAACAAACATAAAAACATACCAATGCCACATTAGTTAACTCTAAGGGCCACTTGCACAGAAAATTTAATACTGGGTTAGTACACGTCAGATTCATCACGTGTAATTCAAACTGTCCAAGAAGACAACACGTAATTTTTTTACACAGCACGTAAGTCAAAATTAGATATGTTATCGCGTGCAAATCTCGTTGTAAATATACCCTTATGATTCTAAATTATTTATTGCTTCTATAAGTTATATATAATATACAGGTGTTAGATATGTTATAACTACTTATAAGATATGAGATCTTTATGGACCCTGGTAGGACACCGCAACTTACAAGCAAGTAATAATTCCATTTGATTTAATTCCGTAAGTACTAAGTTTTAGACAACAGTATTTTTAACTAAGCGGTTCACGCGCGTTTATCCGCCACCGCCCACTCTGCTCTGCGCTGCGCAGGCGCGGAACATTTACTTATCTCACCGCCCCAGGCCGCGTTCGTTGCACTGTTTATTCAATATAACGAAGTCTGTGTGTCTGTGTGTCGAGCGTTTTGCTGAGCCAACTCGACGCGCTTATAGGTCAATGAGTTTTGGCAATTCAATTTGTAGTTTCACATCAGTTGGAATTTGATTAGGAATGTGTACTAAGGTGTTATATCGACGAGCTTAGCTTAAGCACGACAACATCGTTCTTGGGCCTGTACTTTGTTTGTTATAAGTGTGGTCATGTGATAAGTGGGCTTTTCTAGCTGTTAGGGCTGTAAAGTAATCTCGGCTTAAATCGCGTCTCGGACAAGACGCCCGAAATGACAGTTATCCATGAATTGACGACTGATTGTGCTATTTTATTTTGACACTCAAGACTGCAATCTTAAGACTTGAAATGCGTTCCCAACCCGACGAACTAAAGTTACCACCGGCGAAGCGAGACGAGGCGGCGCGAGTATTATAATTTCTGTAAAAAAATAAATTACACCAAAAAGATGCGTGAGGAGGGAATCGATTTTTTTGCTCTTTTCTGGTCGGTTCACCGGTTAGTGGACGTGATCTGAAAGCTTATCAAGGTCGTATTCATAGAAGTGGATAAACGTAGATTAAACATTTATCATTGTCCGACCAGCCCCCTATTTCTACCATCCTGACACATCACTGGTCATATAAGCTGCGCCATGTATACTGAAATGTCACCTGTCACGTGTCATTATCAAGATGGTGAGATAGGGGGCAGTTCGTAAGTGCAAGAGTGGCGGAAGCTTTATCGACCGCGATAGAGGACACCATTACGTTACATTATTAGTATGGTTGCGTTAATCACGTGACAAAACGTGGCTAAAGCATCCGTCACTTTATACGTGTCAAAAATTACGGACACTATCCACATTTTGTCATGCGATAAACGCAGTCATATTAAGCCTCTAGCGGGCTAAGGCCAAGGCTCTACTTAGGACATAAGTTAGAAGGTGACGGATGCCTTATCCAAACTTTGTCACGCAATAAACGTAGCCATGTTAGGGCTGGACTAGTTGGTTGACATGCCAACGATAATTAACTTACGTTATCGAGGTGAAAGATAATTCCGTCACTTATTAATATCATTGTAATGACTCGTTACATTCTCCTTGAGAACTGTTGAATTTTAATGTCTCAGCTGCGCACACGCAGCTAGTTAAACACCGCTAATGGCTTACAGGCGTGTCAAAATATGACAAGTTCTTTTTATTTCGTACAGTAGCTCGAGCACGAACGTGTTTAATCATCCTCACGTTTTCGAATCAACTTTTATTTTCAAAAACGTAGACTAGCCTTTATGGCCTGCGCAAACCGGCGGACAGAAGATATTAAATTTACCAATGTATATTGAATGCTATTTCAATTGAAATAAGGTGTGAGACAGACCTCGGAGCATTGCAGGGGATGAAGATAGTAAAGTCAGTGACAATATCAAAAGCAAGCAAGTGTTATTCTCTTAAAAACGTTTTTCCGGATTCGAGTAAGCTACCTATATGAGAATGCACGTCTTAAAATGCTATTTATACGCACTGAACAGGACAACTTAAACTCGCCGGTTAATAATTCGTCCGTCGACTTGAAAGGTTAAGAGTGACACGGCAGTATTCCTAGTAAGCCGAGCGTGGCAAGCTGTCGACGGCAGACTGTCTGACAGGAGAACGCGGGAACCCATCCAAGTAATAAGGTTCTTTACTGGATCTTAGTTTATTGCTCGGTAATTAATGATTGACTTAGAGATTTACTAAAACTGGTCAAGCGCGAGTCGGACCCGACTTTCGAATCGGATCAGCGCGAACTCACATTTTTCAGAATATGTTGTATGTCTTCAGGGTTTGTAATATAATCATACCTACCAAATTTAATTATTGTATGTTTACCGTTTAAAAGATAAAACAGTAATCAAAATACTTTTGATTTGGTTAGGGGATAAGAGCCGGTGTAATGACTAGCATAGAGGCATTGCATCTTAGTCCTCAGGGTTGGCAACGCATTTGCAGTCTTAGGCTTGCAGTCTTGTGAATGCGAATGTCTATGGGTCACAGTCTCCACTTACCATCAGGTGGCCTGTGTGCTCGTTTGACTTCTCTATACCATGAAAAAAAGAAGTGAGTATAGCTTTTCTTGTGGTGGAAACTCATTACTTTGATTAAAATATAGCCTATGTTATTCCCAAACCCAAAACGAATCTAACGAAAAGTGCCAAAGGAAAACACTGAACCTAACTTAACCTAACGATCTAACAAAACAGTAGAAATAATAATGTCAGTGATGTATATACCTACATAACGACTCTCATATGCTTTGTATGTTATATAACGTTGATATATTAACGCAGAATAATGAGCAAAAAAACATTTTCGTACAAACTCGTTAAAATAAACACACTGTCCTGAATGAATAAACTGATTGCAAACTTATTTCGTAACGGTAAACGAAAACTCTATCGTAAACCACTTCTATTAATTTGGTTTCCATGTTATGTTCATCTTTAGCTGGATGATAAGTTTACATACAGGATAATAATATCAACAATCTATGCCAGTATTTTAGAGAAAAGCTATGTCCATCTGTCCGTCTGGAATATGTTCCGAATCGACTAAACGGATTTAAATGAAAATTTCAAGATTTAAAATAGGAGTATGAACTTAAATTTTCGTTTATGTTTAATTTCGATATATTGCGGAGTTCAGAAAATATAAATAAAAATATTTATAAAGCTATTACTGCCGTACCGAAGCGAAGCAAGGTGGGGTGTATTCTACAAAAAACAAAAACCTTAATAATTTGGACCTTATGGAAATATACTTTGATCGTTCTTAAAATTATTTGATGTAGAAAGATCTAGAAAATCTTTTTAATAAGATATCGCTTGAAGCCGAGACCGGTGCAAATTATCCGGTCGTGTTCCGGCGCCGGACATCTTCAAAGCGGTCCGGGCCGATTCTTTTTATAGCCCTTATGTTGGTAAGGGATTCTGAACTTTACTGATGACACGTTAACGTTGTTTTTGGAAGCTCCAGTAAGTAAATATAGGAATTTGTAAAAATAGTAAGACAAGATCCGCAAATTCGTTGCTTATGCACGCGCGCTATTGGCGGGCGACTGTACCATCATATTTCAATTCATAATTTTCTCTTAAAAACTTCGCGAGTTTAAGGGCCTAGGTACTTACACACAAGTCACGAGTACGAAACACATTTTAGCCTCATACGTTCGATCGTTCGACAGAAGCCCTGCTGCCTAATTGAGAATGCACGCGCTAAAGTGTGTTTTGCACGCTCTGAGAGGACTACTTAAAGTCGCCGGTTTATATAAACTGCGCCGCGTTCACTGGTTTAGGAGAATAACACCCCAGCTGCTTGTTTACGTGAAGGGATCTGTATCATACGTGTCAAAGTCATAGTACATTGTGCATCAAGGGTAGTATGAAGGGAATTACTAACGAGAGTGTTAGAAGCCCGACGCCGAAGGCGGAGGGCTTTTAATGACTCGAGTTAGTAATCCCCTTACTACCTGTGATACACACAATGGTTTTCATCACATTTGTGAGGAAAAAAAACAAAGAGAAAACACTTTAACTCTGCAAAATACAAAGAAATAACTTTTGACGAACGGGAACGTAAATGGAAACGATATTTTTTACTGACCTCTACCACAGATAATAACTGCGTTTAGTTTCGACCTGGATTCGAGCCAGATTTAGCCAATTTGATAAAAATGTATAATTACTAAAATTAATGATAAATGTTGATATAAACTTGAAATAGGTATAAAAATAATGAAGTTTAATGAAGCGTATAGGTTTTGTGTAATGTAAGTTAGTCTATAGCTAATTTTTAAAGTTGAAATTAGAAACCGATTTAATTTTTGGCTGAAAATTAAACCTCCTTAGTCAGAAATGATGTACGAAAGAGTTGCAAATTTTAAAAAGAAAGTCATTACTCCCTAGGGAGTAATGACAAACTCGCCATTATTCCCGCGGGAACAATTTAGGCCATTGTCCTTCTGTATACAGGCATGGAATAACACCATATACGAGCAAGTGTGATGAAAAAGTTCTTTATTCTTTAATTTAGGCATAATATAATGCACCTATGAATGTCAAAAAGCATTACCACCGGTTCGAAAAATAAAACCTTTGCCCCGAGAAGAACCGGCGTAAGAAACTCGGCAAGGTATATTTTTTTCAAGACAAAGGTGTACATCATTACATAATAATTATAGATAGTTTACAATATCACAGTATTTTTGTACAGTAGGTGCACCTTTTTTAAGCGTAGGTAAATTTATGCGTAGATTACTCATGCAGGACGGACGACTCACCGCCAAACATCCCTATCCATGATATAATCGTTTACTTTATAATATGCTCGGGAAATTAGTTTTTGTTTTACGACAGATTTAAATTTAGAGTCAGTAAGTTCAGTAATACTTTTTGGAATTTTATTGTAGAATTTTACACAAAACCTTTAATAATTTGGACCTTATGGAAATATACTTTGATCGTTCTTAAAAATATTTGATGTAGAAAGATCTAGAAAATCTTTTTAATAAGATATCGCTTGAAGCCGAGACCGGTGCAAATTATCCGGTCGTGTTCCGGCGCCGGACATCTTCAAAGCGGTCCGGGCCGATTCTTTTTATAGCCCATATGTTGGTAAGGGATTCTGAACTTTACTGATGACATGTTAACGTTGTTTTTGGAAGCTCCAGTAAGTAAATATAGGAATTTGTAAAAATAGTAAGACAAGATCCGCAAATTCGCTGCTTATGCAAGCGCGCTATTCAAATTCAAATTCAAATTCAAATTCAAAATATTGGTTGGCGACTGTACCATCATATTTCAATTCATCATTTTCTCTTCAAAACTTCGCGAATTTAAGGGACTACTTACACACACGTCACGAGTACGAAACACATTTTAGCCTCATACGTTCGATCGTTCGACAGAAGCCCTGCTGCCTAATTGAGAATGCACGCGCTAAAGTGTGTTTTGCACGCTCTGAGGGGACTACTTAAAGTCCCCGGTTTATATAAACTGCGCCGCGTTCACTGGTTTAGGAGAATAACACCCCAGCTGCTTGTTTACGTGAAGGGATCTGTATCATACGTGTCAAAGTCAAAGTCAAAGTTTTTTATTCTTCAATTTGGCATAATATAATGCACCTATGAATGTCAATAAAATAAATGTTTAAAAAAACAAAAAACCGCCTTCAAAAATGCAAAAAATAACTTCTTATAAAATGATAGGTACCTATAGGTAGGTCAGTCCAACTGAAGTCGGCGTCCCACATTATTTTAAACCAAAAGCCGATTTACAAACAGCAACACAGCTGAGTGACTATTGAAGATGAACAGAGAGAAACTGTCTCTAATGTAAAATCTATATTCATCTCTTTCTACATTTTCTAACTTCGGTCTTTAATGGGCAGTTAAGTGTGTGGTTGTTTGTACCTATCATTAAAATATTGTGGGACGCCGACTTCAGTTGGACTGACCTACCTATAGGTACCTATCATTTTATAAGAAGTTATTTTTTGCATTTTTGAAGGCGGTTTTTTGTTTTTTTAAACATTTATTTTATTTAATACTTTTTAGTGATCCTATTTATGCTGTTATGTAGTTCCACTTTTCAATAAATGAGAAACTATAGAAAATTTCGAGCTCGCCGCAAGCAACGCCACTGGAAAGTTACAGTCATATTTCAACAAGTAAATATTCTTCGTTGTAGTCGCTCAACTATCTTAATCGACATATCTTATCGTTATCGCCACCCTTGAAATAGGTACCGTTGAGGAGTTCCGGTGGCCATCTGTGGTCTTCATCATCAGGTCCACTTCACCAAGTGATACTTTCTGAATGCAAATGCTAGACTTGTTACTAAAAATACTAAAATCGCTTTATGTATGCCTACAATATTTGAGATCAATTTGAGATCAAATCGCTTGATGTTCGCTTTTATTTTTCCTTTTATTAAATAGCTTGCGGTTTGGTGAAATCACCATTTCACAATTGCAAACTTTGTGTGAGAGACGACGAGTTGAACAGGTTGGTGAATTCGCAGATGGTGTGGCAGTTAGAATTTTTCCTACCATCAAATTGGTAGAAGACTACAACTCCAAAATGACGAACCAACTGCTTCAGTCAAGTCGCGTATACACCTTGTATGCTATCGATGAGTTGCGAGAGGCAGCAACCTATGGAAAACGACCACCATCAAATGTTATTCCTGCTGATGCAAATAACTGTGGTGGTTTGATGCACGTTTTGAAACTTGGCATAGGCTCCAGAGTCATGTTAAGACGCAACATTTCTGTTACTGAAGGCCTGGTCAACGGGGCAATGGGGATTGTGTCCCAGTTTAAATGGCCTGCCTTTCGCCGTGACCAAATAGAATCAGGCGAGTTACCTGAATCTGTTTTTATTAAATTTGATGATGTCACTATTGGCACAAAAGTGAAAGACAGAGACGGGTTAGTCGCCATAGCGCCTGTGTCAACAACCTATCAGGCAACTAAAGGATACGGGGATGTTGAACGAAGGATGCTGCCGCTAATCCTCAGTTGGGCGGTTACAGTGCATAAACTCCAGGGCACTACCTTAAACAAAGCTGTAATAGATTTGGGTAAAAAAATGTTTGCCAAAGGCCAAGTTTATGTTGCTCTAAGTCGCGTAAAGACCCTTAATGGTATTGCTCTTTGCGACTTAGAGCCCAATAAAGTGCTAAAGAAACCACATGATGAAAAAGCGTTGTGCGAAATGCAACGTTTAAGAGGATTGTGCTAAAATTTTAATAACGTGTGCCACGTGTGCTGATCATATCCTCCTAAGGCCCAAGGTCCTACCCAAAGTACTTATTAACTTTGTCATTCAGACCCAGCTCCTTCGCCAGTTGTGTAGTTATAGCGTACGTCTGTCTTATATTATTATGAGAATACGCTGTTACGTAGTCCCACTTCTTTGTTGATATGAAACTTTAAGTTATTTCAAGCGCGTCGCAAGCAACGCCGCGGGAAATACATAGTCATATTTCTACAAGTAAATAAACTTCGTAGTAGTCGTTCAACCATCTTAATAGAGATATCTTATCGCCACCCTTGAAATAGGTACCGTTGAAGAGTTCCGGTGGCCATCTGTGGTCTTCATCATCAGGTCCACTTCACCAAATGATACTTTCTGAATGCAAATGCTAGACTTGTTACTAAAAATACTAAAATCGCTTTATGTTTGCCTACAATATTTGAGGAGTTCTCTCAATTCCTCACTGATCCCCTCATCAGATTCCGATTTGGTGGCAATGGGACCACCTCGGAAGTATACCCTATCAAATCAAAAAAGAATTTTCAAAATCGGACCACAATTGACGGAGTAATCGGTGAACATACACAAAAAAAAAAAAAATACATACAGTGGAACGTATAACCTCCTCCTTTTTTTGAAGTCGGTTAAAAAGCATTACCACCGGTTCGAAAAATAAAACCTTTGCCCCGAGAAGAACCGGCGTAAGAAACTCGGCAAGGTATATTTTTTTCAAGACAAAGGTTTACATCATTACATAATAATTATAGATAGTTTACAATATCACAGTATTTTTGTACAGTAGCACTGCACCTTTTTGAAGCGTAGGTAAATTTATGCGTAGATTACTCATGCAGGACGGACGACTCACCGCCAAACATCCCTATCCATGATATAATCGTTTACTTTATAATATGCTCGGGAAATTAGTTTTTGTTTTACGACAGATTTAAATTTAGAGTCAGTAAGTTCAGTAATACTTTTTGGAATTTTATTGTATTGTATTCTTTGTCAATACAAAGTACTCCCCCATTAAAACACTTGTTGTGATTAGCGCGCTTAACACGTGAACTGTGACTGCCACTGCGCACGCTCTACGTGCTTCATCCTCGCGCTTCCTTATCCGTTCCGTTTGACGCTCGTTAAGTTATGACAATTAGCATTAATTGTAGAAACAGTGGAAAACTTCTTACAGTGAGTCTATTCTGCTTGGTGAAACTATATAGCTCTCGACATGGTATCGTATTTCTCTCCCACTCACTCTCAAGCCTTATACATACGTTAGTGATTGAGTCGAGGTGGGGATATTTTATTAAATGTCATTGTGTCTGAACCACGAAAATTTTGTCGAGTGGGGTTCTTCTCGACTAAAATACAACTTAAATACTTGTAACTCGACTAAATTACCAACGTAGTCTGTACAAGCCCTTATGCTCTCATGCGAGTCCACCCCACTTTATCAGAATTTGGTTTTTTTAAGAGCTATCGCACTGATAAGTGGACTAATTTGAATCGAAGGCTACTGTAGCTATGTCAAAGTGACGATTTAAATCGTAAGAGACTTCTTAAGAGGCGGCCATTTGCAACTTTAAAAGATGGCGGATGTGTAATTGGTTTTAGTTTTGTATTTTTGTCTATTTGTGATTTTTATGCCTTTGTGTTGGACAGTAATAGAAGACTTGGAATTATTTCATGTATCTGGCATCTTACTTCTCGTTTCAAGTGGACTCGCAGTGGTACAGAGGTTAAAACTATCTTGACCTCTGTCCTACATATCACCGTACGACGTTGCCCCCAATCTTCCTAGAGAAGATTGGATTGTTTTATTGCTATATTGATTTATGCTTATATAAACTTGACACTGGCGAAATCACTTCATTGTGGAAACGCCATATTCCCGCGTTAGCAGCTGGTAAAGTCACCGCGGGGCAAAGAAGATGATCAATTCTTAAGAATTGAGTTTTAATGTCACTTTGATATTGTTTCATAGTGGCTTATAACTATAACTTAAATTGGCCGAGTGTGCATCTTGTGACGAATGGTGACGAATGAAATAATTTGTTTCAAGGACCGTTATTTTATTGGAGGCATTTTGAATTACTCGTATGACGTGTCACTAGCTACGTTAAACTGTTGAAGTTCTCAGTAAAACAGCAGTGTTCGCATCGTTGTGTTTCGGTGTGGGGATAAGACAACCGGTGAAATTACTAGAATAGAAGCATTGTAGTCCTCAGGGTTGGCAACGCATTTGAAGTCTTTGGATTGCAGTCTTGAGATTGTAGTCTGAAGAATGCAAATATCTATGGGTCTCGGATCTCACTTAGCTTACGATACTATAAAAAAAACATTACCTCTGCGCAGTTGGATAAGTTAAAAAAATTACTTATATTTGTATGAAAATCATGGAGACAGGTTTCTTAAGGCCCGTATTAATAATCTCAACTCTAATGCTCGTCTCGGGATGCGTCAAAAATGACAGTGTTCTATGGTTTGGCGTTTATTTTGACGTATCTTGTGACGAGGCTCACAGTCAAGATGAGTTTATTAATACGGCCCTTTTCCCAACTGATGAATCAGCATCTGTTTCTGGAAAAACATTTCTACCGATTATGTGTAACTTCCAACCTTGACACTGGCAGAATTGTCCCACTGGACAGTAGCCATTTAACAAAGAATTGAATTGAATAATACGGCCCTTAGTAACTTAATTTCTTTTCGTTTGGCCCACCATTATAAAACATTTCTAATATACTCTGCCTGCCAGACCAGGTGTAGCGGAGCGAAAACTCAATCCAACCGAAACAAACTAAAATACAGACTTTTTATAACTTATCAATAATGTATTGGAAACAGAAAATGATATAAAAAGTAATCTCGGAAGGTTGGAGGGTTGGGTTCAAGAATAAACGTTATACAGACCGATGCTCCTGAGGATTCGGGGGTTGGAGCGGCGGTGCTAGCGGGAGCTTAAGCGGAGCGGGCTCTTGGGCGAAGCGTTTTATACGCACACATTAAAAGTGTCTAAATACCTCCAAAAAGAAGGATATTTTTAGAAAAAAAATCTCCGAGGCTCCTTCTTCTTCATCTCTCAAGCCTAAACCGCTGAACATTTTAGAGGAATATTTCTTGGGTACTCTTAATATGTGCACGAAGAAAGGATTCTTCGAAAATCACTCCCCGCGATATGAACTAGGGCTATTAGCGGTATAAGGAGTATTCTGAGCGTATACGGAGTCGCTGCCATCCTGTAGTCTACCAATATTTAAAGTAATTTGTCTCTGTGTGGCTTAGCCGTAGGACACCTGTATACTTCAAAAGTAATTAACATTGAAATAGTCACAAAATGACAACTTTGATGAAGGTTCAAATGGAACATAAGTGGCCAGTTACTTAATTCAGTACTTCGCCGCTAGCACTGGGCCCATTCTAAACCTTTGACCACCGAACCATGCCCCAAGCCTGGGCAGCTCCATTCATTTAACTGAGTTTTAATATCACAATGCGACCCGCAATCAAACCCCGGAGATTGGGCCGCCCTGGCTCCTGACGACCCTAAAGTCAACGGGTAGGATAATAGACTGAGAAAAAGATTAGCTTTCGATGCGAGTTTGTTTTAGAAGGGGATGAAGTTTTGATTGGTTAAAAAATTTTTTTTGGAAATTTGAAGGGAACAGCGAGGGTATCATGTTCTGGTTCTAGTTTAGCGGCATCCTCGTAACGATCAGAATATATTGTATTTGAAGCCATTGTATTGTAATAAAAAAAACTTCTTTAAAGCATACTACCTTAGGTCAAAAAGTGGTCAAAGTATTCAGTATTTTTAACGAAATACGCTCAAATTGCGTGCAATACAATTGATTTGTTCAAAAACAATACAATATTGTTTCCTTAAGTGGATAAATACAAAACTAATAAGGAAAGACTTAACTTCTATTCGCTAAAAGCCTTGTCCCGTACCCCTAAGTCTTGTCTTGTTATGTATTTATGTATGTACCAAAATACGTTTTAGGACACGGAATAGAAAAAAAAGTGGAAGTGACATACCTGAGCTTCGCTTATCAGACCTGTTGCCAATAGGTACTCAAACTATCATAAAAACAACACGCCACCATGGTTTTTTTTTGTTGAGGCTGTCGTTTTTAATTTCCTAAATAGCACAACAAATCATGCTTCTCGATTTATTTCCTATCCACAAGTGATCGCGGCAAAACTAAGGTAGGTTGCGCGGAACTCCGCATAAGGGTGCGGCTCCACTGAGGCGGAGACGAGCGGAATGGAGCGGAGCTGTCCCAATATTAACCAATAGAATCTAAGCCAACGTGAGTAAGGCGCGCTCGACTTGTCTGCACGCGCCTTCTATTGGTTAATATTGGAACAGCTCCGCTCCACTCCGCTCGTCTCCACCTCAGTGGAGCCGCACCCTAACTATGCCACACGATACACGCCCACTTAACACTTCTACAGTTTTTTCTGTTCTGTGTTTTTAGGAACTAAGTGTATTTGAATAAGCACAAGCAAGATTAAAACACTCTTCTATTCCTCGTTTTGGAGTAAAACTGACCTCGTTTTCTGGCAGAATAAAAATGTTTTACATCAAACAAGATCTCGTTAGCAAATGTATGTCGGTCGCGAGTTACTCTGCAATTCCCCTGATGGAACAAAGACGCTTAGTAAATAACAAGCTTTCATACTGCTAAGAGAGTTTTAAGGCCCATAGTGGCTTGCTGAGCCCCTGTTCAACTTTGATTTAAACCATATCGTGTTGTTAACGTTATTAATGAACATGGTTGTCAAAACAAATGGCAATACAACGTAGTAAAGAGCCCCTAAGGATGTTAAAAGATAAAAAGATAAAAGATAAAAGATGATTATTCAGTAAGTAGCCTGCACGGGCACTTTTACACGTCAAAATCTACCAGCGCTTCGCAAGAGACCACTGCTGTGAAGAAACGCCGCAAGAAACTCAACAGTCAGTCGTTTTTTAAAATACTACTTGTGATATTAAACAATTATAAAGCTTAACCTAGCATGATATAAAACAATGAATTTAACATAAAATAAAAATAAAAATGAAAAACATTCAAGCGTAGCTTGTGCAGGAAAATGTGTCAAAACTAAGAATTTTCATAGGGAGTAATAAGTAGTAGTAATAAAAAAAAAAAAATTTTCTTAAACCACACTTGATTGAAACATAGTACCTACAAATGGCGGACTTTATGCCTTAAAGCATCTTACTTATCAACCAACTGGCAAAACAGAAACAAGTTACAGTCACAGCTTGTTGCTTACTTAATTATTATACCTGCAATTATAAGATAATATAAATAATCATCATTATCAGCCGCAAGACGTCCACTGCTGGACAAAGGCCTTCCCCAAGGTTTTCCACAACGATCGGTCCTCTGCTGCTGTCATCCAGCGGTTTCCCGCGACCTTTATCAGATCGTCAGTCTGCCAACACTTCGTCTCCCGGTTCGCGGTCGCCACTCTAGAACCTTTCCGCTCCAACGGCCATCAGTTCTACGAGCAATATGCCCCGCCCACTGCCACTTAAGGTTTGCAATCCGGTGAGCTATATCGGTTACTTTAGTTCTCCTGCGAATCTCCTCATTCCTGATTCGATCTCGCAAGGAGACACCCAGCATAGCTCTTTCCATCGCCCTTTGAGTGACCTTGAGCCTTCTTATGAGGCCCACTGTAAGCGACCATGTCTCGGATCCATACGACATCACTGGCAACACACACTGATCAAAGACTTTTGTCTTGAGGCACTGTGGTACTTGGGACGAGAAGATAGTGCGTAGCTTACCGAACGCTGCCCATGTTAGTAACAATGGGCCTCATAAGGAAGCTCAAAGTCACTCAGAGGGCTATGGAGAGGGCTATGCTCGGGGTTTCTCTGCGTGATAGAATCATAAATGATGATATCCGCAGTAGAACTAAGGTTACCGACATAGCCCTAAGAATAGCTAAACTGAAGTGGCAGTGGGCGGGGCACATTGCTCGCAGGACTGATGGCCGATGGGGTCAGAAGGTTCTGGAGTGGCGTCCGCGGACCGGAAGACGAGCTGTAGGCCTCCAACAAGATGGAGTGACGACCTCGTCAGGATCGCGAGACCGCGGTGGATGCGAAAAGCACAAGACCGGTCTGAGTGGAAAGCCTTGGGGGAGGCCTATGTCCAGCAGTCTTGTGACGAGGCTCACAGTCAAGATGAGTTTATTAATACGGCCCTTAGTGATCTAAGACGTTAAACAATATTGCCTTAGACGTGTTATCGTAACGTGTTTAACTCGGCCACCATCACTGTCAAGTAAATAAGAGGTATCAAAACGTTGACAATACGATAAATAGACCTCTATTGATCACGGTACAAACCATATCGTGTTCGATTATCTATTTACTTGACAGTAAAGGTGGCCGAGTGAAAAACGATTCCGTCAATTCAATCAACAGGTCAATTACGATATTGTTTTTACTGCCTACGTTAAACAATAGATTTTGACGTGTTACGTATTGTTTCACTCGGCCGCCATTACTGCCAAGTAAATAGAGCTATGACGACTATGTATACCTAGGACAAAAAATCCAGTTAGGTAAGTCCAACTTCGAAAAAGAGGTCAATCGTCGAATCCAACTCGGATGGGCAGCGTTCGGTAAGCTACGCACTATCTTCTCGTCCCAAATACCACAGTGCCTCAAGACAAAAGTCTTTGATCAGTGTGTGTTGCCAGTGATGTCGTATGGATCCGAGACATGGTCGCTTACAGTGGGCCTCATAAGAAGGCTCAAGGTCACTCAAAGGGCGATGGAAAGAGCTATGCTGGGTGTCTCCTTGCGAGATCGAATCAGGAATGAGGAGATTCGCAGGAGAACGAAAGTAACCGATATAGCTCACCGGATTGCAAACCTTAAGTGGCAGTGGGCGGGGCACATTGCTCGTAGAACTGATGGCCGTTGGAGCGGAAAGGTTCTAGAGTGGCGACCGCGAACTGGGAGACGAAGTGTTGGCAGACCTTCCACAAGGTGGACTGACGATCTGATAAAGGTCGCGGGAAACCGCTGGATGATAGCAGCAGAGGACCGATCGTTGTGGAAAACCTTGGGGAAGGCCTTTGTCCAGCAGTGGACGTCTTGCGGCTGATAATGATGATGATGAAATAGAGCTATGAAAACGTTGACAATACGATAAAAGGTCCTCTATTCAACACGGAGAAAGAATAATGCTTTTGACCTGTTACGGCATTGTTTGTAACCCGGCCGCCATTACTGTTAAGTAAATAAGAGCTATCATAACTTTGACGATACGATAACATATCAAAAGCGGTATTGTTCAACGACGCAGAATAACGCCGATTGTACTGAAATAATAAGTTAGTATTTGGTTTATTTAAAAGTTCCGTAACATTTCACTTATTTCAGAAATTGCCAGTCAGAATGGAATAAAAATATCTTAAATGACTTGTTCTTTTATCTAAAGGAATATTAAAACAGTCTCTTTTAAAACATCTCTTTCTTTTTCCCGTTGCAAATTATTGCGAACTCTTTCAGGTATTTATTTAAATGAATTTTTTGCCCAAGGATTTTTGAAGTGAAGTAAATTTTAACAAGCTTGTTTTTGTCTTAAAATTATTTCTCTTTTGTGAAGTATTATTCAAAATGTAGCTTAAGGGTAAAGGCTGATAATTAACTTATCTTACACTCTTATAGTACTGAGACTTCTAGGCTTCAGGTTACCAGTATATATTATTATAATATTTTGGTGGGACCTTGTGCAGGGTCCGTCCGGATCGCTACCACCATCTTATCCATTAACCTACCGCCAAACAGCAGTGTTCGCATTGTTGTGTTCCGGTTTGGGGATAAGACAGCCGGTGTAATGACTAGCATAGAGACATTCCATCTTAGTCCTCTGGGTTGGCAACGCATTTGCTGTATTGTGAATGCGAATGTCTATGGGTCACAGTTTCCACTTACCATCGGGTGGCCTGTGCCTGTGTGCTCGTTTGCCTTCTCTATGCCATAAAAAAAGGGGTTTTTACTTTTCAGCTATTTAATTATGTAACTATGAGTATGCTTTATATGTATGTATGTATGAGGCTTGTTGATATTAAACACGATAGGGTTTGACTGTTTTTACGTCTAAATAGCTTCAAATGCGTTGACCCGTGTGAATAAGTAGCAACAAATTAAGCAGACAAAGTCGCGGGCTATCGCTACATTTTTATAAACATAGATACTCTCAATACTGGTACAGTTGGTAATATTTGTCAACACAGCACGTACGATTGCATGCGCAAGCTGTGTACAGTCAACGGAATATCTCAGAATCCAATATACATGCAGAATATACAGACGTTCGCGCTGTCCATAAATACGTGTGCACATTGTTATTGTATCTCCGACTGTATATTTACGATGTCTCTACAATGTCTGATGCCAACTGTATAAGGTACTAAGATCGGCCAAGTGCGCGTCGGGCTCGCACACGAAGGGTTCCTTACCACGGTAAGATATTAAGATCGAGCAATAACGCCGAAGCCCTTAAAACGATATTACGGTAACGGTATTTCCGTATCTCTACGACTTGAGAACCTTTAAGTCTTCTCTTTTCTCAAAGGGATAACATCTGCGGATACTCACGGGTTTTTGTCTATGGGCGACATTTGATTTTTATCCTCATAATTAATTTATTCCTTTAATTTGAAATTAACAGTAACAACCAGCTTTATAAAACTTATGACAGAATGTATTGATATTCAGTTCACCAATTTGAAAGTCAATGGATGACAATACAATTATTTAAATTCTATTCTATTACTATTCTTTCAATATGAAATTTAAATCAAATTTATTTCAACACTAGCTTCTGCCCGCAACTTCATCCGCGATTTCGAATATCGTTATTCCCTCGGAAACTTTAAAATTTTCCGGAGTGAAATGTAACCTATGTGTATAAGCTATCTCCATTTCAAATTTCATCCAAATCCGTTAGGCCGTTGCAGCGTGAAAGAGTAACAAACATCCTTCCATACATACAAATATTCACGTTTATAATATTAGTAAGGAGAATGACTCCTCTAGTTACTACTTTCAAATACCTACTTTTCTTTTCTAGACCTAAAATACCCATTATTTGGCTCTGACGTTCGTTCCAACCCTTCCAACCAAGCTTAAGGGATAGAATCCGACGGTGCCCCGTTTAGAGAATTTTCTAGACATATACCTACAGGTTTTTAAGTTAGTAGGGTAAAGTCACCAGTCGTCAGCCCTCGTCAACTCGTGTAGAACGAAGAACATTATAGTAACAGCGATGTTTTGCTAGTTTCTGCTAATACTCTTTAGAAATAACACGCAGTATTGATATGTTAAATACACGCTGTTTCATCACAATCCTCTCGATACAAAGTAATCTTTTAATGTTTGCTCCAGTGAATAGAAAACGACAACCATTTAATTCATGCAGATGTTATTATGTAAAGTAAGTTCGAACTTTAGTTACTTAGGTACTGCCATATGGTTTTATTTCGACAGCTAAAATGTAAGTTTGTGTATTTAGGTTAGGTTATAGGTTGCGGCGGGCTCTTTTCCGCAACTCGACGACTTAGGTATGCGCCTATTTTGCGTGAGGGGTTGGTGGCACTACTCCTGCCAACCCAGTTCCACCAGAAAGCCTAGCAGACCCTTGATGTTGCCGACGGCGTCTGGTAGCCTCGGTGTTCCGAGGTGCCGTGCCCGGTATGTTGCCACCCCAGGGCATTCCATGATGACGTGGGCCGCGGTTTCCTCCGCCGTCTGCACAGGGGGCTGTCTGTAACACTTAAAGTGAATAAGTGTTTGTTAAACAAGGCATGGCCAGTTATGGCTCCAGTTAACAATCGGAGATGGGCCCTTTTAAGTAGTCGTAACTTATGCGACAATCCGTGTATTTAGGTAACAAACACAAATAAATATAGAGCAAAAACGTATGACCACAATATGACAATAACCACAATAGGGAAACCAGTATTTGCCTGCGACTCCTTTCGCATTAGTAGCAGTTAGTAGCATCATTTTTCCCATAGAATTTATCTGATCTTCTGGCTATTAAGTTCGGGCTACTTTTCTTCCCGGGAAATATAAAAATAGTCGGAAATCTACAGTGACGAAGTCGCGGGCAGAAGGTAGTGTAATATGTACATAGGGCGAATTAGACTCACTTAACAGCATCTAAAGTTCCATTTGCACCATAAAAAAACCATGGACCAAAAAAAAATCTTCGTCATTTCGATGTCGAAATACCTTCGCGTTTAATAATAAGTATAATAACACCAACACAAACTCATTATAGCATTGGCACGCTTGCTAGTGTGTTAAGCCTTGGTCTGAACCTTATTGTTGTACAATTAAATTATCAATTACGTCTTACGGTAACCATGTTAAGGTTGATTTTAGCTTGACGATGAGGATGAAGGATTATTGGGATTATAAAATGAAAGTAACGCCTTAGGGAACAGCGTTGGGGGTGTTAAGTGATGATTAAGATAGGGTTAGGGTCAGTGTCTGGTCATGTACAGTCGAGTTCATAAATATGTTTACACTATAGAAACTTTTCTATAAAATGTCATGTTCAAATTGCCATATAAGAATACTCACAGTAAATATGTACTTGACTGTACTATTAGTCATGTAAAGGGTTAATTTCTGTCATTTATAAAGAGATTACAGGCACATAAAAATATGTAAGCAGGCCTACAGACGTTGAGAATACGGCGTGAAGGTCTGTATGTATTTAACGTAACGTTACGATGTAACGAATATCGTTAAAACCAAATGCGAGGGTTCTTTATCTTGTTGAGAGAAAGATAGTACAAAAACGGAGATATTATATAAGTGGAAATTTTTATTTAATAAGTTTTATTACCGGGTGTGTTTGTAGGGAGAAAACCCACGCATTTCCTCGTAAACAAAACTAAATAGTTAATTAATGGACTTTATCATAAAATAACAATTTGGTAATCGGTTGATCGGTATAAAACGTTAGTTTAAGTGTGATGCGTATATTTAAATAGATTCGTATCACCAACGCGGTCATAAATTCAGTTTTAGCTCGGTTAACTGCGACTTATTGGTACATAACTAGTTTACACCAGTCTTCGTTCTGATCATATCCACAATGTCAAATTTATTTTAAAACAAGCGACCGTCAAGCACTTTAGTGCATTGTCATAGTAAACTTCAAATTAAACACACAATGACAAGGTTCTAAGTATGCTCATCATTTTTATTGGGTGTACACGTGTGACTGTACATAAACCAAATTCCTTTGCTTAGTCAAGAAAAAGTAAGCGGCCTGAGAGACAAGGATAGCGAACTGGTTTTATACAACTGGTAGTTTTGGTGTTTTTATGCCTTATAATAAAGTAGCTATCCCATGCTTTGTCCTTATCTGTCTAATTAAAATCTCGCAATGACAGATAAGGACAAAAGCGCACGCGAACACGCAGGCCACCTGATGGTAAGTGGGATCTGAGACCCATAGACATTTGAAATCTCAAGACTACAATCTCAAGACTGCAATCCTAAGACCTCAAATACGTTGCCAACCCTGAGGACTAAGATGGAATGCCTCTATGGTAGTAATTTCACCGATTGTCTTATCCCCACACCGGAACACAATAATGCAAACACTGCTGCTTGGCGGTGGGTTAATGGATAAGATGGTGGTAGCGATCCGGACGGACCCTGCACCAGGTCCTACCACCACTAAACGGGTTTACTTTATTATACTCTGTTTATTAATAATTAATAATTTTAAATTAATCATTTCATTACTAATGATCAATTTGAAATTGAGGAAGTTATTACTGGTGCAGTGTCCGCGCAAAACCCCGCAATGTAGCAGGGTTGGCACTGTTGTGTTCCAGCGTGTAACAACGCCGGTAACGTGGCAAGAACAGGCTTTAGATCTTAGCCGTCAGGGTTGGGTCTTAGAGCCCACTTATTGTCAGATGGCATTTGTGGTCTTTAGCTGTATTTGAGCTATAAAAAAGTTATTTTAACACGTTAAAAGATTCAAAACACCTAACTTAGAAGCTTTGATTTTTTGATTTTTTCGTATTTTTTTTCATTTATTCCAGGTACATTAATATGATGACAAACTTATCAAAGTTACCACTCTACTATTAATAATAAATGGATAAAAATCCCAGACATTATTAAAAATAAAAACGTACATCCAGGTCGTTAGTGTTCGGGGAAACGTACATTTACCTTGTCATACTTAGCAACTTTAAATTACCGTCGAGCGAGTACTTATCTTCGTTTTGTTTTTGTTTCAGGTACTATTAACTCTACTCGTTATGGCAGAACGAGTAAGATGACCAAAGCCGCCGTAGTATAGGGAATGGAAATAATTGTATGTGTAAGCCGTAGTATGTTTTTTTTTTTTAGTAGCATCCGTTCTAATCGAATCCGAATAAATTGATTTGTAGAATACAGTAATAACTAAAGCTAAACATAAAACCGGCCAAGTGCGAGTCGGACTCGCGCACGTAGGGTTCCGTACAACTATACATCTAAATAAATGTTTTTCTTTATTCTTTATTATATTGGAGTTGATTGAATGAAAGGTAAAATGCGGTTTACGATTTATAACGTATTAAAAAAAAACTAATTATTAGATCTCGTTCAAACCAATTTTCGGTGGAAGTTTGCATGGTAATGTACATCATATATTATTTTTACATTTATCATTCCCTTATTTTAGAAGTTACGGGGGGGGGACACACATTTTTCCACTTTGGAAGCGTCTCTCGCGCTAACTATTCAGTTTAAAAAAAAATATGTTAGAAACCTCAATATCATTTTTGAAGACCTATCCATAGATACCCCACACGTATGGGTTTGATGAAAAAATAATAATTGAGTTTCAGTTCTAAGTATGGGGAACCCCAAAAATTTATTGTTTTTTTCTATTTTTGTATGAAAATCTTAATGCGGTTCACCGAATACATCTACTTACAAAGTTTCCATAGTATAGCTCTTATAGTTACGGAATAAAGTGGCTGTGACATACGGACGGACAGACGGACGGACAGACATGACGAATCTATAAGGGTTCCGTTTTTTGCCATTTGGCTACGGAACCCTAAAAAGTGCAATAAATAAGGAGTACAGTCCGCGGCGTCCGCTTTTTGTCAATTTAGGGTATTTTCCCAATTTTGTCCTTTAATAATTATAATATTTTTGAATGAAGCCTCGACTATAGACGTTCCTAACTTCTGTGGCGGCAGCATTTGTGTTTAATTACTTCCCTCCAACTTACCCTCTCATGCTGTCCTCTTCAAAACAGGGGATGAGGACAGAGACGGAGAAATAAGATAAGACTTTGAGATGTCATAATTTAGCGTGTATGAATTTATGGAGGAAAGTTTGTCAGATTAATTTGGAATTAGATATTTTAACATTGCATTATAATCAGTGCGTCCCTTTGCGAAGATTATCGAAGAAAGGCCAATGAAAGCTGGAGTTTTTTTTGTCTATTTTACAGGCGTCATTTTTTTGTTTGTTTGTTCATCGATTTAAAATATTAGGAATTTTATTTGGTCGTGGCGCCGTTGACAGTGAGTTAATTTATATTAAAGTAATTGTGGTAAAAAATCTTTTTCCTTACTCTGCCAAGGGTTTTTAAAATAAATCGATAATACAGTAAGCATATTTGACAGATAAATTTAGCCCTTTCTCTTTCTTACACTTAAAATAGACAAGGAGAGAGCCAACTTTAAATGGCATATAAAATTGACTTGTCGATTGTGACCACAGCACATTGAGATCGTCAACATAAACAATAATAATATAAGACAAATGATAGAGGATACGAAAAAAACAAACTAACGAATACAACATTACGAGTAACGAAACCAGGCCACACAGCAAAAGCAGCTAAGTAACAATTTGTTCGAAAACACAATTGGTTCCACACTCAGAATTTTCTACGTCGGCAATTTTAAGATCTGACGTTAATCACGTGCTTAATGGGAGAAAGCCGGCCCGCGGCGGACCCGTGTTGTGCGGTTTCGCGGTGTCACACTTTACCACGCGGCCCTTCATAGCTGTTCGAGAAAAATAAGGCCACGGAAATAAAAATCACGTTTTAAGCTACTTTTGCAAACGTGTGCCTATTTTAGAACAGTTATCTATACATATAAAATGCTTTTTCCTGAATGACTGACGGATCAACGCACAGCCTAAACAGCTGATCGTAGAGACCGGAAACTTGGAGGGTGTGTTCTTTGTATGACGTAGGCATCCGCTAAGAAAGGATTTTCCGAAATTGTATCCCTAAGGGGGTGAAAAAGAGGGGTAAAGTTTGTATGGGAAGACCCTTGAAGATACCTTGGTCAATCTTTAACAGAATTGATGGAAGCCGTGTTTCGTATTTTATTGAAATGCATCACCTAAGGGGATGAAAAAGGGGTAGAAAGATTTTGTTGGGGGTGATTTGGTCGGTGTGAGTCCGACAAACCACTCCCCCCCCCCCCCCCCCCCCCACGGGTCGATTATATCCATAATGGATTTGCCCTTACAATAAAAAGGCCTAGTATAGCAGTGGACGTCTTTTGGTAAAATGGTGATGATGTTTAGCTTATAAAAATAGGGCATAAACTCGCACAAACTGACCTAGCCCAAAACTAAGCTGTAGGCTTGTTCTATGGTACAATTAAACTACGGTTATATACCTATACTTGTATAGAATCAAAATGGTTATAAATACGTACATTCACACAACTATTTGCCTTTACTCGGAATCGAAACCAGACTGCTAACTTTGTGAGACCAATTAAGCTTCTAAGAAACACGTCTACAAAAAACACTTTGATACATAAATCACATCTAAACCCTCGTATGCAAACTGAATCATCCAAATCCCATCCAACTCCATACGTGTCACACGCCGAGGTCGTTGGTCGAGAACATGGCTAGCATTGTTTTGGGTCACTCACTTCGCTCGTCGCTATGCTAATCGTGTCTTCAGGCACAGCTTATAGCAGCGCAAAAAGGGATTTTAATATTGTTTTTTGTCTTATTGGACAAAATGATATAGAGAAAAAAACATTTCCCGGTTAAAATTTAATATATTTTGTTCGTGAATACAGTCTTACATTAACTCAAAGTAGGCTAAATCAATCCGCGGTTTATATATATTTCGCAACGAGCTTCAATTAACTCTCCATCACATATTATAGTAGTAGAGATGTCGCTAATAAGTTCGTTGACAAATTAATAAGAGTATTGTGATGCTAAATATTTCCATACGAAATGCGATGTTTCTCTCTTCTTAAACGATCGATTTTCACGACTTTTGAATATACAGGTGTACGTACACGCCTTAGAAAAATTAAAACTATAACAAACAATAAAACATAAATCAATCTATTGTTTTATAATAACTACATCATAATCTAAAATCGTGATAATCGGCCGTGATTTAAACGCTCGGAGCTAAGAAAGGTTTATTTTGACAGCTACGCGACTTAATCTGAGCTGAGCTAGCTGCTTTGTCGACGAAATCAACGACCAAACTTAAAACAAAACGCACGCATAAAACTACATTACCGTCTGCGCAATAACTCGCAGTTGACAATATTTACTTTATTGACATGAACTTTTCTCAGCTCGTGACTAAATGTCTGACGGGTATAAAATAGTCAATGACCTCGCTGTGCTAATACGCTGCGTCGACGACTTTGCTCAGACGAATCTCTTAGATAAGTGATAACAGTTTGTGCAAACAGCGGAGTCACTGAGCTCAGGGAATGGCCTTAAAGTCAACAGTCCGGGGTTTACCCGGTGCTCTATCTAATTTATCTGTGACCAGCTTTTACTTGCGATTAGATTGTATGAAAAACTATATTGGATGTGATTTTAAGTATGTATTAAATGCTCGGGGTGTCGGGGTTTCTCTGCGTGATAGAATCAGAAATGATGATATCCGCAGTAGAACTAAGGTTACCGACATACCCCGAAGAACAGCTAAACTGAAGTGGCAGTGGGCGGGGCACATTGCTCGCAGGACTGATGGTCGATGTGGTCAGAAGGTTCTGGAGTGGCGTCCGCGGACCGGAAGACGAGCTGTAGGTAGGCCTCCAACAAGATGGAGTGACGACCTCATCAAAATCGCGGGTCCGCGGTGGATGCGAAAAGCCCAAGACCGGTCTGAGTGGAAAGCCTTGGGGGAGGCCTATGTCCAGCAGTGGACGTCTTTCGGCTGAATGTCCGCTCGTAACTACTAAACGGCTAAACCGATTTTATTAAACTATACGTGGTTAGATTCGTATTAACCACTAGAAAGATAGGCTATATTTAAAGTATGTAAACGTGAAATTGGCCAAATTATAATTAATACATGATAAGTAACATTACTTTGACGACTGACGACATTATCCAAACAGCAGTTGAGTTTTTTTAAAGCTTGCTTTTTGTTATACTTGTTACAAATAATAATATATAGCCTTCAAAGATTTCGGAAAAACTACCCCTAAGGTATACAGGGCGTCCCACGGCCATGACACATGGAAGGAAAGTACCTTGAGTATTGTAGATGGAACTTTTTACTGAAAGAAGACATTATTTGAATTTAAAAAACAATTTAAACTGCATTCATAGATAATTGAATAATTACATGGTTGAACCGGGAATCGAACCCGTTACACGAGAAAAATAATCACCCTGTAGCTTTATCATACCGATCGAAAGGCTTCATCATAAGGATTATTCTTTGCTAAATAACATAGTGTCCGAAATAAAAGGAAGACCATGAATTTTAACATTTGATGTGAATATTGTTCAGAAAAATGAAAAGCTGACGTTGCCGTAAGGACATACAACTGACGTAATCATAAGTACGTAATACTATTAAATGTACTGTAGTGAAAAGAACTTAAACGTATTGTTCAAAATATCCACCACAACAAAATCAGCGGATGATGATGATGATGATCATGATTAAATGTCAAAATCTGTACAAATATAATTTCAATGACCGACTGGAAGACTGCAGACAACGCACGATCACTAAAGTCGCGGGCACCTATAGTAGAGTTCATTTATAAAACTACTAGCTTCTGCCCGCGTAGATTTCGAATATCGTTATTCCCTCAGGAACTTTTAAAATATTCCGGGATAAAATGTAGCCTATGTTTTAATCCAGGGTATAAGCTATCTCGATTTCAAATTTCATCGAAATCCGTCCCGCCGATGCAGCGTGAAGGAGTATCAAACATCCATCTATACATAGAAACATTCGCGTTTATAATATTAGTAAGGAAGTATGGATTTTATTGCGGAAAAGTTTACTGGACCGCAAAACTAAGTATCACACTTAGTTTTTCCTTCCAGTGTATATTCAAAAGCAATGGAAAAGAGTCACTTTGTAAAGAATTTCCGAAGAAAGTGGCCCGTTCTCATTGTTCTTGAATGCATCAATCCATTGGTTAGTTTTGTTGTACAACAAAGACACGCATTGTACAGACTACAAAGAGATATATCCACTTTATTACCTTATTGCATCGTTATAAAATCCAAAAGTGGATACATCTCTTTGTACTCGACTGTGTACACTTTTATGTCCCTGTTATGTTAAGCTAAGTTAAAATTATGATTAAGTAGTGTTTTCTTGGCAAAAAAAGATAGTATGATGACTTGAAAGCGTTGGCAAAGGATTGGCGATGGCATGCAATCACTAAAGACAAAGGCTAAAAACACAACTACACTTAGGAGCAAAAATAACGGGCCAGAGTGCGATTTTCATACTAAAGAGGCTATTTCGAAGCCTTGGTTCCTCGCCAGGGAATGCTTTTAGTGATCTGATGATGAATACCTCGAGCATCGATACAGGACTTCCAGAGTGCCTAGGATACCCAACTGAATGAATCTGCGGTTAACGCCGGAGTTGTGCCTGTTCAGAAAAACATCTAAAATGGCAATAAAATGTAAGCAAATCCAAGTGCTGACCCAAACTCTCCCGCTGTGATGTTAACTGATTGTACGATCAGTTAGGTATCTCAAGAACTTTTGACCTCCTCTATTGAATCTCGCAGTATCCACCATTAAAACTCACTCAAAACAACCCCTGGCGAGGAACGAAGGCTTCGAAATAGACTCGTTTGTATGAAAAACGCACTCTGACCCGGTATTTTTGCTCCTGAGTGTAGGTGCTAAAACTACATTAATTAAGATGTTCGCACAACGACGTCAAACGAAATATCATTAATCAGCTGGAGACAATCTCGATCCCGGACCCGACCAGTCGCTGGCGGATGAACCCAGGATCCACTTACTCGATTAACCGTCTATCGAAGTGATCGAGACAAACATATTCAATATCCTACTATGTATGTAGGTACTATTTTTATGACATAGAGAAGGCAAACGAGCACACAGGCCACCTGATGGTAAGCGGAAACTGTGACCCATAGACATTCGCATTCACAAGACTACAAGACTAAGACTACAAATGCTTTGCCAACCCTGAGGACTAAGATGGAATGCCTCTATGCTAGTCATTACACCGGCTGTCTTATCCCCAAACCGGAACACAACAGTGCGAACACTGCTGTTTGGCGGTAAATATACGTATATTTGCCGGGTTATACATTTTCCACGTGTCAGATAATGTAACACGGCTAATTTTCGAATTATATCTGCTATGTATGCGATAGTAGAACCGCTGTATTGTTGTGCAGTCAACAACTTTAATTGTGAAGCTATCGCAAATAACTAATGATTAACTGGTCACGGTTTTTTTCCCTTGTGGCTTGACGCAGTAATTATGATATGGTTCCAAGGTGGCTCAACAGAAGTGGATGTTTAGTCACGGAACGCGTTCTCCCCGCTAAACCTGATTGATTTTCTATCTTCAATTTTTGTAACCCCCTACACAAAAAGAGAGGTGTTATAAATTTAACGTTTATATATGTGTGTCTGTGTATCTGTGTTAATTTGTCCGAACCAAAGCTTGATGCCACGGCAAAAAGTAAATAAAATCTGTTGTTTCGCCTTCTCAATAAAAGCGAATATTTGTTCCTGAGCCTTGGAAGTTTTCTATGTATTTCTCCATATAAGTATGTTTATCGTTATCTAGTACCCATAGTAAAAGGCTAGATCTTACTTTGGGACTAGATAAATTGTCTTTGGTTTTTTTTTCAGAGGCTAAAACCACCAACTAGTTTACAACATCCTTTAGACAGATTGTAGCCACAACATTTCAACCGAATTTAATTTATTTACTACTTCCGATCTCAACATATTACCATATGAATACATTTTACATTCCACATCGAGCTAGAGGGCAATAAGTTTCAGTGCTACCAACCGCACAAACGTATCGGCGACCATACTCTTGGCTGTTTGCGATAGTCCTGTGCCTTGGCCGCGGGCCAGCGCGCACCGGTGCCCGCTATGGCGAATAAAAAGTTTCATTACAATAGTTGTGTTGTCTATGTTAGGCATTGGAGGAAAAAATAAAAAAGTTACTTTTATATAATAAGTATTAAAAAGATAATAACGTCGAATTGGCGACTGAAAACGCCCAATCGATTTCAGTGGAAACTAGCTTAGGACAAATTAAACTTTGTTTAAAAAAAAAAACTGCGATCTAATAGGTGCATCAATGCAGCAGATACACACAGATGCCCAAACTCGAAGACACACACGTGAAACTTATTCCTTTCGTCGGGGGTTGAAAAAGATACCACCAAAGTCACTGAAGCCATACTAACTTATAAACGTTCACTTCGTCTGTTGGTTACGCTTTCAAGGGTAAACTACTGAACTTGAACCCTAAGTAAGGACATTGGTACTTTTTACCTCGATGAACAAACAACCGGTACAACATAAATGTTATAATAAACGTTATATCTCCCTAATGCACGTACATTAGTAGGGTCAAGGGTGTTATAAAATTTAAAAAAATCAAAATTCTTGATGATGACTCCTCAATTTTTAATGGACATAATGACACATCAATTTTTCTACAGTTGGACACATCATAATTTTAACCTATTTTGAATAAATACCATGTAATTTGTTGGATCGACCGACCGTGCTTTGGGAACGAGGCAGTAAGAGGGGGAGTTAATTGACACTATTGCCTGATGCCTCACACTTGTGGTCTCTTACTCCGCTGGTTTCCAGCAGGTACAGTTCGCCTCATAAGGAGATGCTCTGTTTTGTACCATGTCACTTTAACGCCTTTGATAGGTTAGTGCTGGCTAGTGTTGCCAGGTCAAAACAATAAAAAATTGAAGCTATGCTAAAAGAGTAGTGGTAACACTGGTAACCCAGTAAAGACATAATGTTATTAATGATCCTAATATATTATATTATTATTATGATTGTATTATTATTATTATATTATTTATTTCTTATTATTTTACTTGTTAATCAACTACGATTTATTATATTATTTAATTAAACGCTGTCTCTTCGTTCGTGTGTCACGTTGGCGCCACTGACAACCAGCGTCGCGGTCTATGCCGTGACATAGTGCTGAGTGGTGTCAATTTTGACGTCACAGAATCACCCATGGCGACATTATCCTACTTTTTTTTTTCTTTTCTTTTTTAGTCTTTGTTTCGATTTCTGTGTTGCAATCCTTTGGTCACGATGTTTATCTCTGTTATATTTTTTTCATCACACTTGCTCGTAAATGGTGTTATTCCATGCCTGTATACAGAAGGACAATGGCCTAAATTGTTCCCGCGGGAATTATGGCGAGTTTGTCATCCCTAGGGAGTAATGACTTTCTTTTTAAAATTTGCAACTCTTTCGTACATAATTTCTGACTAAGGAGGTTTAATTTTCAGCCAAAAATTAAATCGGTTTCTAATTTCATCTTTAAAAATTAGCTATAGACTAACTTACATTACACAAAACCTATATGCTTCATTAAACTTCATTATTTTTATACCTATTTCAAGTTTATATCAACATTTATCATTAATTTTAGTAATTATACATTTTTATCAAATTGGCTAAATCTGGCTCGAATCCAGGTAGAAACTAAACGCAGTATATGTGGTCACAAAAAAAAAAAGTTTCCATTCACGTTCCCGTCCGTCAAAAGTTATTTCTTTATATTTTGCAGAGTTAAAGTGTTTTCTCTTTGTTTTTTTCCTCGCAAATGTGATGAAAACCATTGTGTGTATCACAGGCAGTAAGGGGATTACTAACTCGAGTCATTAAAAGCCCTCCGCCTTCGGCGTCGGGCTTCTAACACTCTCGTTAGTAATTCCCTTCATACTACCCCTGATGCACAATGTACTATTATTTTTTATTTTTCTGTGTTCGTCGAATAAATGTTTCTATTTCTATTTCTATTATGGTTTAACGATTTGTTTAATGACCTAACACTCAAACCTCTTGGTTTCTGGATCATTTGACGCATAGTCCTCTGCCATCTTCCTCAAGTTGTACCTGTACAAGAATAAATTGTGCTTGCATTGAGTTGTAGCTGAATGCTATTTCTCAGCTGCCCACTCTTTGGACCGCGCCCTGGCGGGTTGCCAGCTAGCATTACACGGATGACTGAACTTGTGAAGATAGGCGATGGTGTAGCCAGGTTCCGTTCACGACATCCAATTGGTGTGAGTAGTTTACGGGTGCCATATTTAATTTATACTCGTAATGATTAAAGTCTCGGACCAGAATATAATTTTAGCTTTTTAATGAATTTGCAAAGAGACTCATTGCCGTCACTGAATACCGAAGAGCTGGCGCCTTCTCGCTCTTCGAATTAGTTTTAGCCATGGAAATATGAAAGAAGAAAGGAATGAAGGATGTCTTTGGGTCTCAGATCACACTTACCATCAGGTGGCCTGAGTGCTCGCGTGCCTCTCATTGCCATAAAAAATGTTCTACCAACATCTTTGGCACAAGTCGCAGGGGCCATTCGTATTTAATGTTTTAGTTTTTGTCGTTTTTTAATAACTAACTAACAGTGTTATTCGTTTATGCTGCTAACTAATATAAATCTAAACTGTTAACCTACACGTTAACCTATATGCATTTAAATTGATCGCTCTTCTACTTTTGGAGTTCGCGAACAGACAAACAGGCATAAGTATTCATTTTATTTAAATAATGTAGTTAAGCGCGAACCAGACAGCTCTCTCATCTCCATATAAATATACCGAACCAAATGAGACGAGGAGGCGCGGTAGCCTATGTAGGAGGTTGTACGTGCACTAACAAAATAACTTTTTGTTTAAAATAATCTTACCACGTAACACTTTTTAGGCAATATTATAAAAATCTTAATATCATGTCGTGGTCACAAAATGAGTACTGAGTGGCACAATACAGCCATCTGTGCTAACAATACTCGTAGACATCCATTAATCATACAACACATACACAATTAACATATTATCTCGTCGGTCATTACTGTCAGTTGATGCCGATTGTTCCTCCGTCCCGTTCACTCTTACAGCGTCTGGCGACGAGTGAAAGAGAAAGTGCACACGCTGCGCGTGCGCTGCGAACTGTTAAATTTGAATTGGGAGAAGTTACAAGTGGGGAGCGATGTTAATTAACTATTGTATGGGAAGATCTTTGAATTATGACAATTAATATGCGTTGATGATTAAATGGATTTCTTTTAGATTTAAATAACACACAATAATAATACTTATCTTGACATAGATATAGAAGAGTGTCAGGCAACCGAACCCGTTGCCAAGGATAGATCAAAGTAGACAAGTAAAATTATTACCTTCTATTTTTGACCCTGATCTTAAATATCTGTTATATTTAATTTTAATTCGTAACAGCTGCTCTCTGTCGAACCGGACGGTTGATCGAGCGAGCGTAGTCATACGAGTGAGCTCCCTAGACGGGTGAAGCTGCCTCTGTGAAGAATCAATTTAACTTTCCGGTTAATAATTCCTTCTTTAGATGCGTTATCTCACTCGAGATCTGACCTTTAAATGTACCGTTTTAAACAAGCTTATCCATGTTACTCATTTTATACGAAAACGCAAACGCATTCGAGACGTTTTTTGCACTCGCAACTCACACTAGCTTTATGAATTCCTAAATCGTTGAACACTGAACGGCGCCGCCGTACCTTGGACCGCGCCCTGTGCACCGTTAGGCGCATTTCGACTGGTTTACTTGCGAGGAAGCGGGTCACGCGCCGGACTACTGACCAAAACGCTGTCGCCGATTCAACTGATTCGTAATGGTTATAATAACACTATTAATGTAGTACCAGTCTCCTAATAGCGATCGGCAATCTTCGAGTGTGAAACACGAATGACAAATATACTGTTAGTTGCGAGTGCAAGTGTGATAGCAATAGCCAGCCGAACGGTATTAAGAAGCTGAGAAGATAATTGACATTTGATAAAATATGAGATTGCTTGACGCCTACGCAGCAGCAACTATGCGTAAAATTCGTTTGTCGTTGATTATTTTTTTCGAGATAAATAGCATTGTCTTAATCTAGAACATGAACTATCTGTCTGCCTAATTTCATGTTAATCCATTTAGCTTTTCATGTCAAATTTAAATACATACTAACATCCCAAAGTTTTTCTAAACTTTACATTATTACACTTGAACTAAAGAGGTAAAAATTGGGCTCTTATTATACTTTGGCTTAGCTCAGATTGCTTCAATCTCGTAATCATATTGTATGGTGTCATAACGCGTTCATATATACATATGGTTTTGATAAACGAAGCAACATGTTTCATAAACAACAAAGAAATGTAGAATAAAGGCCCTGAACTTAAGTTTCAATCTTTGAATGGCTTTATTAGTTGTTAGCTATCTACTACCATACTTACTTATTATAATAAAGATGCCGAAGAGTATTTAAGGTCATTTGGGAACCGGGAAAACTGAACCAATGGCAGCCTTATCTTGATAATATAAAATTTCCAAGTAGTTTTATAAAAAAAAAAAAAAACAGGCGGTTCTATAATAAAAGTATCACGCAAATAATAGACAACTCAAATTCTAATTAATGTTATTTATTGCAAGGCGTATTTTTGTGATTTATGACGATATTAGCATCTGAATTTAGTATTAGATTAACTGGTTCAAGCCGGTTTGTGTGTCCGTATGTTAATGTCACGTGAACTTGGCTGTGTGTCTGTTAGACCAAAATAACATGATTACTTTGACGATATGATAATTAAAATGGACTTTTGAGGACCTAGTTAGCCTATAGTTGGTAGTGTCGCTACCTAAAAAGCTAGCGGTTTTGGATTAGGGAACATTTGTGTGACGAGCGCGAGTTTATTTCTGAGTCTTGGGTTTTTTCTATGTATGTTTGTCTAGTAAAGCAGACACCCTTCTGCATTTTAATATTGTAAGATATTAAGGATATTGTCTAAGCTACTATGATGATTAATGTCCTGGAAGTCAAGTTATCGCACATGCCATGGAGAAGGCAATCAACACAGACGATCTGATTTTTAATCTCAAATTGAAATGAATAAATAAAATCTTAAGATGACAATCCCAAGGCTACAAATGCGTTGCCGATCCTGAGGACGAAATGCCTTTATGCTGGTTATCTAGTCCCTACAAGGAACACAACAATGCGAATACTGCTGTTTGGCGGTAGTTTAAAGGGCAAGAAGGTGGTAGCAACCTTCCGCCACTAAACTTTAGAAATCAATTAGCGGTCCGCCCTCGCTTCGCTTCGGTTTATGTGAGTTTTCTATTACATAAGCCAAAAATTATCTATCTGATGGTAAAAACCGCATGAAAATCCGTTCAGTAGTTTCCGAGATTATTGCAAACATACAAACAGACTGACATGGCGGGGACTTTGTTTTATATATAGTGATAGTGATACAGCGGTTTAAACATGAAATACATGCCAACTATTTATACTAGTAGTGATTCTACTCAAATGAGCAAATGCTAAGAAGCATAATCAAGGTATGCAAGATGGCTCTGATCCGCGCAGACGCGGAAAGTGTCGCCCGCGCAGATCTCGCGACGCGGCCGTCGACCCCGAGTAGCGGGTCCAGGTGCGAGTGACGTCACCGGCAGCCGTGCGCTGTGAGGTGACATTAGTAGCATATTGACTAGGCATACAATTTCGTAGAGTTGCTATGGGAAGTTCCATATATTTTTGGATGGTTATAGAGAACATGTCTAATCAAATGTATTTTTCATAGAATTTATTTATATTTAGAACTTTCTTTTCATCGACTGACCTTTTCTTAACCTTAACCTTACCCTACTTTACTTGTTAAATACTTAATACACTCAGGAGCAAAAATACCGGGCCAGAGTGCATTTTTCATACTAAAGAGGCTATTTCGAAGCCGTAGTTCCCCGCCAGGAAATGCTTTTAGTGAAACCTGATGATGAATATCCCGAGCATCGATACAGGACTTCCAGAATGCCTAGGATACCCAACTGAATGAATCTGCGGTTAACGCCGGAATAGTGCATGTTCAGAAAAACATCTAAAATGGCAAAAAAATGTAAGGAAATCCAAGTGCTGACCCAAACTCTCCCGCTGTGGTGTTAACTGGTTGTGCGATCAGTTAGGTATCTTAAGAACTTTTGACCTCCTCTTTTGAACCTCGCAGTATCCACCATTAAAACTCACTCAAAACAACCCCAGGCGAGGAACGAAGGCTTCGAAATAGTCTCGTTTGTATGAAAAACGCACTCTGACCCGGTATTTTTGCTCCTGAGAGTAGATCTACTTGAACAAAATACATAATTATTGAAGTACCTATGTACTTGATTAAACCATGCTATTATTCTATCAAAAGTAAGTATAAACCTTAATTAATCGTTTGATTGCAATGGCCTTAAATCCCTAAATCATTTAAACTTGCCATAAGTGAATTAGAGTGAAAGCTTTTATTAGCTTAATTGTAAAGCTCGGCTTTAAGCTTCGTAATGAAAGCATGGGTAAAAGGGCAAGAGGCTGAGCTTTAGCCGAGCTTGTTTAGGAAAATAAATTAAAAACTAAGTACACAGAGCTTTGAAAAGGGTCTGTGAAAATAGAAATAAAAAAGATATAATTGTACGGATACCCTGTATTTTTTTTTGTATGACCTATTTATATATGTCAATTTTTTTTAGCTTTGTAAATCACAGTTTAAAAAAAAGTAAGTGTGACATACAGACAGAGCGACGGACATGGCAAAACTATAAGGGTTCTTAGTTCTTCGAAGTTTATAATCCAAAAAATCTGATTAAGGCCCGAAAGATGATTATCGATTAGCTACGGGTATTATTTAACGGATAAAAAAGTCAATTTAAAAAATCGTGTTAAAATTTAGGCACTTCAATTTTCTTAATTTTGATTATAGTTTTCCGACCACACTTAGTCATAAGTAGGGTCTACATTTTTTTTAAGTGTTTCTATTATACAAAACAGTCTCCCTGATAAAATCAAATATAGAAACAAAACCCACCGTTAATTCCTTTGAATCCTTCCATAGAGTCCTAATTGCCTCAATAGTGGGAACATTACGTGGTAATGGCGGCCGCTATCTCCGCCTCGTCTTGTCTATGGTCCGCACACACGCGAACCTCTTGTTCGTCCCACGATAACCATCTTTGCGAAACTATAATGAAGACAACTTGGTTTATTTCGGTGGAGCTATGGGGTTAAATAATGAAGTAATTTGTTCTGTACGTAGGTATCATAGACAACCGTTTTTTTTGACGGGATACTATACAGGGTATAATCGTTGTGTGTCCAGGCGATTGTTCCGTAAATATAACAAATATCATAAAACTTTAACCTGATATTGAAAGTGCGTTACCCAATGAGTAAAGTCACATTAATTTATTTTTTAAATAAAAGTAGTAATATTAAAAATATTAAGTTTAAACGCTCCTATACCCATATAGTGGGACGTTCATTGAAGCTGTAATTTCCCTACCGTAACAGATTCGTGTATACAGTGTGTAAATGGTATACGGGCGTTTATTAAAACTGGACATAGATTAAGACTCTACTAATCATTAACAGAAATAATTATTTTGATTACGCTAACGTATACACCGTTATTAATTTTTGAACATACTATCGACCCGCAATGTACATCGAAGTCCATCTGTCAGGTAAGTACGTAATGTTTACTTGTAAAAATGTTAATTGCATTTTTCGTTATACATTACGTGTTAAATTATTTTGTATGGTTATTTTTTTTAAATTTAATTTTAACAAAAGCTGCCTAAATGTGCTCAGTAGGGGTTATACTAACCACAGTTAAAAGGAACGCCCGTATACCATTTACACACTGTATTTACACAAATAAACTGTAGTATATAAAACAACTCATTAAACATATGATAAAGGTGTAATGACTGGGCCTTTTAAACTTAAGCCTCTCAAGTCTCTCAACGAACGGCGTACTACATGTTTGGGAGGGTTTGAAGTTAATATTTTAGATATATCGAGTTTTATAAAAAAATAAAAAATTACTCATTGGGTAACGACTTTTGATATCAGTTAAAATTTCTTTATATAGTTCGGTCAATGTAGGATGACGCCTCTGACAGCCATATTAATAGGTTTTTTTTTTTGGTTAACTTTATGCTAAGAAATTGTAACTAACCTAAATTAATTATGATCCCAGTTGGTCGAAATAAATGTTTTTAAATTTGAATTTGAATAATTTAATAGATTTTAACATATACTAATACTCGCAATAATTATTTTAAAAAATATATATTATTGACATTGTTTTCTTTTATATTTATCATCGGAATAGTGACCATTTATGAAGTTTAATTGATTATTTGTGTTATTTTT
Source organism: Acleris sparsana (assembly GCA_923062465.1). Classification (NCBI taxonomy): domain Eukaryota; kingdom Metazoa; phylum Arthropoda; class Insecta; order Lepidoptera; family Tortricidae; genus Acleris; species Acleris sparsana. The sequence goes on from OV281297.1 coordinate 17,604,149, forward strand.
TGTATTTTGAAGAAAAAATCACAGGCTCTTATGAACAATAGAATTATGACATTTATGATATAGGAACAGGATACAAAGTGAAAACAGGTCCTAATGCTTGCATTGTTCTTTTAAGTGAAATTTCACACAGTATAGTTGTTTTTCAATGAACAGTTATCGACTTCTGTGCATTGCAATAGTTGTGAACTACCCACGGGACAAAAGGCAAATGCAAAACATCGATTCGATGCAACACTAATTTATACACTCATTCAACAGCCATACAAGTTAACACAACATACATTGCTGGATTTAAATCAACCGTGTTACAACTGAGTCGTGTTCACGTAGTAATGGATTCGTAACGTTGCCAAATAGTTTAAAGTTCAAGTGATTGTGGTAGTTTTTAATTTGATGTTATAATATTTGATTTGTAAACGTTTCATTGATGTTTTTGTCGACATTTTGCTAAGGCTGATAATTTTAAGTAGACGTCAATCAATTCGCCATATTGTAAGAATGAGGTCGACGCTGTAAAAAATTTAATTAACTCTTTTTAATTAACTTGTACGTTTGCTGATACGCAATTATATTCACCTTAAAAACGGTTATCGAACATTTTTAAATTATTAAATTTAAGTATATGGCGCAGTAAATGAATATAGAGTTTTATTTCATCCTTCTGGTCTTTGGTTACGCCATCATTGTAGGCATCCACAAGTGATTATTAATTAATGATTACATAGTTCAACTAGCTTTTGCGCGCGACTTCGTCCGTGTAGAAATCTTTTATCGCTATTCCTTCAGAAACCCAAGCTAAGCTATGTCAAATTAACTCTGTTTCTTTTCTCTCAGAGCTAGCAAAGAACCATCCCAATTAGTTAAACTAACTTCTTGGTTAAAAATACTCATTTTAATTGGCCAGATAGACACCCAGATACGTAGATAACCACGTTAAACTTAAGTAACGGCCTATTATAACGTTGGAATTAAAAAAATACTTTGTGCGACTTTAGAATGATTAAATACAGATCCCTCCATCTCCTCTTTAAATACGGAAACCCTAATGAAAATGAAACACAGTAACGGTAGCCCATTATAAGCCCTCGTGATGGAGCTGATGTTGACGTGTATTCAGACCTGATATTGTTTACGCTGCTGGTGGGTCCGAAAACCAGCGGGGCGTGAATTTAGAATCCAAGAGTATTTTCATTTATGGGTTCTTCTGCGTATTTCGGTATCAGTTGATTTTGTTGAGGTGCAAGTTAGTCTATGATTAAACAAAAAAACAAAAATGGCTTTGCGTTTCACTTCAGTTTTACCTGATGTTACTCGTAATTGACGACGTGTACCAACACATAGAGCTCGTCATCACTCTCCATTCGATTTTTCATTCAAATCTGTGTAGCCGTTTTAGCGTTAGATACACACGCTAACATTCACAACCTTTCGTATTTATAATATAAGTGTTATGTACTTATATGTGATTGAGTTTATAATGCTCATAACGAATACACACTAAAATCTTAAGTCCTTCCTTAGTGCACCTCTAAGATGCCCTTGGAATATTCCCCCCATATTTCCAGTGACTAGGTCAGTGGATGGTTAGGGCTGTGCGATGTCTGTAGGTCGGTCAATCACCAATCACTCACATGAGTTTTATATGGTCTCCTAAAATTTACATCTGGATTTATTTTAAAGTTGCTCTGAAAAAAAACCAATTCTGATAATTGGTCATTATATACTGAGAAAAATGAACAAATTTCTTCTTATAGGTACAGAGCTTGAACGCCACATGGTATTTTCTACGTCACAGGAAATTCGAGACTTAAAAAAAAACTAAATGACTTCATTCCGACCACTAATCCAAAGCGAGCGTAGCAAACACTGATAACATAAAAAAACTCAGTAAATATTAATTAATTTAAAAAAAAAATGTCAAATTGTACATTACGTGGCTAATAGCGAGTTATAATAGTAGATTGTTCAACAAGGGACTAAAACAAGCCATAATGACACGAGATGTTTAGCCACGCGAGCGAGCTTGCGAGCGAGAGTGGCTATAGTTCGAGTGTCATTATGGTTGTTTAGTCTCGTGTTAAACACTCTACTTTTCACTTCGAATGCGAGAAAAAAAAAACTCTTTTTGTAATAATTTTGCACCGTTGGCATTTTGAGGTTATTTCCACGGCCTAAAAATGGTCCATACACAATCTCTGAAAATGGCGATAATCCTCCATTCATTAACAACGTGATGTTTAAATGCTTGCATATTTAGCCAACAGATACAAATGAAAATTATTTGGACCATGCCTAATAAAATAGAACTATCCCTAATATATTTAAATATATTTATATTAGTAATCATTAATCGTGTTTCACGAAATTAAATCTTTTTTTTAATAATTTTGCACAGTTGGCATTTTGAGGTTATTTCCACGGCCTAAAAATGGTCCATACACAATCTCTGAAAATGGCGATAATCCTCCATTCATTAACACCGTGATGTTTAAATGCTTGCATATTTAGCCAACAGATACAAACTTGAAAACTACTTGGACCATGCCTAATAAAATAGATTTTATCCCTTATATATTTAAATAGATTCATATTTGTAATCATTAATCGTGAAATTAAATCGATTAATTTATATTTTTTGCAAGAAAAATAATCCATATACAATCACTGAAAAAGGCGATGATTGGCAGTTTAAGGGTTTCCAAAGTAAATTAAAAAGAAAAAGTACTTTAGTCCCTAGGGAGTAAAGTGTAGTTTTATTCCCTAGAGATTAAATACATCACTTTAGTCCGGCTATACAAGCCAATTGTGAGTCATTTTAGAGCCTGAGAAGTGAAAAAGAATAAGTATTATCACGAAAATGGGGGTTCCCGCGGCTCTCATGGCTACAAGTTCTCGAGGTTTTGCAGCAGCGCGCCTAATTCTATGCACAGATTATTACACCTCACATGCATGCTACAGGTAACATGCAGCCAATTAATACGCGATTACCTGTTAATTGACGCAGTAATTAATTCAGGTGCATATCTACGCAGTTATGGGAGCGACTCGGTGGTTTAAACTGCGAGTCAAAGTCAAAAAGTCAAAGTCAAAGTTCTTTATTCTTCAATTTAGGCATAATATAATGCACCTATGAATGTCAAAAAGCATTACCACCGGTTCGAAAAATAAAACCTTTGCCCCGAGAAGAACCGGCGTAAGAAACTCGGCAAGGTATATTTTTTTTTCAGGAAAAAGGTTTACATCATTACATAATAATTATAAATAGTTTACAATATCACAGTATTTTTGCGAGACTGACTCGGTCGATGGCGAGAAGATTTGGACGGTATCCGAAAAAAACTGATTTTTACTTGCTACAGACAGAAAGATGAAGAAGTTATGGGGGGAGGAGGACAAAACTACTTATATAATAAATTAATAATATAACAACAGTAATAAAAACCAAGAGTAAAGTGAATACCGGCTGGCAAGCCGTTAGCTGTACCTAACTTGTTACGTTGGTGCAAAGAGCTGGATGAATAACATACCGGCTTAGTTGTAGTAACCCTGCCTACGCAGCTAGCAGTCCTGGGTTCAAATCCCGGTAAGGGCAGAAATTTTTGTAATTAGCACGAATGTTTGCTCCTGAGTCAAGGATGTTTTCTATGTATTTAAGTATATATTTCTCTATACAAGTATGTTTATCGTTGTCTAGTACCCAGAGCAGAAGCCTAGAGCTTAGTTTGGGACTAGGTCAATTGGTGTGACATTGTCCCCTGATATTTATTCATTTATTTGTTACACCTATCCATATGTATCTCACAGCCTGCGGTTTTATCTTTATGAATTTCTTCTTTGTCATTATGAATTTGACGGAGAGGCACAAATAATATTTTAACTAAAATATATTTATTATGCGAGAAATAGGGTAATACCTAATTAAAAACTTAACCAGAATTGAAAGCTATGATTAAAAAGCTCGAATAACTCAAGTAAGTGTTATCCACTTGCTTTAGTGTAATGTAAGTGGCATAGTGACTGGAGCAGCGCATTGCTCAGTGATAGCCCTTTGACTGGTCTTCCATGAGTGCCGGTTCACGCGAGAGTTCCCGGCTGGGCAGTCGTGTGTGACGGAACTTACAGCATGCGCAGGCGGCTTCTATAATGGTGTTATTAATTACAATCCTGATGGATTATGTAGATGGATATCTTCTTTGTTTACTCCACTATTCACAAAACCGGACAAGAGCGTGTCGGACCATGCACAATGTAGGGTTCCGAAGCCATTACTACAATCAAATTAGACCTCGCGACAAACTTTAAACCTTAATATTTCGTAACGGGTCCTTAATCAAAAAAATGTTTTCACAAACCCACAATATTTTTGGAAGGCCCATCCAACGACAACCCACGCTATGGGGTAGAAAAAAAAAACCCAAATTAAGTGTAGGGACACTAAAAAATAATAATTCTAGTTTTTATTTTAACACTATTGGCGTGACTGATATGTATATATTCATGCCAAATTACAGCTTTCTAGTACTAAGGCTCTCTGACCTAGGCTGAGCACGGACGGACGCACGGACATGGCGAAACTATAAGGGTTCCTAGTTTGACTACGTGACACTAAAAAGGAGAGTAAAGTTTTAGACCTGTATGTATGTATGGTTTTTAGTTCCCGATGGCCCGATTTCGGCAAAACAGATTTCGATACATAAATTTAAAAATAAATATAAGTGCTGGCTTGCGTTTTGTTACACTTTTCCGCGTGTATGTATGTAGCCTCAACGCCTTGACGGATCTTAAAGTGCGAGATGTCTATGGACTGGTATTCACCCAAGGAGTTTCATAGGGTATATTAAAACCTCTGTCCTAATGCTGCAGTTCGTTAAACTTGCATTTCACCAATGTCCAGTCAAGTGGAGATTGCCAGGTTGTTGCCAGGTGGTTGATTTCACTCTGCTTGAAAGTAAGATTTTGGGTTAAGATCATTCAAATATTTATAAGGCAGCTATAACCTTTGTATTATTTACTGAATAAATATTTTGAATTTTGTACTGTTGTTCTATTTCACGAAAGCTGATTTGTTATACTAGTGGTTATAACACGTATAGACACGCACACTACAGCGTTGCCTAGCGACGAGAGCTACGCACACAGAGATAACGCGCACGTGCACGCACACACACAAGTATGGCTTTCATGAGATAATACAACTGTACCACTATATAGTCCGGTGACAGAAATACTTTGTTTATTTTGTAAAAAAAATACTTTTCTAGTTCCAAATCCTAAGTGCTGATGCAGTTCTCATTTGTGTTTTACAAAAACTGTCGGGTTCAATACTCCTAAAATCTCCAAAGATGTTTGCAAATGATGAAATCAAATACAGAAATATAAATGATGAACGTTCTATGTTTCAAATGTAAATAAAATGTGAATATTCTAATAAAAACTCAATATTTACTTTTTATAGAACGAACTAACATGTGAAGTTAACCGAAACTCATAAAAAAACAGTTTTGTTAATTCAACATATCAGTAAAATCTACAACAAAATGTTCACGTCACAAAACTCACAAATAACTTTAAATAAAACAAACGTTACTTAAGTTATGTGTCATCATCAGTTTTAAATCCCTGAATGCGTCGAACAAAGAACCCAAGGAAAGGATATAAATATGAAGTCAGAAGTGAACAGTCGGGTGTCCACAAATCATAATATCTGAAGGAGTTTGTCTCAATAAAGCGAGTCTGAGTCTAACGAGGCTATTACAGCGGCTGTTGTGGGGAGCTTCCTTATATTGTTGCGGTGACCATGCTTGAGTTTTTTTTTTTTAATCCAACTGGTAACACTTTTACGTAGTAAATTTTTCCGACATTATCAATGTCACAAATCTGAAATTTAGCTCAGATACGATATATATTGTGCATTTTAGTGTTTAAATTGTACGTTGTATACATGTAAAGCAAGATTTAAAACTTATTTAAACTAACAAATCGAAACTTTCATGTGGTCATCTTATATACACATAAGCAGTTGATTCTATTTTTTCTTTTTTCAGTTTTTCTCTCTATCTCTCCCGTAAGATTTTTGGCATGTTTTCCTGCTGAACTACGCATGTTATTTTATATTATATTTAATTTAATATTTGTAGCTTTATATAATGCTAGACTAAGTAGCACCATTGTAATATGAAATATGTTTAAAAAATGACTGACAGCTGCGTTTCTTGCGGTATTTCTTCTCAGCAGTGGTCTCCTCTTGGGAAGCGCTGGTAGATTCTTGACGTGTAAAAGTGCCCGTACGGCCTACTTACTGAATAAATTTGTTTAAACTTTTTTTGTTTAATCGAATGAGTTATCATTGGATAGCTCTTAAAAAAGCATAACGCCTAAGTTATTATTAAGTTATAGATTTAAGAGAAACTGTATTGTGATTTAAAAAAGAAAAAGGGCAAGAGAAACGAGTTCATACGAATAAAACACACTTATAACTTTATAAATATCTTAAATAAAAGTACGAAATTCAAAGAAGACTAGATGCAGTAATTGGATTTATTTAATAAAATTTATCCTTTTCTTAAATAAAGCCCCGCGATAGCGTTACCATAAACTAAATTAAAACAAAAGAGGCGTATGCGCGCGTTATTACACGCGTATGAAGATTAATGCCGTCTCCTTCTCATTTCATCTCGCGTGAGATATGCACTCCGAACACGTTTTTCACAATTTGTCTCATAATGCGCTCCGTCTGTACTTGATATGGAAGTTATGGGAGCACATTTCTTTGCATTAATTGTATATTTACGGAATCATACAAAAAATATGGTATCCTGACTTTTGCTGAAATATTTTTGGCCGAGTGTATCGTTTCCAAACCGTTTCATTTGCCAACCCGTTTTTTTTTCTGTATCCGTAAATATTTCACGATTTATTTCTGTATCATAGTGTAGATCTTGAAAAAAAGCGTTAAGACATTTTAATATTCTACAAGATAGTTAATAAAACATTTTGTAAAAAAGTATCCATGTAAAGACTTGTTACAAGTAAGTATGCGTATTCAACGACTTTGGTGAATTGAAGAAAAGTTTTCAAACGAGTGATTGTTTTTTTTTTTACATAACCGCGACTGTCTCTCTGAATAACTTTAAGGCAAATATTTTTAGTTCATTTAAACTCGGTACAAGCACAAGTTAATGTCAAAGACAAGTTATAATTGGTTTATTTAATAAAACTGAGAGTTTTACAATTAAAGTCAAGAAATGAGTTAGCTTTAAGTTTTTATTGCCTTGTCATGGATTTATTCAATTCAGTGTCTCGCTTGAACTATATTAGGTACTGATTCTTTTGGGAATTACAGTTTTCGTGGCTAAAAATAGTTCATCTCAATCTGTCTAATTACACGCGCTAATTGTGTTTTTTACGCTGTGACGGGGCTACTTAAACTCGTCGGTTAATATGAACTGCGATGATTTGAGAAGTGATACTCTTAAGATATTCACACCCCAGGATGAGCTACCTAAATTATAAACTTAATTAAAATTATATACTTATAAATACAGTCTAGTCCAGTCTCTTAGTCTTGCAGAGTTTATAGCCTTGAAACGCAAAAAGGGTCCTTTCTATCCCTAAAATCTGATCAGTTTCCAAAGGAATAATTAGTTAAGTAAATCAGCTTCCGTTCATGTCGGAAAACAAGAATCTTATTCTTGTAAGGAGCAAACTAACTTCTTTAGAGCGTAATGTAATCATCAAATGTCTCTTAAACCTGACAAAGCTTGTTTGATTTGGGCCCTAAATACCTGTGTCGGAGCCCCCCCCCCCCCATTCCCAGGCCCCGGCTGGAGCCTTGTTTTCGGCCAATTAGTCCTTCGCCAACAACGGGTGCAAATGTTCAGTCGCATTTCAGACATCTGTTCACAGCTAGCTCAGTTGAAAATAACGCGCATTCTATTTGCTTAAAAATAATTACTATTTGTAAGATGACTAACGTGGCTACGGCAAAGAAATTACTAACCTTCTAGGAAAAGTAAATCGTGTTGTCAGTGTGTAAATAGTGAGTAGTGCGGTTATTTATCATTATACCGGCTTTTGCCCATCCGCGGAGTACTTAGTTATTTATTGCTATTCTCGGAAGTACTCGATTTTAGATATTCCATACTAGCGTCTTATAGCGTCAAGACGCTGGCCCGACGCCGACGTGTGAAAGATGTTATTGCCGTTGCGTCGACGCTGAGTAGGCGCTGGTGAGACGCTGACGCTCTAAAGACATTGCTGGAGTTGCGTTGCCGTTGCGCTGACGCCGACGCTGAGAATACGTATGGGGTGTCTCTTAGAGGACAAAAGGTACCCTACGTCCTAGGGTACCGTTGCCTCCATACCAAATCGATCGGTGAAGGCACAACAAAAGCACTACACACACAAACTAGTAAGGAGAAGAATTACGTAAAACATAATAAATTACTAGTTTTTAGGGTTCCGTGTCCAAAGGGTAAAAAAGGGACCCTAAGAAAAAAAAATAGACTATATTAAATATTTAAGAGGGGGCTCCGATACAACAAACGTGATTTTTTGCCGTTTTTCGCTCGATATTAATAACGGCAACAGGTAGCTAATAAAGTCAAAGTTCTTTATTCTTTAATTTATGCATAATATAATGCACCTATGAATGTCAATGTAATGTTGTATAGATAATTGATTTGAGATAGATGGTACGGAACCCTTCGTGCGCGAGTCCGACTCGCACCTGGCCCGTTTTTTTTTCATCTACATCATTTCATCCTATAGGTATCTACCAAACCTATCGATCTCTTTTTTCTCGTTTTATTATTATAATCGACAAGTCAATCCAAAACAATTACCCCATGTGTGTTAATAAGAAGCAATCAACAATAACCCGGTCCTATAATTAATATTTCCCAAATCAAAGGCGTTTATTCCGCAGTGCTCTCTCTGTTTTCACCCGGATCCCGCCATGTCCGGTAATCGCGGGCTATTGACGCCCACTTTACCGGGTAATCGGATTCCGGGAGATTTACCGGATTCCGGTAATGTGCGATCGCGGGATCGTGAGATATGGCGCGTTTATCTCGGTAGAGTGGAGTATCTGGGTCTGTGTTTAAGTTGTATTTTACTGTTGCTGTTTTTTGGGAAAAGCTTCGTTTTTAGGATAAAATATAATGTGTCTCCTTTTCCACTTGTTCAACTGTTTAAGAAGATAGAAATAACAACCCGTGGTCAAAGAACTGTTAAGTGGTTGCAAAAAGTATGTTCTATCGTTAAAAATGTTTACCATTATGATCTTATAACATAAAACTCTTTTTTTCCAGGTATGTACGAGATGCTTCATAGAATTAAAGGATTAAAAAGATCGGGCAAGTCATTCCAAATCTGTCACTTATCAAGGTCTTCATAGTGTCATAACCGTGCAATTTTCAAGTTATTAACAACATAAAAATGTTTTCTTACCCAGTGGACAGGAGCATAAAATACTCGTAAAAACTTAACTGTCAAACTTTTCAAAATGGCCGCTGCGCCACAAAATGGCGACAATACGCGAACAAATGTGTACCGTGGACACAATGGGGGATTTTCATTTAGCTTTGTTCAAAATCTCTCCACAATGATGGATTTATTCGTTGTGGTTTTAATTATACTCGTAGTCATAACTTTTTCATATGAAAAGAAGCAAAAACGTTTTCAGAAGTTTTAAAATTCATGGCATAGTTTCCTTTATACGTCGATTTATGTATTTTTATTAAATATCTTTTAAGGAATCTCTTAATTTGTCGCTCAGTAATTTAAGAAGTTTCTTGACATAACGACTCTGTTTACTTTCGTTTTCCATACCGCATCATTTTCTTTTTTCATGTTTTTTTCCTATTTCTGCACAAACATTAAACACTGACGTTCGAATAAGACATAACCTATAACGTTACCAGTTGCAAGTATGTATTTACTTTGAAGTTATTATATTTATTACTATTTAGGTATTTTTAGGTTCTCAAGCACAGTCTCTTTGCTCGACCCTTTGCTCGTCTTCAATCTACAAACTATCCGACCAAATTTGAAATCGATTCTATTATTGGCGGTAAAATCCAAGTCGTATTTGACTTGTTATCGTATTGTCAATGTTATGTTAGCTCTTATTTACTTGTTTTTTAATGACTGTTGAGATAAAAACAAATCCATTACAGGTCAAATACGATATTGTTTTTATCGCCTAGAAGACCGGCCGGGGCCTCAATTCAACACGGTAAAAACGATATCGTGTTTGAGCTGATATCGTATTGTCACCGTTTTGATAGCACTTATGTACCTGACAGTAATGGCGGATGACGTCAGAACAATACCATTACATTTGTCCTGTTATGGTATTGTTTTGACGATATATATTTTACCGTTGGGAATAGACCCCAAGTTAAGGCGCTGAATCATGAAGACGAAACAAAAAACACTCGATTTTTTAATATCGGTAAGTATTCCAAAACATTTTATTTTTCTCTTCAAGAGTCTAGAAAATCTGCGCTACCTCGTACAAAACTAAGGAAATATTCAAAGAAAACTTTTAACAAAATTGTCAAGTGTATGCTCCGGGCACCTCTGACACTAATGCATGCGTTCGACACCCCTGAGGATGCATCACTATTTGCACGTCACATGCACTTTATTCTTAGAGCATGAGAGTTAGTTTTCCTGTGAATCGACAAGTTTGATCAAATACAAACTATTTTGCACGTCTTGTAGACTCTATGATATATATAATATGACTGGGTTTTCATTGTTGCAGCTTGCGGCAAGTTTGCATGCGTCCATGCAGTTTGCTTGTTTGTATTTGTACTGCAGAAGTTTGCGGAAGTGAATGTAAAGTTTGCATGACAGTAATGGCGGCAAATTTGAATACACTGAAAGGTGGAACAGGGGAGCTGGAAGGGTTATTACAAGTTAGGAAAGTATTTCTTGAAATATTACCATTTGTAGAGAGGTGGGTAAGGTGTTTATTTGACTTTGTCATTGTGACGTTTTTCTTTACATAAAGACTGAAGTACGCAATAATTTCGCACAATTTTCATTTCGTTGAAATGCATTCAATTTTGACATTTATGTCAAGCTTAATAACGTATTACAAATCTCTGATGAGACTTGTGACCTTACTTAGAATAGAACCGTTGCGGTGAGAACTATATATAAGATGCAAAATCAGATAAACTCTTGTCGGCCAATGAATAAAGAGTCTTGGATATTTTTTACCTTTGTTCCTATTCTTAGTTCCTTGTCCATAGCTTCTTCCACCGCATTACCATTAAAATGCTGATGATATTCATAACTCGCTCGCTCTGCTCGCTAAATATTATCTCCGTGCAAAAAACAGTTTATGACAGTAAAATGATGACTTTCATGGTCTGAAAATTTGCTTTAATTGTTATAACTCTGCTTGCTTGTTTTACGACTCGGCAAAACTTTCGTTTTTTGCTCGTGGATGTAAAACTAAGCTGAAAGTAAAAACTTTCACGGTTTTTGACTGGGACAATCTCCACGCACCGCTGCCTCCAGTTATTAAGGCTGGACTATAAAAATCTAGAATTTATAAGGCACTAAGTCTTCATTTGTAGGAAAATTTCCAGTAATAGGAAGCTTGAGTAGGTACGTAGGGTTGCTACGTTTTTTTTCGTAACCATAATCATGTCCATTTTCGACCATTTTAATTTGGAGCTTAGTGACCAGTATTATATGTATAGAGATAATTGAATTTAGGCCGTGTGTTTTGTAAGTTGTAAATTATTATAATTTTCTATATCCATTGCATATTTTGTCATCTATACATATAAAATGCTTTGTCCTGAATGATTGATGCATCAACGTACAGCCTAAACCGCTGACCGTAGAGACCTGAAACTTGGAGGGTGTGTTCTTTGTATAACGTAGGGATAAATATAAAATACATTAACAGAATTGATGGAATGCGTCGTATTTTATTGAAATTCATCCCCTAAGGGGGTGAAAAAGGGGTAGAAAGTTATTTTGGGGGTGATTTGCTTCGAATTTGATATCAATACTCCTTAGTGCTTTTGATTTACACTATATTTTATTTTGAAACATGTTTAACAATTCAATCCTATAATATTCAAAAAAACGTTGAACTGACACAATAGCTTGGTTCAATGCAAATACCCAAACTGCTGAGTCTAAAGATTCAATTTTTGGTACATAGGTTCCTTATGAGGTCTAGGAGTGCACTAAAAAGGATTTCCCGAAAATCGACCCCCAATGGCAAGAAGTAGGGGGAATAGCGGGAAACTAATTCTACGCGTACGAAGTCGTGGGCGTCCTCTAGTTAAAAAAGCCCACAATTTGGAAATAACTATAATAAAATGAGAGATTTTTTGCGTTGCTGCGGCTCTTAATGTAGATATTACGCGTGGGACAAAATGACTAACCCTTAATTACCCGTAATATCATGCTTCTAATTCTGTCTTAGGAGTTATGACAAGATAAAAAACAAGAGGTTTATTCAATAGGTCACAGCACGGGAACTTTTACACGTGAAAAAAATACCGATATTAGTAAAGTAGTCACATAATTAAAACACGGAAGCCGTTAAACACAATATCCTGTATCCTTACGTATAACTTTAATTTTTTCCACAAAAGCACACCAAACTGCAGCCAACTCTAAAAGGTAATTTGCAAAATTGGCGCAAAAATGCATCGTATGATAAAAATGCTATTGCATGCATCTCGCGTCCCAGTAGTTATTAGGCTGTTAGGAATCCTGTTTTAAACCAGATGTTTCTACATCTAGAAAATGAATGTGAAAAGTCCTAGCCATCGCCATCGGTTCTGAACGTATTTTTATGTTCCCTGCCCATTCATTCAGTGCTTGGCATTTCATTTTTCTAATTATCATAACTGATTTGAAATCACATCGTCATCATCTTGTTGACGTTATTAGCAACTCTTTATCTATAGCTAGCATGTCATTTCATAAAACATAGGTACTGACCCAAAATCTCATCACCATCACGATGAAGTTCCTTTTTTACTATTTTGGTTCAGAACCCTAAAAATAAATTGGAATCGAATAAAGTTTCTGGACAACCAAACAATCTTGTGCAAGTCAAAATGGCGCCAAACATAATTATAAACACGTATTCTAGACTAAGTGCTTATCCCTCGTCGATACCCTAGTTTGGCGACAGGTTATCCATAAGGAAGAAATATTTCCTGGTAGCTGATCTGGTTATCATATGGTGTTTCTTTTCCTTTAGAAATCCTGAGTAATATTCGATTATATATAAAGGAAAAATATTTCTCAGTAGCATGAACGGCAATACGAATTTGTACGTTAAAAAAATATTGATTATTTACCAAAAAGTTAATATTACCTACATTGTGTAATAGTGATCTTGGAAACGTCGGGCCTGTAAAGTACCAATGTTTTGAAATACTGTGGTACCTCCATGGTTCAAATACTCGATAATGCCTCTAGCGAGTCACCCACGGTACACCAGTCACCGCACTAAACAAACCAGTCAGTGGTACGTAAACTAAACGGCGCACACGCTACAGCTGCGAGTATAGGGTTCTCACGGACCACCGCTCGATGTATGGTTATGCGGAACCCTGTTTATGTCCCCGTGGAGGACTTACGGTTATCGTCGACTATTGGATCTGTGGTTTAGGTTATTTGCCTGGATTCTAATGCGTCTTTTTACCGACATGTACAGGAGGAGTGTGAGGTTTGGTTGGTATTTGTCTGACTGACTGACTTTCGTGGTGGTAGCCTAGGGCATCACTGATTTCACTGCGTTTTTTTTTAGAGTTAGCTTTTTACATTATACGAGATATCTTTATGACTAAGATAAAGATAAATACAAGCAAAGATTAATAGCAGGAATACATTTCGCTTATTTTCTAGCTATCTCAGGCATACAATATTGAAAATAATACTGGAAATTCACTTTTATAATTTAGTCAATAAAAAAAATACCTCAATCACAACTCTATGTCACGTTTATGTAGGTATAAATATATCTACACATTGGGCTGTGATACATCATATAGAAGTCCGATACCTGAATGAGAATTTATTTATTAGGTCAAGGTAATTATTTTGTTGAATGAAAACGTTAATCAAGAAGCCACCCCGTTATTAATTTATTAAATTAAGTTTAGTTAATCGGGCGGGCATTCCTGTATTTTATTATAAATTTTAATTGCTATATCAAATAAATTATTTTTAAAATACTTGAATTTGCAAGAGTCCGGTATATATTGTTAATATTTTAAAAACATCAGAATGCGTTACAAAAAAAATGTGGGGGAATACTCGGACAAATAAGTGATCTGCTTAATGTATTTGCAAGCTGGTTTGAGATAAAGGTCTGCCAGGTGCATTACACACGGCTCTATGCATTCTTTTGCGCCAAAAATGCTATGATTCTGATTCAGTTTTTATTACACAATTTAATAAAAAAGTGTGTACGATGTTTGTTTTGCTGTAAGAGCTCTTTTTGGCTAAATTGTAAAATTTTCATGTGGTTTTAAGGATGTTTTTTTTGCTATTAAGTATTAACATTAATTAACACTTTTTTCATGGTGCTATTTACACGAAAATAGTAAAGTACGGACACCTTCGCCTTTCAAGTTGTTATTCTTTGCTTCTGCTGGGGGAAGGACTCTCCGCACCTTCCTATATATATGAAGGTTTCTGCTTTTTACGTTACTAAGTACTGCAAAAGCTATTGTTACTAGAGAGAGAGCTTCTGTTGCAAATTGCGATCGAAGAGCAAGAAGCAACTTAAGCTTCGTGCCCGACTATCGGGCGAGCTTCCCAAGATTAGATAGGATAGACGAGCCTTGTGTTTTGATGTTAATTATTTTAAAAATCGTTTTGCAAAGTCCTAATAGCTGGGTAGTGAAAATAAAATTGTAAGTATTCGTTTTAACACTATTATATTGGCATTTGGGACCTGGGTAGAGGGGATTCGCTTCTACATAGTTATTATTTATTCCTATGGTATCATTTGTTAGAGTCGATACAATAAGTTTTTTGCATTAAACTTTAACAAGCGAAAGCGGTTCCAGACATTAGCATAGTAATTGTAGCAAAATAATAAAGATATATAATCTCCGATTTCTGGGTTGGACTGCGACCCTTTTCACCTTTTAGGTATAATAATATGTAGGTACGAGTATGTACTAAGACTGTCTGCTAAATATTTACTCTTTGCCCGGTTATCCGCTAAACGATAATAACCGGCAATTAATACCCGGCCCGCGCCCGGCTATTGTTTACCCGGTTATAATATCAATTTAAAATTAATTACAGATAATTACCGAATTCGAGAGGTTCGGTTTTGCTTCGCATGCTTATCATTATCTTAGGTAGAACTGCTTAAGAGCCGTTTCACAAACGCTGTGATGGCAACGTCGCGTGTTTTTTGATTCTCTTCATTATTGAAATCACATTAGAGCTTTAAATACCATTTTCGGTGCAAGTTTAGACGAAAAAACAGCCCGCTCAAAGCGGCGGTGGACACTATACTCTGCCCAAAGGACACAAACTAATTCCCGCATTTATGGACAAGAAAATTAAGTGAGTACTTGAGTAATATTAATGTCAAAAGTTATATAAAAATCGTGAGTTAAGTCATTACTTCTACTCAATTACTTTTCTGGTCTCTAGTAACGGTCCATCAGCTGATTAGTTACATAGTTACTTCATAGTATTAGAACATATCAGTCTGATAGTTTGTTACTTTCATACATTTTCTATAGATTTTGGGCGGCACATGCTGCCTGATCAGGCTTGGAGGCAGACTGCTATTCTACGAGTAAATGGGCAAATTTCTGCCTGTTATTGACAAATTAACATACATACATTCAATCCCGCCTTTTTGCCAGAGGGGTAGGCACAGACCACTTCTTTCCACCTGCTACTTCTTCCACGCTCATACCTCATCAAGTCATGAATGCACGTCGGTTTCGGGTACTTAAGATTCGGCCCTTTTCCAGTATCTCACCGATTTGATTTGAAAAAGTAAGCCAAGGGCGCCCCCTTCCGACCCTTCCACTCACTTTCGCTCTGTATATCTATCTCTTAATGACGGATTAAAAGCTATTTATTTAATGACGGATTCGTTTGTTAAATTTCGTACTCGGCAAATGTCTATTTTTCAACAGTGTCCTTATATGAATATATTTGAAGTTTGGGATTGGGAACGAATTTAGGAAAATGTCACAGGGCAGCAAAACCAAGGCTCTGAAACCTGATTAACTGTTCCAACCAGCTCGTCAGAAACGCCATGCATTATAGAGATTTTCATTTCGACATCGCTCCGTTACAACAAGGTCTTGATCAAAGAGCAAGATAGAACTGTAGCTGTTCGAAATAGCTCACTACCACCACTCTTTTCTCGTCTTTCCTACGCTAATAGCCAGCTCTTTAGTTGTATTTCAGTTGCTCAGCTTTAAGTCAAGCAGGCCTTATCATTTTGAAAGAACATTATCGCCACGCCATCCTTGTGAAGGAAGAATCAAAAACGAAACAAATAAGGTTTTATTCCAGCGTTGATAACGCTCGCAAATCTATTCAGCTCCGAGCGAGCTTGTAACCATAACTAACAGGTATTTTTCAAACCATTCCCAAGGCCTCAGTTAAACTGTGAAGTTGTACTTTCTCAAGGCCTGCTGTATTTGTGATATTGTTTCTTAATTACCAATATGCTCTTCCGCTATTGTATTTAACCAATGGATTAAGACATACTTCATTACTGCGTCCAATTCAGAGGGCACCAGCAGTAGTGGTCTCGGCTGCTTTGTTGATTAAGCCCTTTGTTTCAGCCCTCGAGTGCAACGCTGATATTAAACAACATAAATAAATAAAATAAATAAATATCAGGGGACAATGTCACACCAATTGACCTAGTCCCAAACTAAGCTCTAGGCTTGTACTATGGTTACTAGACAACGATATAAATACTTATATAGAGAAATATATACTTAAATACATAGAAAACATCCATGACTCAGGAACAAATATTCGCGCTCATCACACAAATATCTGCCCTTACCGGGATTTGAACCCAGGACCGCTAGCTTCGTAGGCAGGGTCACTACCAACTAGGCCAGCGTGTCGTCATGTTGCAGATGTAGTGAATAATGCTTTCCCAGCGTTTCTTATCGGATAAGTTCGTATTCATGTTCCTTTCTCAAATAGCATTAGTACTCATCAATAAGCCAACTGAGAAAGTGAGATAAATACGAACTTATTCGACAAAAAAACGATGGGATTATTCACTACATCGGTATCAACATTCACACTAATATTATAAAGAGGAAAGATTTGTTTGTTTTCATTGAATAGGCTCCGAAACTATTGGACCGATTTATTTAACCCTATTTTTTTTCTGTGCGCACGGAGTCGCGGGCAACAGCTAGTTAGTTATAATAAGGATATTACGTCCTTCTATTTAATGGAGGTTTTTGTTACTATTGCAATCAGAAGGCACGCGGTGGTAAGTGGGATTTGAGACCCATAGACATTTGTAATCTCAAGACTACAATCTCAAAACTGCAATCCTAATACCTCAAATGCGTTGCCAACCCTGATTACTGAGATGGAATGCTATGCTAGTAATATCACCGGTTATCTTACCCCCACACCGGAACACAGCAATGCGGACACTGCTGCTTGGCGGTGGGTTAATGGATAAGATGGTGGTCGCGATCCGGACGGACCCTGCACAATGTCATTCCACCATTGAGATATAAAACTTGATTTTGATGAGATATAGGTTCAATTTGGAATGATTTCTTTTGTGTGAGATATGACCCTTTACGAGGATTTTAAAGCGACGCTTAAATCGCGTAGCTGTCAATAAATTCCCATAAAAATTTAGTTCCGGGCGATAACTTGAATATTTTGCACTTATTAAGCACTTATAAAACTATGTATTCCTGTAGTTACTGTAAAAATATTTTAACCAATTTGTCTATTGTCATGAAAACTCCTAAAACCAAACATTCATTAATACGTCTTTGATAATTGGATTACAAACTCCAAGATTTTTTTAGATCTTATCCAACTTAACTAATAAGAAGTCTAAAATCCATTAATACTTCAAGAAACATTCAGATTTTCTGCCTATTGTCCCATAGCCTAAACAATACCATTGTTCATATGCTGATAACACATCTTACCCTTCAAATACCGCCTCTATAGTCAAATGACACACGGTTTTTATTTAAACTACAGGCATAGTTTAGAAAACAACTCGATAAAGTAGAGAAACGGTTAACTTAAGCAAGCGTAAAGGAAATATTGAACTTTATTTTTTAATCCAGAAAGTTAAGGAGTTACAACACCATAATAATAGATGCACCTTTTTGACATCATCATCATCATCATCATGTCAGCCGAAAGACGTCCACCGCTGGACATAGGCCTCCCCCAAGGCTCTCCACTCAGACCGGTCTTGTGCTTTTCACATCCACCGCGCTCCCGCGATCCTTACAAGGTTGTCACTCCATCTTGTTGGAGGCCTACCTATAGCTTGTCTTCCGGTCCGCGGACGCCGCTCCAGAACCTTCTGACCCCATCGGCCATCAGTCCTGCGAGCAATGTGCCCCGCCCACTGCCACTTAAGCGGAACCTTAGTTCTACTGCGGTTATCATCATTTCTGATTCTATCACGCAGAGAAACCCCGAGGATAGCCCTCTCCATAGCCCTCTGAGTGAAATCGAGCTTTCTTAAGAGGCCCATTGTTAGCGCCCACGTCTCAGATCCGTAAGTCATCACTGGCAACACCTTTTTGACTTGGAAGGGCATTATAATATAACTATGTACGGACCTTTTTTTTTTTTTTATGGCATCGGGAAGGCTGACGAGCACACAGGCCACCTGATGGTAGGTAAGTGGAAACTGTGACCCATATACATTCGCATTCACAAGACTGCAAGCCTAAGACAGCAAATGCGCTGCCAACCAAGGACTGGACTAAGATGGAATGCCTCTATGCTAGTCATTACACCGGCTGTCTTATCCCCAAACCGGAACACAACAATGCGAACCCTGCTGTTTGGCGGTAGGTTAATGGATAAGATGGTGGTAGCGATCCGGACGGACCCCGCACAAGGTCCTACCACCCGCAAAACTGTTCTGAAAACGATAATGAACACCAAAATCAAAGAAAATGTATGCGACTGCGACACAACGCGTAGAATTAGATTAGATTTTTAAGGAATCCTTCATTAGTGCACCCTTAGGGTCATCATCATTTAACTTAAGAGCTAAGGTAAGGCTAAGGTCTTGTCAGTGGAGTCATTTGCTACTTTTGTCTGTTCTTTGCCAGCCCCCTTACCATGAGTTAAAACTACCGTACTCGTTAGCGAGTCGAATGCTCTGTCCTTCACAGACCTCGCAGTATTCTTGTAGAGTACGAGGAAAAGAGGTAATTGTAACCCATGGTAAGGGTACTGTTTTATTTCGCTGAATTAAGTAAGCCTATTCTAGTATTCCCTTAAAATTTTAAGTCTATGGATCCGGCAGTTTAGGCTTTTCGTTGTCAGTAAGTCAGTCGGTCAGTTACAGAAGAATTTTATATCTATACATAGATTGGACTTAGCTGAAGAATGGTCACATCGGGAGCTAAAGCGGTCTAATAAGAAAACAAATTACTAACTGGGAACCGAGGAACCTAAAGAAATCTTGCCCTAGCTGGCAAAACCTACATTACTATTTAAACTATTTTTAACCACTAGTCGAGTCGTTTGCAATTAAAAACGCTGCGAAAAAACAGCAGGAACAAATCCTTTTGAACCTTTCTTCTTGAGTTTACCTTTCAATTAAGTAGTTTATAAACTTACAACTCGTTAAAGTTACCTGTGCTCTAAGTTAATCTTGAGTTAGGGTTGTTATTCTCATTTCAATAATATACCTAAATAATTATGTTGCAGAAATACTACATTGTTACATGACAGGCTGATGTTCATCTTCATGATACTGTCATGAATTCTGAACGTCAGTTTATATATCTATTCTAATCTTTATCATCTCGTACATAGAATAACTCGTATCAGATTAAGGTGATGTTATTATTAGTATTTCAACTGCAGTTAAAACTTATAAAAAAATATTGGCGACTGTAGGTATTTTCGGAATCCTACGATGGCTTCAAGAGACAGGCGTACCTACTTTTCTCCTTTTCTCAAAGGGGGGCAAGGTATCTGCGGGTTCTTTTACTCCTACATACATACCTACAGTACAAGCCTGTCTCCTAATTAGGTAGGCAGAGACCACGTGACGCCAGGTAGACCGGTCCAAACATACCTGTTTAAATTCCTCTACATTCATCAAGCTCTTCATGCACACGTCGGCTTCGGGTGCTTTTATTTTCTCCCTTATTCAGTACATCGCGAATTTGTTCACCGTACGGCATCTAGGGCGACCCTACTGAAATCACCCCTCACAGCTCGCTCTCTTTCTTAATTCTTCTTTCATCCATCGTTTCTAAGTGACCAAACCATTTGAGCATACTCTTTCCCTCATTTTTAATTAAATTCCTTAAATATCTAGTTTATAATTTACCTAAACGTACTTTTAACTCGTTCATTAAAACCCTTTGTTTCCTGTGACAGCCCCGATCTCTCGCTGAACTGCATTAAATGCATTTCACTGCAAGTTTTATTTTGAAGAAATTTTAATTTAATTGCTCGGGGCATTAAACAGGTTTTTTGCGGTTTAAGTTTGTACGTCCGTGTAATGGAGGGTTTTAATAGTTGGACTGCTGTTTGGAAATGGTTTTTTGCTCGTTCCGAGCTAAATTATGAGAGTTACTCTTGACTAATTAGGGATTAATTATGCGTATATTTGAATGGTTTCACTGAGTTTATTTATATTAAGAGAAACGTAAGCCAGCTTTTGATTCTTGTGTCTACAAGTATATATTTTATATTTTATTTCGTGAGACACTCTCATACAAATTGATCTAGCCCCAAACTAAGCTCTAGGCTTGTAGTATAGGTACTAGGCAACAGTAAAGATACTTATATTTATTTATTTCTAGGAAACAAAAAACCAATTAAATTATTTTATTTTATTTTATTTTATTTATATTCGGAAAACTAACAGCCTTCATGCCCCTATATAAATTTTACAATCTGTGATAACTAAGGCCAATTACAAGTTTTCACATATCGTGACACTAGTTAATTCTAAGTTCAGTATAAACTCCAAAGTGCAACTCACAAAAACACGTGGGCAATAAAGGCTAAAATTACTGCTAAATAACATCTACAAAGGCTTTTTTTCCAATGGTAGCAAACATCTACAACTTACACAATTTGCTCTCCAACTTCGCGTCACGGAGGGATTTACAATTAAATAGAGAAATACACCAGGCGTACAACTTAGCACGAGAGGTGAGGTAGGAAAAATCTCGAATAGTCAACATTGCTCTCTCCCCGCACCTTATGCATACCCCGGCTCTCAATTAGGTTGTACGCCTACAAAATATCGACATACAATGTTCCAAGACTCACGCGCATCACACAAATATCGCCTTTACAAATCAACAGTCCCGGGTTAGCAAACCTTGTAGGCAGGGTCTCTACTACTACCAAGTAAGCTAGCAACGTTGTCTAATAAGCACCTATATGAACTATTTTAAAATTCTCTACAACTCACCATTCAATTCCATTACCCCACCGCCAAGCAGCAGTGTTCGCATTACTGTGTTCCGGTGTGGGGACAAGACAGCCGTTGAAATTACTAGCATAGAGGCATTGCATATTAGTCCTCAGGGTTGGCAACGCATTAGGATTGCAGTCTTGAGATTTCAAGGGTCTATGGGTCTCTGATCCCGCTTACCATCAGGTGGCCTGAGTGCTCGCGTGCATTCTCATTGCCATAAAAAAACCCCTTCCCCATTTTCAAATATTGGCATTTTCAGCGCAACTCCTAAAACGGTTGGTAAACTGGTTTTGTCCGGAAAACGTGCACTCCAACGCACCGAAATTATTCTTTTTCCGGAACGTTGTACAGCGAGGTATTGGCGGATACGTAGTTTTCGATACGTGTTGTGGGGGAACAGGTATTTCATCTACATTTTGTGAGGGAGGTACTAACAGGCCGCGTTAACGCCGATGTGGAAAATAGACTGCTTTTTGGCGACAGCGAGTAGGTATGTTCGCGTAAACAGCTAGTGTAATGATAAGGAATTATCGTTTTTTGAAATGTCCGGTCATACATTCAAGTTAAATAAGATTGAAATTACCATCAGGTGACTTGGCTTCTCCATGGCATTGCCTTGTCTTAATAAAAATATTTTCTATTGAAATACTCAGTTACTCTACCCTACGACTCTAGGCCTGCACGTGAGTTGCTTTATGTTTTTTCATTTGAATAATAAACAAAGTTAAAACATTGTAGACTTTGAACAAAACATGTGTCCAACTCCTCAATAGTTCCCACTACGACATGATTAAAAATATTTCTCTATACATTATAATAAAATTTTCAACTTTTGAAATAGAAAACCATCTGTTGAGCTGTTGAAGGTCCATATTATTAACCAAAATTCAAAGTATTTATTCAGTAAATTAGCCACACTTGAGGGCTATTTTACATGTCGGTAATATAGAGTGAAAATACCAGCGCTTCGGACAAGACCATCATTGCGGAGAAGAAGAAGAAGAAAAGAAGCGCCGTGAGAAACTCTCCAGCAGAAGGTCATTTTTTCAATTATAGAAACAAAAAAACATTCTTAAAACTAACGAATCCTGATATACTACAGTTAAAAGTGTTTGTATAATT
The DNA here is from genome assembly GCA_923062465.1 of Acleris sparsana. Taxonomy (NCBI): domain Eukaryota; kingdom Metazoa; phylum Arthropoda; class Insecta; order Lepidoptera; family Tortricidae; genus Acleris; species Acleris sparsana. The sequence goes on from OV281297.1 coordinate 17,626,947, forward strand.
ATGGCACTTTGGTTTTATTAGTCTTACGTGAATATCCAAGTTGGTCCCACGAATACATGTATCCAACATACCTACAAAGGTACATGCATTGCACTTGATAGGGAAAAGACGTAAACGAGGGGAGACCTTTACTCAATAGTAAGATACCAAGCAGGCTATAAATAACACAAAGATCCATACCTGTTGTGTGTGCTTCGTTGGTTCAAAAACAGCGATTGAACCTATCCTCTCGCAAAGGCAGCCGACTAACAAAGTGCCTTTGTTTCTCTCGCGACTTTGACGAGCGGACAAAGCGCCCGAAGATCCACTTAATGCATTGTCGGTGCAATATAGCTTTCTATGGAGTTAAATCCTTATTGAACCGATTCATCTTGCATGGCTTGGTGTAACTATGTCATTGTCTTCACTATCGAAGATAGATATTTCGCTGTTGATCAATTGATCATAGACCTCAATTAACTTCTTCCCTTACGCTGGGAAAGACCAGCAGGTGACATATGCTGCACGCAAACTAAGCTCTAGGCTTGTAGGTTTTTTTTAAATATAAAAACGATTGGTTCCCAAATAAGGTACACACGTTATTACAAACAGAGGCATAATAAACAAAACAACGTACATTATTTGCCCTTATCGGGAATAGGACTCCGGCACGCTAGCTTTGTACGGAGAGTCACCATCAAATTATACCTACTTAGTAACCGAGTTGTCGTCTCTATACACAAATTACACCGTCTTACCCATGCAACAGGACACAACAAAGCGAACTATACTGCTAAAAATCTTAAACGGACTCAACCGCGTTAAAAATATATAAAACACAAATAGATTTATGACAGTCCTAGCCCCCACTCCGCTTCGGTTTATGTGAGGTTTCTGTTACAACCGTTCATAATCCAGAATTTATTATATAAAACCTTCCTCTTGAATCACTGCATATATTTATGATAACTGCATTAAATCCGTTGCGTCGTTTGAAAGATCTCAGCGTACATACAGAGATGCGACGACAGCGAGTTTGTTTATATTATGTACTGATGTGTGAACGTTGCGAAAGTTAAAAACAAACAATGCGAACACTGCTGCATGACCGCAGTTTAAACAAAAACAAAGTTGCAATCCAAACGGACTACAGAAGGGCCTACCAATGGCAATGTGTAATGCAATCTTTTTCGTAATGGAACTTTGCTTTGGACGACGCGCTGGCATATTAAAAGTAAAATTTAAATTAGTTGTTTTATTTGTAGACTTGACCAGTACAAATACTTGGTGAATAGTTAAATTTCATTTGCGTTGATCTAGGTACTATTAGTATTAGAACCTGGATTATGAAGTATTTTCTTTGGTATGATTTCTAAAAATGAAACCTAGCTAGATCGGTTTATTGCCCCAGAAACTCCTGCGTACTAAATTTCATGCAAAACGTAGTTTCCGAGATTCAGATTATGGCACTGGCCTAGTTGGTCAACTGACCCTGCCTACGAAGCTAGCGGTCCTGGGTTTAAATGTAAGGGCAGATATTTGTGTGATGTTTTCTGTATATTTAGGTATATATTTCTCTATATAAGTATTTATATCGTTGTCTAGTACCCATAGCACGAGCCTAGAGCTTAGCTTGGGCCTAGGTCAATAGGTGTGACATTCTTTCAAATTCAAATTCAAAAACATTTATTTCGACCAACTGGGATCATAGTTAATTTAGGTTAGTTACAATAATTTCTTAGCCTAAAGTATGTCTGTGAACCTAGCATATCAATTTCTAGAATCTCAAAATTTAAACACAGTTCTAGTAGCATCCCCAATAGTTCTACAGTTCTACATATTTATTTTCGATAGTTCAGATTTTTTTTTCAGAAAAACGATTTTTTCAAAATGAGATGCTAGGTTCACGATCTGCCTATTAGCATCTCAGCAGTTCTTATCTTAAATGTTTCAGCATAAAAAGATAAAAGATAAAAAAGATAAAAGATGTTTATTCAGTAATTAGGCCGCACGGGCACTTTTACACGTCAAAATCTACCAGCGCTTCGCAAGAGACCACTGCTGAGAAGAAACGCCGCAAGAAACTCAACAGTCAGTCGTTTTTTAAAACTTATGATATTATACAATTATAAAGCTTAACCTAGCATGATATAAAACAATGAATTTAACATAAAATAAAAATAAAAATAAAAAACATTCAAGCGTAGCTTGTGCAAGAAAATGTGTCAAAACTAAGAATTTTCATAGGGAGTAATAACAGTATACAGGGTGTACAATCCAAAGGGGTCAGTATGGAGAAGTCGGAAACTATGAGAGATAGCGAGATCTGTTCTTAGGAACCATGACGTCGATTTTAGATTTAATAATAATTACATTCAAACTTTTTTATTAACTCTCATACATAACCGGGAATCGAACCTGGTCAAAATCAATGTGTATAAATTCTGCAAGTCGCAAGAAGCACAACACTAATGGAATCTTGTTTAAATAATTGAAAGAAAAACCCACCAATAAGATAATTATTTTATTTCAGTAAATGTTCAAAATGGTAGCCATTCTGTTGAATGCAATAATTAATTCTTTTGGGTAACTATCGCAAGATTGCATTTCGTATTTTTATGGGGTGAACATGTGTTAAAATGTTTTCTAAGGCTGTAGTTAAATCTTCTACAGTGTCGTAATTGATAATTGATGATCGATTCATATTATTCACGACTTTTTGCAAATTAATAAAACTGTGGGCATTTTAGTCTAATTTTGTGTGTTTACACAAGATTTCATAGCCAAATTTGTTCCTTTTTACTTAACGCGTTTACAAAAATATTGACCAAGTTCGATTCCCGGTTATGTATGAGAGTTAATAAAAAAGTTTGAATGTAATTATTATTAAATCTAAAATCGACGTCATGGTTCCTAAGAACAGATCTCGCTATCTCTCATAGTTTCAGACTTCACCATACTGACCCATTTGGATTGTACACCCGGTATATCTAGATTTTAACGGTTTTTGAGCCAGAACTATTGCTATGTTGACTCCAGACGACAGAACTATGCATTTTCTGACGTATTTAAGGCCCAGGCATCGAGAACTGCTGAGATGCTAATAGGCAGATCGTGAACCTAGCATCTCATTTTGAAAAAATCGTTTTTCTGAAAAAAAAAGCTGAACTACCGAAAATAAATATGTAGAACTGTAGAACTATTGGGGATGCTACTAGAACTGTGTTTAAATTTTGAGATTCTAGAAATTGATATGCTAGGTTCACAGACATGCCTAAAGTTAGCAAAATAAAAATAATAATAATAATATCCTAATATTTTTTTTAATTGTCCCCTGATTTTTATTTTTTTATTTAAAGGCCGCTCTCAGTGAATGACGAGTAAGACGTTTGTTAGGACGTTTTTTCATCAAAACGGAACGACTTGTCTATACAATGTTTCTGTTTACTGCAGTTAAACTATTAAAAGGTCTATTTACATTTAAATGTGCCACAAAGAAGCGCTTGATCACCGCGGAACACTCAAAGCAAATTGGAGTAAATTTAAAAAGCCGGATAAAACATGTCGGGTGGGAATTGCGGCGCCACTTGCCGGATTGAGGACAGCGCAGTACAGAGAGTTCACCGGATTCATTATGATAGCCCTCCCCTCTGTCACTCATGAACACGTGTTTTATTGTTTTATTTTGGATTTGTGTTTATAACAAATATTATTCATAACATCTAAGATAAACACTAGCGCTAATTACATAAATAATTATTTGCTTATACCGGGAATCGATCCCGGAGCCCCCTAGCTTCGCACGGTATAAAACTTCGAAATTCCATTTGGAATCAGTGAGGTTTAGGCCAGACAAGCTGCAAAATTCAAAAATTTCAAAAATCCTAAATATTTATTCAATCAATTTGCCACATGAGGGCTCTTTTACACGTCGGTAATATAGAGTAAATCTACTAGCGCTTCGGACAAGACCATCATTGCGGAGAAGAAGCGCCGCAGGAAACTCCGGTAGAAGTTAATTTTTTCCCATAATAAAATACAATACTGAAAAGTAACATTACAAGGTAATAATTATTTTAAAACTATCACCAATAAAATCATTACAAATGTAAGCTCAATAACATTAAATTAAAAATAGTGACTAGGAGAACAACATGACGAGGTCTCTACGTCAGGACCGATAATCGAAATAACTATCTGAAAAACAGGTCCTTGCAAGCGTGAACAGACCGGACCCCACAGACAGCACCCGTTCACGAGTATGACGCGTATGACGGAACGCAACTTAACCTATTTTCTAAAAATGACATGCAATGCATCTTCCACACACACATTTTCCATTTCATTTTCATTTTTTTTCCTGCTCAAGCTACGCTTGAATGTTTTTTATTTTTATTTTTATTTTATGTTAAATTCATTCTTTTATATCATGCTAGGTTAAGCTTTTTAATAATTGTATAATATCTTAAGTAGAATTAAAAAAAAAACGACTGACTGTTGAGTTTCTTGCGGCGTTTCTTCTCAGCAGTGGTCTCTTGCGAAGCGCTGGTAGATTTTGACGTGTAAAATTGCCCGTGCGGCCTACTTACTGAATAAACATCTTTTATCTTTTTTCATCTTTGTTTTTATCAAGGCCTGACCTGCAGTAGATATTGTGAGCTTAAATCGCGAAACTTAAAACACCAATAACACTTGTATATGAAGCGCACTTTCTGCATGGAGATCTATTCCATGCCCGGGAATACCCGGGTCTCTAATGAGCTTGTCATTTATTAATCACGCGACCAATCAGAGCGGCCCTGACCGGCTCGGACCGGCTCGGACCGGATTTCCGATTGACAATTCAAAGCTGTTAAGCCTTTGGTGTGTTGATTAAGATCCAAAATACTTTGCGGTATTTTCTGTGTATATCTGTCGAGATGATAGATTTAACCGAGTTTCAGGCGGTCGATAACACGAAGCCGCGGTCGGAAAATAGTAGATTTTTGTGTTTTTCTAAACTTTTAATTTTAGCCATGTCTCTCGGTTGTATAGCTAGCCGTGTTGTTGTTATTATTAGAATGGGTAAGCCCGTAATTTGGAATACACGATGTATGTATTATGTAAACTCGATGACAATGGAGGTCTGAAGATGGAGTCAGAAGGTAGCGATAGTATATCCGCTGCACTTTCCGTAGACCTATATATCTATGTATGAAGAAGAAGAAGGAGAAGAAAAAGAAGAAGAAGAAAAAGAAGAAATACATTTAATCACCAACCACAAGACACACATTACACAAATGAATAAAGAAAAGTGAAGGTAACAGACATAGCACGCAGTGTGTCCTCGCGGCTGTGAAACGGACACTGGCTCAGCAAAATGCTGGTGTACGTATGTGTTAATATGTATAGGTTGATCTAACTCTCGCCAGATAAATATTGTACCAAAAACATAGTTTTCTTTTGCGTCCTAGATCGACCCCTAACAAAATTTAAAAATATCGAGAAAAATTGAAAATAAATTGAAAATTTTCGATCGTTTATTTTTGTTATCCATTCGTTCAATCCATATTAATGTAATTATTGAAAAACTAAAACACTTACACTGACACTTAGTGAATTCATTTGCATCCTATCGCGTAAACAATTATTCATTGACACATTCATACATCTGAGAGACGAGAAAGAAATGCAGTTTTCGTACGAATGCACAACTGGGTCCGATGCAGCGGGCTGCAGCTGCATTAATCGAAACCGACTGCAGCGGGAATGCACACGACTCACGAGGGAAGGGTTGTGGGACACGCTGGTATTGATAGGCTTTTAGGAAAAACCCGAGGCCCGATGATGCGGTTTTGTGAAACAAGGGTGTAAATTCTGCAGAGGTAGGTAGCCAAAATAAAAACGTGTTCAGTTTTTTTTTATGGCATTCGAGGCAAGGCAAGGCCATCGAGCACACAGGCCGTGATGGTAAGTGGAAACTGGGACCCATAGACATTCGCATTCACAATTCTGCAATACTAAGACTGCAAATGCGTTGCCAACCCTGAGGACTAGGATGGAATGCCTCTATGCTAGTCATTACACCGGCTGTCTTATCCCCAAACCGGAACACAACAATGCGAACACTGCTGTTTGGCGGTAGGTTAATGGATAAGATGGTGGTAGCGAGAAGGTCCTACCGCCCGCAAAAGTCAAAGTTAATATAAGTAGGTTAGGTAGCTATGTATTGATAGACAACAATCTTCTAATACCATATGTATAAAAGCATTCTATCTTAGTCCTTAGGTTTGACGACGCGCTGGCCTAGTTGGTAGTGACCCTGCCTACGAAGCTAGCGGTCCTGGGTCATATCCCTAAGGGCTTGTGTGATGAGCGCGAATATTTGTTCCTAAGTGTTGGATGTTTTCTATGTATTTAAGTATTTATTTCTCTATATCGTTGCCTAGTATCCATAGTACAAGCCAGTAGTAGTAGGAGGGACTAGGTCAATTGGTGTGACATTGATCCCTGATACCTATTTATTATTATTTAGGTTGGATTGTCTTGGGATTGCATTCTTGACATAGTATTGAGAATTAAAGTTTCTATGGGTCTCAGAACCCGCTTACTATCAAGTGGCGTGTGACCTCGTTTGTGTTTTCGTTGTCATTAAAAAACCTATTAAATTTCGGAACACATAGTTTTTCCTAATTCAACACGCACAGAATATACTTCAAATAATAATTGGACAATTTTAAAATTAGTAATCAATTCCAAACTAAGCTCTAGGCTTTGGATACTAGAAAACGTTAACAATATCTTAGTCTATAAACAATAAAATACTAACTCCAAGCCCTGCTGCTACAAGGTCTTAAGTCCCTACTTCACTGTACCTCCTAAAGCTTCAGCAAGCTTTATTGAAATGCATCAATTTGCATACAGCCGGGAGAGGAGATTGCCTCGGCTCGGAAAATGTTTATGTTGACTTGGCGACGCAATTAATTGTTGCAGAAAGTTTTATATTAAAGTGCTAACAAAGTAAATATACTTTAATACCAATTTACATATCGTATGTATTGAGTAATCTAGTAACATACCTACTTATATATTATATAAATTCGAGGATATTAGATATTGGGGCGCGTTTATATAGTAGCTTGATATATGTGTAAATTGTATGTATACACATGTGAAGAAATAGTTCATTTCAATTTTCATGGAGATATAAAACTACGTCGGTTATGTAATATTAAGAAGGTATTATGATTATTTTAGTCTAACGTAAAAAAAAAAACAAAAATATTTTAACCGTCGGATCGATTTGATATTTTGTATAACACCTTTTTATCCCGCCACGCAAGTTGAACGTGAGTCTATGTGTCTGTGACATCGTACCTCCTAATCAGGATGCTTCTTAACTAGATTTTATCTAAAACAGTTAGGCCGTTGAAGAGTAATGTCGGTCACCCTTATATACTCGTACGTACGGTGTATCTATACATATAATAGGCGGACCTGCTAGAGGGGGTGTTCTTTTTTGAGTGTTGTTTAATTTTTCTTTTTTCTTTCATTATTTAAAAAGCAAAGTTTCCTTTTAAGTTTAATATTAGTGCTCCTCGACACGGCACGCATTGTGAGGAGGTTCCTCTCTCTGCAGCCCTAACCACCGGTAGCTTGAGCCCTGCCTTCGCAGGTTAGGGTTTTTTATAATGTTTATTTTTTGTATTAGTATTGTTATTTTACCTTTATATTTGAATATTTATTATGAGGAACCTAATGTAAGTTCAGAAAATTAAATAAATAATCCTCGATATTCTCATAAGAGTCATAAGATACGGTTATTACCAAACCTATAGCATTAAAAAAAAGTCTGGCTAAATACACCATACAGTGTACAACAACGTAAAGCATGCTTTGAAAAAACCCAACGGCTGTTTGGATTATGTCGTCAAAGTTATGTTATGCTTATGACACTCGTGGTTATGACGAACCTAACGTATAATGTATTAAAATTGGTTTAGCCGTTTAGTAGTTACGAGCGGACATATGTACAAGTCAAACACATACACAACCCTCCTGTTGTACTTTACGGTAGTCGAGTAAAAACCGTAACAAATGCCCGCACATATGAACACAAATGCACGTAAATTCCCTCCCATTACGGCTTCCGCATACAACCCGCCCCTCCGCGAAAATGTGCGAATAATCTTAGCATCTAATCACGTGTGAAAAATAGGAACTGCCTGCTAACATATACCGAGCAATCCCCACGGTAATCCCTCGGGATAGAGTTGCAAATAGCTTAAACGTCGCGTCCACTGGACTTGAAATTTAATGGTGCCTCAGGGAAGCGCTGGGTGAAAATAATATTTAAATGCACGTATTGCGTTTCTTGTTTTAGAAGCGGTTGGGGTGGTTTGTTATGAAAATGTAGGTTTTGGGCAGCTTTAGAGGTAATTCTGAGAATACAGTTGTTTATCTATCCAAATATCATATTGATGATGCCCATGATGCGTTCAAGAACCGCACATAATGACTTCCATAAAACTAGACTGTTTTGTTAAAACAAATTTCTTGTCTGTAAATTTTTTATTATTGTTAAATAATAACATCGATTTCGATAATATTATTTCATTCGAATTTCGAACATCTCTGAAAAACAAAGAAATTTGATTAGTTATAAGTAGGTAGTTCCCGAAGGAATAATATTAGTTGTTAATAATAATTGTTTTTTTTTAAATCTAGATTCGATAATTGTAAAATAAGACTCTTAATACTTGGGTTAGTCATTAATGATGCAAAACGTCTCCGTACTAATTATATAAAATTATTTGGTTATTTAGGGACTCCACTTTGAAAAAAAGCAACAAATTCTATTAATTCTGTTTTTGCATGGAGCTTTGTTAATGATAGAAGAATAGTTTTCTACTGGTGCCGACTAAATTATCGAGAGAATTAGCGAGATTTGGCAAAGATAAGAGCGAGACACGTTTGTACGCTCTGACTTAAACTGTCCGATTTTTTCGTCCCACAAGTTGAAAAGTTAAGTTAAGATTGTCATTCCTAAATCAAATGGTGTCACAGGCAAGACTTAGTTCAAAGTAAACCCCCAATGTTTTACATCGTAAGGGTAGCTAGAGCGTACAAAGTAATTTTCTTTTCAAACTTTTCAAGTGACACTTGACCCAAGACTTTCAGTTGTTAAGTAAACCAATCCAGAACTACAAGTAGCTATTAAGAGTGGAGATTAAACCCGCGTTAGCGCAGGTGCGAGTAACTCGCCCGTCCACTAACTACTAAACTCGCCCGACCTTAATGTTGTTTCCCAACTAAATTTAGTTTGGGCAAACTTAGTTTTTGAGTTTTTGGACTGTTGGCTGGACAAACATTCACCTGGACCGCTTTAGTTTCTAAAATATTAGGCGGGCATTCAAATAATTTATATAATGGATTATTACGCTTTTTTGGAGCTCTTTTCGGTGGAGTGCCCGCCATTGCGCTCCAGTTTTTAAGTGGGTAATTTTATTGCGCTTAGCTTAAAAAAAATTCTTCATGAAATATGCACCTTTTTCACTTTTAATTAACTTCTCTACATTTTACTCCGCCATTGGTTTTTTTTTAAAATGAAATTCTAATTTAATACCACAAGAATTAAATAGTAAACGATTGAATCAAAAATCATCGTTATAATATCGTTGGGTTTCGAAAATAAACCTAAAATAAGTGAAAAAGGTGTTATGTTTGAAAAATAAAATTATCAAGGAAATATGATCAAGTTTTATACCTATATCCTAAGAACAGACACATAGGCTTTATGGTTATTAAGATCCAAATCGCGGTACACTACCGAGTACATACACTCAGGAGCAAAAATAACGGGTCAGAGTGCGTTTTTCATACTAAAGAGGCTATTTCGAAGCCTTGGTTCTTCGCCAGGGAATGCTTTTAGTGAATTCTGATGATGAATACCGCGAGCATCGATACAGGACTTCCAGAGTGCCTAAGATACCCAACTGAATGAATCTGCGGTTAACGCCGGAATTGTGCATGTTCAGAAAAACATCTAAAATGTAAGGAAATCCAAGTGCTGACCCAAACTGTCCGGCTGTGGTGTTAACTGATTGTGCGATCAGTTAAGTATGTTAAGAACTTTTGATCTCCTCTATTGAACCTCGGAGTATCCACCATTAAACCTCACTCGAAACAACCCCTGGCAAGGAACCAAGGCTTCGAAATAGTCTCGTTTGTATGAAAAACGCACTCTGACCCGGTATTTTTGCTCCTGAGTGTATATAGCCTCTTAAAAAATCGGTGTTCTAATACTTCTAATACGATGAACGGACATGCTAATATCGGCGGACCTTTAGTTTTTTCTACCCTTTAGACATTCTAGCATACCTAGTATGTACAACAAACCTAACAATGTAACTAGGAACAAAAGTTACATTCTACACACGAATTACGATGTTAACTGTACTACTCTGTACGGACAAGTCAGGTGTCAGTTGCGGGTGGTAGGACCTTGTGCGGGCCGTCCGGATCGCTACCACCATCTTATCCATTAACCTGCCGCCAAACAGCAGTGTTCGCATTGTTGTCTTCCGGTTTGGAGATAACACAGCCGGTGTAATGACTAGCGTAGAGGCGCTCCATCTTAGTCCTCTGGGTTGGCAACGCATTTGCAGTCTTAGGCTTGCAGTCTTGTGAATGCGAATGTCTATGGGTCACAGTTTCCACTTACCATCAGGTGGCCTTACCTATGCCATAACAATAAAAATAAAAGACATTCGCGCATTCACCAACTCAAGGATATCTAATTTCAGTTGTCATTTGTTTTATTTGTACACCAATCCGATAAACTAAACAATGGCCTAGATGCCCGGCCTCACGCCTCAAGCGCCGTTTCCAAGATTCAAGATTCAACAAAAGGCTATTGTTTGTAATTATACCTACTCATTATTGTTCATGCACTTGACCCTTTTCAGGCGATTGATTCGTAAATTATCGCATTGACAACAGACAATGCAATGATATAAATGCACTTCTTACTGCATTCGCCAAATACTTCTTACCACTGAAAACTGCTGGCAATAGTTTGAAGAATAAGACGGTCGGTGGTAGGAAAAAATAACCACCATTTATTTTGCGTTTTGTTTATTTTTGGTGATATTAAAACGAGCATGAAAAAAATTTGCAACGTTAAAAACAGAAATGCACAGCAAAAAAAATGTTGATCAAAAGCGTAGTTTGGTTTGCGTTTAGTTTTTTTTGTCGTGCAGCTCAAGGGTACGAAACTAAACACATTTTAGCGCGTGCATCAGTATTTTTTCGTGGGACGGTTTAATTTTTTTATTTTTTTATCTACCCGACTGCGCGGCGCTAAGGAGAGTAATTTTTTATCAGCCTATTTGTTTGTTTGTATGTTTGTTCCTTTGTGGCGCTCGGGAAACTAAACGCGTGGACCGATTTTGATGATTCTCATGTCAATCAATTTGTATTAATCTTGTGAGAGTCACATAACATATGACAGTGACGAGAAAATCTTTTTTTTTATGGCATAGAGAAGGCGAACGAGGACACAGGCCACCTGATGGTAAGTGGAAACTGTGACCCATAGACATTCGCATTCACAAGACTGCAAGCCTAAGACTGCAAAAGCGTTGCCAACCCTGAGGACTAAGATGGAATGCCTCTATGCTAGTCATTACACCGGCTGTATTATCCCCAAAATGGAACACAACAATGCGAACACTGCTGGTTGGCGGTAGGTTAATGGATAAGATGGTGGTAGCGATCCGGACGCCTGCACTAGGTCCTGCCACCCGCGAATAAATATGGCATAACAAATATGGCTGCAACCAGACGCAATATAGTAAAAAAGTAAACAGAAATGATGGTCTGTCGCCTGTGGTATTTCGGACTGTTACAACCTTCAAACCTTCAAGAAAAGAGCGTACTCTCTTAAAAGGCCGGCAACGCACCTGCGACTCCTCTGGTGCTGCAGGGGTCTATGGGTGACGGTAATCGCTTTCCATCAGGCGATCCGTCTGCTCGTTTGCCTCCTATACTATAAAAAAAAAACCTTAAGTCCCCTTCATCATTTTTCATTTTGAATGATCATTTAGTTATTCGGCAGCAGTCGGGAATTTAAAGCTTGTTTTTTTTAACAATTTAATTTAATTTTCATTTGTTCCACTGGACGGACTATTTCGTCCACGGAACCCGCTGACACGAGTACACTTATAGCGCTGCACCCGACCCGATTACTGCCCTGCTAAGATATGGCAGTATCTCCGTTAAACCTCTTGTAGCAAATAGAACCTTATTCCTAACGAGAGGGGATTTAATTTGCTATGGCTATTGAAGTTGAGATACTGCCTATTGGCTTATGAGGACAGATTAGCCGCCGTCCGCCGCTAAGATAACCGCGATGCTCGACAAATCGACCACGTGGTTACCGGATTACTCCTCTCTTCTCTGGATTTGAGCGAACTCTCAAGCCATGTGAATATTTCTGTAAAGAAAGAAAAGATTTACTTTAAGCTATAACTAGAAAGTAAAATTTACAATTAGGGATAAAGGAATATGAAAAAGAAGATTTAAAAACTAACCTATAATTTATTACAAAATACGAGTGCAGCACTCGCGAAATAAAAGATAAATACATGATAAGTAACATTACTTTGACGACATTATCCAAACAGCAGTTGGGGTTTTTTAAAGCTTACTTTTAATTATTATTAAGTTTAAAACATGACATATGTAAAAAAATATTTAAATATATGTCACTCCCACAATCAAGACGAATCTAACGATACCTCATAATTATGTTAAAATCCATCAAGCCGTTTACATTCGAAAAACATAACCTTCCTGGCGCAGTCGGGTAGCAAACCCCTTATCGACGTGAAATTTGTTACGAAGGTAGTTTTTAATCATAACCAGGAATAGTAACGATGTTTTATCCCAAAAAAAGACAGTTACCGAGGGATAGCGCCTCTGCGCGGACGGCGTACTAGGACACAAGCTACTTCACAATGAAACCGAGGTCGTTGACATTAAATAATATTTCTAGGAACGGCTAAGCCTTGAGATGCGATCCTTGTGTGCCTCGGGAAAACTTTAAGAGAACTGAGAGCTAGTTAGTGGATGGTATATTAGGAAATTGACACAAAATCTTGAACAAAAATATATACAAATTAAAACGTGAAAAATCCTAATTACTATTATTTCTATACGATTTCGCTCTTTTAAAGATCGAGCATGGACCAACAGTTTATAGTTTTTATTCCAGTTTAAAAAAACACTTTAATTTTAGTTAATGATTTTTTTTATTTTAGTTATTATTTATTTAAGTACGTCAATTTGGTTCTAGGATACTTGTAACGAATCTTAAAAGACTTAATAAATCGTAACTGCGGAGCGGTCCAAAACGCTGTTCAAAAAAGTTCTAACGAAAATAAAAACATCTAATGAACGTTGCAACATATACTATATACCAAACGACTTTCCATTTTTCGCCGCCGGCTCCTCGGCTACATTACTAAAATATATCGTCATTGCTAAGAAAAACCTCGTATCTCACATTTCGTCACGTACGATTTTAAACTTAAGCTTGATGAGAATTAAGTTCAAACTCATACATCTCCAAACATCAGATACGAGTTTTTTTTAAAGTAGTAACGATATGTCCCCGCATTTATCTCTAATGCGAGTTCTCTGTCGGCCGCGGGCGCTGCGGCGGCGTGCACTCGGCGGCCCCGGCTGCATCATATGTCCTTCTATTGTCTGGTGTAGATGGCTCTTTAAAAGTTTTATTGGAACTATCTAGAAAAATATTTAATATTTCAATTGACAAAGGCAAGAACCGCGGGTCGATTTCAAAAAATCGAGTTTTAGAATGTTTCTTTGAATGTTTTTTTGAGATGGGGTTGGTTGTGACATTCTTTCACATGTCTCTACGACGATATATCGCTTTGTAGGTATGGCGATTTCATTAAAAATACTTGACTTTTTTTCATGACTTTTTACTAATTTTTTGTTTAAAAAAAACAGGTTTTTAGGTTTATAATGAAGGTAAAAATTTGCATAATTATAATTCAAAATACTACTCCAAAAGGCAAATAAATCATTTGACACTATTGAAGCGGTTTCCATGAGACCTGGAACAAAAAAGACACAGCCTTTCAACCAACAGATTAAAAACGCTCAGCAATAATCCTCGATATATTTCCTCTTGCGTCGTAAATCCGAAATCAATATGTTACGGAAACCGGGAATGAATATTGAAATGACAATTTGTTTCAGGTATGATCGAGCATGGTTCTATTACACGTCTGGTTTCATCGCAATCTGTTCTCTTAAAGCTGACGCGGTAAGATTCTTTTTGGTATTACTACGGTACTGGTAATTTTTTTTTTTTTTTGTAGAAGATTATAAAATTCAAAATATTTATTCAATAAATTGGCCACATGAGAGCTCTTTTACACGTCGGTACGAGTGAAACTAGCCCACCGACTATATACACGTCACCCAGCGAGCTATGGAAAGGTGTATGCTCGGAATCTCGCTAAGGGACAAAATCCGGAATGAGATGATCCGGCATAAAACTAGGGTCACTGACGTAGTTCAGAAGTGTAGCAGACTGAAGTGGCAGTGGGCTGGTCACATCTGTCGCAGAACCGATGATCGGTGGAGTAGACGGGTTCTCGAGTGGAGACCACGGCTCGGCAAGCGTAGCGTAGGACGCCCTCCAGCCAGATGGACCGACGACCTGAAAAAAGTGGCTGGTGGTGACTGGATGGCGAAAACGGGAGATCGGGCCTTGTGGCGAACCCTGGGGGAGGCTTATGTCCAGCATTGGACTGCAATAAGCTGAAATGATGATGATGATATAGAGTGAATCTACCAGCGCTCCGGACAAAACCATGATTGCGGAGAAGAAGATCTCAAAGTCGGGTGCTCGAAAACATTGGAACTTGACTTCATTGTTATAAGTTTCAAGCATTTTGTATAATAAATAAATGTCATGGGACAATCTCGCACAAATTGACCTAGTATCAAACTAAGCTCTAGGCTTGTACTATGGGTATACTAGGCAGCGATAAACATATTTATAGAGAAATCAATACTGAAATACTTAAAAACTGTCGAAGACTCAAGAACCAGGTATTCACGCTCTTCACACAAATACACTCAGGAGCAAAAATACCGGGTCAGAATGCGTTTTTCATACTAAAGAGGCTATTTCGAAGCCTTGGTTCCTCGCCAGGGAATGCTTTTAGTGAAATCTGATGCTGAATACCCCGAGCATCGATACAGAACTTCCAGAGTGCCTAGGATACCCAACTGAATGAATATGCGGCTAACGCCGGAATAGTGCCTGTTCAGAAAAACATCTAAAATGGCAATAAAATGTAAGGAAATCCAAGTGCTGACCCAAACTGTCCGGCTGTGGTGTTAACTGATTGTGCGATCAGTTAAGTATCTTAAGAACTTTTGATCTCCTCTATTGAACCTCGGAGTATCCACCATTAAACCTCACTCGAAACAACCCTTGGCGAGGAACCAAGGATTCGAAATAGTCTCGTTTGTATGAAAAACGCACTCTGACCCGGTATTTTTGCTCCTGAGTGTAGTAATGTGTTTATTTAAGTAGTATGTTTATAATTATGAATGTCTGCCTTAACGCTAACGTTTGTGACAGTTAGTACGTACCTATACCTACTCTTAGAAATTATCTGAGCATTTTGTTTTAATTGTTTTTTAGAAATATTTCAATCAGATATTTCATTAAGTCTCATCATCTATATTGCTAAGTTACGTAGTGACTTTAGATTTTGATGTTTATTGCAAAGTGTGTCAATGACAATATGTTTCCAAACTAACCGACTTTCGTGGTAGGGGATAAAGTGTCCTGATTTATGTACGAGCGAGAGAGGTATTATTTCGCTCACTTAAGTATTATTGACATCAGTTTTCCCTGTTTCACCAGCTTTGCGCGTATCGAATATTGTATATTATTTATAGGCAATTTCAATACATAAATTTTGCTCAGATACGTAAGCTGTGAAAGTGCTTCTGCTTGAATAGACAAAGTTATGATATGATATTAATCATACCTAGTGTTAGGAATAATACAGTGGTGGAAAAAAAAACTGAGTCTGTCCATGCAGGCGAGGTTTATTCCTAATCCTTCGAGATGTCGTCGAAATGTCGTCATAAGACTGTTAAATTATTATTTATGTACCACATTCTACAATGATCGGTTGGGTGTTGAACCGTGAAGACGAAACCAACATTCTTGCTTTCTTCTTTATATATAATAATAAATATCACGGGACAACTACACACCAATTGACCTAGTCCCAAACTAAGCTCTAGGCTTGTACTATGGGTACTAGACAACGAGATAAATACTTATATAGAGAAATATATACTTAAATACATAGAAAACATCCATGACTCAGGAACAAATATTCGCGCTCATCACACAGACATCTGTTATTACCGGGATTTGAACCCAGGACCGCTAGCTTCGTAGGCAGGTTCACTAGTTTCACTACCAACTAGGCCAGTGCCATAATCGGAATCTTGGAAACGGCGCTTTACGTTTTGCATGAAATTTAGTATGCAGGAGTTTCTGGGGCAATAAACCGATTTAGCTAGGTTTCCTTTTTAGAAATCATACCAAAGAAAATACTTCATAATCCAGGTTCTTATACTAATAGTACCTAGATCAACGCAAATGAAATTTAACTATTAACCAAGTAATTGTACTGGTCAAGTCTACAAATAGAGCAACTAATTTAAATTTTACAGCATTTAGATAACAATATTTAGTATGTTAACTCGTGAACTCATATAAAACCTTTCCCCAAAGTGATAATTTTAACATGTAGTCCAAGCGCCTCCCGCTGCTCAACTCACTGTATTAAAACTATCTATACCGTTTAACCTTACTTAAAAGTTAGCTTGTAAAAATAACCTCACTTATAGACACCGAAAGTTGATATTTCAAAGAAATTCAATACCACTTTACGAGTTTCCCTAAGTTACTAACATTTCTTCAAGTTAAATACTTGGGTTGTTTGAAATTGAACTCTCACGATGATAAAATAGAAGGGAATGGTTGTTTTTAAGTATAAGAAGGCTTGCGGCGAGGTTTAAAACATGCATTTTACAGAAGAATGGGTTCTATAGGGCGAGCTGTGGACGTTGAATATAGCGTTAAACTTACAAAAAAAACAAACAAACAATATTATAATGTATAAGAACTCTTATATGACATGTGTTGGATTTGGATGTAATTCATAAGTTTGTACCTATATACAATATGATTTTAATTTGTATAGTTACACTCCGGTTTGCCTTTGGGTTAATTTTATTATGGTAAAAAGCCACCTTGACAGTAATCAATTTAGATATTAATGATTTTATTTCTTAATTAGAACCATTTTTTTTAATAAACACAATTATTGTAATATAAAACATGGTTTAGAGAAACTTGGTTACAATCAAAATAATTATATATTTACGGCAGTAAAAACGCGTATTTTGTACCTATTTATTTATTCTAGCGACTTCGAAACTCCGCCGACGGCCGCTCGACCTACCCCGCTGTTGTTCTCGAACACCGAGAATTGGGAATTAGCTGTCTTTTTGAAGTTGCTTTAAGTTTCAAAAGCTGTTTAAGTTTGTCCATAGTGAGCTTTCAACTTAATAAAGAATGAATGCGATGCAGTTTTAGTTTAGAATTTAGTTTTAACTTTGCGGTGTTCGTTTAAACAAAGACTTTTAAGCGTAGCAAATAGAAAGGTTTAGACAAGCTTAGTTTCGCATTTATAATATTAGTAGGAATATATAGAACCTTACCTCCTTATTCATAAACACACTATAGATTATGTTAGTCAAAGTATATTTGTTACTTTCTGTCAAATGGAAATGTCACAATGACAGATTAAGGACAGCATATTTTCAGCTATTGTACGTTTATGAATAAAGATGGTAAGTTTATTATTATTGTGTGTCAATCGTTAAAAGTCCTTATGAGAACGTCATTTTGATAGTTTTAAAGTGGCCCAGCCACAATTTTGTGCTCGTATTGTCCATCGATTTGTAAAAATATCTGACACGTCTTGAGAATGCAATTGTGTATGGGTCACAGATACCGCTTACCATATGGAGGCCTGTGCGATCGTTAACCTTCCCAGGACATAAAAAAAGTTTCTATAACTAGAGGAATAAAAGCGTGTCAGATATTTTTGCACTCCTTAACAAACTAAGATAATACGGAGGTTTTTATTTGGTTTTATATTTATTGCCATGACTTATGTCTGTCCATTTGAAACCCTGTATGTCTCGTATATATATCGGAACCGGAAGTGAACCATTACACAGCCGGAAACGCTGTAGAACGCTTTTAAGCGAATTTGTTAGGGTCCATTACGTTAACGCTGCCGCCATCTGCTGCAGTGTCCGATGTCCAGCCAAGTTCGAGCTCCTTGCTGGTTTAGAGGTTAGTGAGGCAAAGCAAAACTAACGACCGCTCAAGAGTGTAACACAAGCTGAGATAGAAGATCGAAATACAGGTAGAAGTTGTTTCGCTAATAATTATAAAATATTCCTCGTATGGAAAGAGTAATTATTTTTTTAAATGTTTGTTTTGTAAAATATTTTTTTCGACATTTACTATATTTTGTATAAATACAGAAAATACAGGTAAAGAAGGATTTTTTTTTAACCTTACGCCATGCAGCATTATTCGCATTGTGGTGTTCCTGTGTGGGAATGAGATATCGGTGAAATTACTAGCGTACAGGCATTCCACTTTAGTCCTCAAGATTAGGATTTTAGGATATTTAGTATCTTCATTATAAAGGCATTTGTGTTGTTTTATACACAATATTGTGACGATTCTGAATGGAGAAACCATTTATTTTTATCGTAGGTAATATTGGTTCATCTTTAATTTGTTTTTATTGATGTTATTCCTAGTTTTGGCTTTACATGGGGGGGGGGGGGGGGGGGGGGGGAGACACACTTGAAAATTAGCGCTTTATAGGTTAATATTTCATAAACGGAGCCTTTAATCGAAAAATTATTTTCACTAACCTACAGTATTTTTGAAAGACCTTATCCAACGACACAGACGACGAGAAAATAAAAAACATCCCCAATTTACGTGTAGGGAGGGTACACAATTATAATTTTTTTCTTCAACCGTTTATTTTACCACTTTGTTGGCGTGACAAATATGTATATTCATGACATATTACAGCTTTCTATGTAGTACTGAGGGTCTCTAAGCTAGGCTGCGGACGGACGGACATGGCGAAACTATATAGGTTCCTAGTTTGACTACGGAACCCTAAGAAGAAAACATTCAAATGTTAGCGGACCAAATATTTAATTAACGATATCTCGAATTATTATTTCTGCATATTGATATTTACAAACCAATAATATAAAGTTCACATTAATTAAATGAATGCATTGTGCAAAACTATTGACCAATATGGCTAGAACCGAGCAATAATACCTAAGTACCTGAGTAAGCGCGGCCAGCTGGATGGCCCGGAAACCTGCATTCGTCGCTCCATTGCACCCGGGACGAGTGCACGATTTAAACACGAAGCACACCGACGGTACGGTATGGAATATTATTGCTGGTTCACTAATGTTTTACCAATCATTTGGTAAAGTATATCACTTTACAAACTTTCATTTCGTAAAGAGATACTTCCCGCCGCATAATTTTCAAAACTCTAACGTAACCTAACTTATTTAAAAAGCCCTTGTAAACTAAGTAATGGTTTAAGCACAATAAACATTTTTTTTTAAGTAATGAATGAAGTCTTGTAGTTATTGTTAGGCGATGGGCTTGCAGCCTTTCACTAATGTACACTGGTAAAAACATCAGCCTACAGCCTACCCTGGGGATGACAGGGACCAGAAGCGCTAAACCCTTTAAAGGATTTTCATTAGGGTATATAATTGACTAGTTTTTACAAACCCTGACGATGCCATAAGCTATCTTCGACTTACCCCAATGAAACAGCTATCCCATACGATACAATTAGTTCGACTAAGCGCTTACCAATTCCTTAAAACCCTCGTTAGGCTTTCCATATGAAGTGTTTATTGAACGGCTTCAAGCTATTTTAATCTCTACCCGCAGTCCATACAAAATATTTTTGCATAGGCTTGAAACCCACCAATCACACGAATCTGCGAAACAGAGGGAGAATGGATAGGGCAACACTAACGTAATGTTGGTGCCTAAATCCGAAATCCTTACGAAACTGGTAACCTGAGTGGTTGTAGTACTAGTTCGAAGCAGTTTCTTTATCATAAGGGTAAGCCTATCGATAGGGACAGCATACGATGCAGTACCCGATTGATAGACTTAATCAAATAAAGGGGTTTTCCGGTCCCTGGGGGTTAAAGGCGTGAGTGTATATGTATGTTTGTATTTGTCAAACGTACTTTTGGGCAAATGAACGCACCCCATGATTGCTGGCATTTTGTCCAAAAATTCCTTCGTAAAATAGGTTTGGTTTTTCATTGATTCAAGCTCTTAATAAGACTTAAACTTAGTTATAAAGTATACAAACTGCACACGATACTGGAGCATCGCCTAAACCCGTGTGTCGTAAGTGGGTCGGCGCGCGCGCATCGTGGGAACACTTTCACTGCATCTGCCGGCGCCAACCGACTAACAGACATGTTTCGTTTTTGTGAGAATATTATTTAATTGCTGTTTTCCTAGGAAGATTCGTTCAAATCAAGCTATTTAGATAATAAAACAGACACTTTTAACGTTGAGATTAGGCACAGGATAGTTGCGGAAGCTGGCAAAAGGATAACGCAACTGAAGTGGCGATGGATGGAATACGTGGCTAGGCGAGACGATATAGAAGGTGGTCGAGGGCGGTAACAAAGGTCATAGATCGGTGGGCAGACCATTCAGCTTACATTTTTACAGTTGAGAAAAGATGGGCAAAATGGCGTGAACATGAACAGGCCCTTACCCTGCAATGGGGGATGTGGGCTGAAATGATGATGATGACTTTGTTGATATTCCAGGACAAATCCCGATTGAAATAGGTTTCTATTAAAAACGCGTCCAAGTTGGTCCATCCACAGCCATCCATGCACAGATACTAAGCTCACAGATAAACGTTAAACTCATTACATATTCTTGTTTTTGTCGGAAGTTGAAAACCTCGTTACTTATAATTTTAAAGCATAGGTACTTTACTTTTTCACGTGTTTATATGAATATTCAAAACGCTACGGCCTTAAACAATAATTGTTTTTTTTTATAACTTCTCAATTCTGGTGTTCCGTCTGGGGCTTCATAATAAATTTTGAGGGTGTGTAGTTAACATTCAGTATTTGACTTGGCGCTTGCTGCAATAAAACCTTGCGACTTTGAAAATACCAACATAAAGCCATACCTTTTTTCTTTTTTTTCTTCCTACGCGAGGAAGTGTGAGAGAGTGGGCTAGCACAAGTTGTCCGCGACTTTTTTGTCGCTCAGACAAGCGAGAAAATACAACTTGTGATAGCCGTACAGAGTTCTGCGAAGTAGCGGAGCGTTGTGCGTGGATAAAATCCACCTATAGGATTAACTTATTTTTCCTAGCTTCGCTCTGAGCAGCTTTCCTATTGGCAGCATTTGTGACCTTTTAAAGCGGGCCACTCATACACAGAGCCAATAAAGGGTCCATTTCTAAGATTACCCCTGCGATGTGTTAGTAGACCGCCTAAAACGACTTCACAACGATAAGTACCTACATGTCATGTCACTCATGTCAGTTTCCACAGCATGATTTATAGCCGATTTCATTACGTGGATGACTCCATTCTACAAAGCGCATACATTACGCACACCGCAAAACATAATAGTATCGCGTTGAGACACCGCAAGCGTTTCTAACATGCTCGACCGGTGGTTTCGCTATTTTTGGAACGCTTTATTTGGGTTTCGTAGTGATTTTATTATGACGAAAAAATATATCTGTACGTGAATCTTTTTACAAGCTTTTTTTCATCTGTACATGTTACTGGGTGTCTTGCAAGTCAATTATCTCACCCACAAGTTGATGAAGCTCTAGGCAGGCTAGGTAGGAATTAATCTACTAGCGCAACAACGACAGACATACTTAAATATATGTTTATAAACATCCAATCTAGAATCTAGTACCAGAGGCTGGCAATGAGTATAGAAAATAAACACCTTCGATTGTTGAGCCACTATAGAACACTGTAAAAATAACAGCGTCAACTCGCGAGAAATAAATTACGTCCAAATTTCTGAGACGGGCACCGTGTGTACGGACCATTAGAATGTATACGGAACCTCCATCCTCCAAACGCAAGCTCGCATCGGCACGAGTATTCGCGATCTTGCCCAATCGGGTCGTTGCCCTCCAAATGTCGCGGCGATCGCAGCCTTCGTTCGAGTGCCTCAAGATGGCCGAGGAACAGGGATTAGAACGCTAACAACCACTTCAATGCCAAGAGTTCTGATTTACATAGAAAAATGTCTCTTTATTGCTTGCTTGGCAATGCTCGTAGATGTGTTTATTGGACTTTGTAAAAATAAAGGAAGTATGAACGGCCAAAAAAAGGTATTCAGCATTTACTAGTCACGACGCAGTGAGCCTCTAGTTGGTGGTGGTTATATTCCCAGTGCGGGAAAATACTTGTCTGGTAAGCGCTGGTATTTTTTTCTTGGTCTTGGATTTTTTCTATAAGTATGTTTTTCGTAGCCGAGTACCTTGGAGCAAAGTTTGGGACTAGGTCAATTTGGATGGGATTGTCCCCCAATTATTTTTTATTGTACTAGGTAAATACCACTGACTAGACTATTAAATAACTAACTACTGTTAAATTTTAAAACGTTACGTGAACCGATGCCTTGAACTTTTTCGCGTATTGAAATAACAAACTAATTCTCGCAATCAGATTTCTAACTAATAATCTATGAACACTCGATGCGGGTTAACTTTTTACGTCTAGCAAAAACGAGTAAGTAATTACTAACTTCAATTAAATGATCCCCTGACTGATCATTGGAAGCTGAAAGTGCTAATAAGAGTGTTAGTACGAGGAGGATTATTTTAATCTTAGCCGTGAAATCGCATTAAACAAAACAAGCAAATCCGCGTGAAAAGTTCAGCTTGACGTATACGTTTTTTAAACAGTATTGTGTATATGAGTTCTTTGGCTTTAGTTGTTAATTATGTGTCAGCTTTAGAATATGTCAAGTGATTTAACGAATTTGTTTTAATATTGCGCTTGACAAACAATACAAGAACGGTTAGTTTTGGAGGCACGGCTCACTATGACCCACCCACATGGCCTCATAGGCCGCAGAGCTCACTTACTTCAGCCCCGTGTTTCACTAACCTAACAGTGATAAGTGACAAATTAGTATACATGGCGTCGCGTATATGAAGCCCATTGCCTTAATAACTCGTCGACTTTGTAATGTATGTCGAAACCTGAAAACTATCGTTGGTTGTCAGCATTCAGTGTCCATGGCGTAGCGAATATGAACCCCACTGACCTAATTAAGGCGACGAATTTGCAATGCATATCGAAACCTGAAATCTGTCGTTGTTTGTCACAATTCAGTGTCCATGGCGTAGCGCATATCAACCCCAGTGACCTTTTAACTCGTTGACTTTGCAATGGATATCGAAACCTGAAAACCGTCGCTATTAGGTAACTACGATCGGGGCGCACCTGTGTTCTTTTATGCCTTCGTTTTAAAAAACATCTACAGGCTTTGTTGCTTTACAACGCACCCGTCGAAGCCCCCATCGCTTCGACTTCAAAGTTTCCGCCACATACGCCTTCCCGGAAAATGCTCTGGGCGGCGTTACCTCGTTCTAAACCTCTTTGCTGTCAGAAGTTTAAAAAAGAAAAGCGTTAAGCGTTATAAACTCTCGCCTAGGTCTGGGGTGGTTGAAGTATAAAATACTTGTGCTGTTTTCCCCACCGATTTTATGGATACGTATAACTTTAAACGACTATTATAGCATCGTTAACGGTTGCTTAATTGTGTTTAGGCATCACTTGGAAAGATTAGTTAGTAGAAGTAGAAGGCGAACCAGCATCCAGGCCACTTGATTGCAAGTGGCCAATCTGAGTCAATCTGAGATTCTTAGACATTTGTAATTTCAAGATTCCAATACTAAGCATGTGTCATAAGTATTTATAAAGTTCTTACTTTAATACAAACCTAGGCGTTTGATTAGATGTCCTTTAAGGTTTAAGTTTCAGAGTATTTTGAAGCATCTGTTATTTATAATTTAGTTCATACGCAGAACACGGGAATTCTGGTGATCAGAAACAATGTAAAGCCTTACAGTTTCATTTTGATCGATCATATTCGATACTATCAGATTAGTCTTAATTTGTTTTTTAAAGATTACACGGCTATCTCACGACGACGAGACATCATTAACCATGAATTAAGATGGCACTCTCTGGTCAACGGCATATTAAAAAAAAACCCAAATGCGATACCGAGTATGTTACGCCTAGATGTAGATACGAGTATACCAAGTATTTTTACTCCCTTATCCTGAACTCTGCCACGTTTACTACCACCATAAAAAGACAACACGGCCAATTTATAAAGTTGGCTAAACGTCCCCTGAGTAATTCCCTCTCTCGTAAATCAAAGTTCCGGGAAGACTTAATTTTAGTGGCCCTCAACCGGAGCCGGCAAACGGAATGAAGTGGGATTGCTGAGCTCTGGAGGATCAGGCTAATAATTACTCTGCCTTCCGGAGGAAAAAAACAGAATGCACACGTGAACCTCATACACTGCGTTTTTAACCCTTGAGAAAAAACTGTAATGTGACTAGGTGTTCCTGTTCTTGTTTTTCCCTTGGTATGGAGAAACCAACATTATTGGATTTCTAAAAATCTTGATTATAAAAAAACGACCAGTTGCGGCTAAAAACTTCAGTGATTTGTAATAATTCTAGTAATTTAAAATATTATTAAAAACACTTATGAAATAAAACATGATATTAACGATTTTTCATGACATGGACATGATGGAAAATCACCAAAATTCAGATTAAAATTATGAATATCTCAGAAATTAATAATTAATTTGCTCCTAATGAGCTCTTCTAAGCCTCCACAAAAGCATTGAATATCCAGTTACCATGTATTACTATGCAGTTAGGCTTTCTTTGGTATAACGGCAGTATGACTCTTGTAGCGTTTCCATTGTGTGAATAGCTGGAGGGCAGTCAGAACCTTAGTATCATAACATCTTTATTATAAAAGATGTTTGATGATTATTCTATTATAGTTCCACAAACTTATCGCCCTCGCTGTCTAACCCCAAGATTAAATCCGTATCGGAACCCCTCCCTAACACCCGACGAACGTACGGTACAAATAATCTCTTGGCAAACAATGCTCCCCATGCGTTTTGGCAAACGAGGCCGGCTTACGGCTATAATATCTACTAGCTAACGTGTTCTAGTGCCTTCCTGAAGTTTCTAGAATAAACCTTGAGAACTTTGTAGACTGTTAGCGTTTCTTTGGATTACCATTCTTCGCTAGATTGTATATCTTACCATTATAGAAACGAGTTTAATTAAATCTTCTTCACACTAACAAAACAAATTCGTTAACAATCAATTTGTTGCTGGTGGTAGGACCTTGTGCAGGGTCCGTCCGGATCGCTACCACCATCTTATCCATTAACCTACCGCCAAACAGCAGTGTTCGCATTGTTGTGTTCCGGTTTGGTGATAAGACAGCCGGTGTAATGACTAGCATAGAGGCATTCCATCTTAGTCCTCAGGGTTGGCAGCGCATTTGCAGTCTTAGGCTTGCAGTCTTGTGAATGCGAATGTCTATGGGTCACAGTTTCCACTTACCATCAGGTGGCCTGTGTGCTCCTTTGCCTACTCTATACCATAAAAAAAAACAACATATGTATACCAACTTATATCCTATTTATCCACAACATGCATAGTTGGGTAAATTATTTATTTATTTTGAAATTTTGTAATTAACACATTACTACTAATATTGTTTATATGCTTTATCTAACTAATATTTTATCTTATCATTATCTTTATCTTTTTTTGTCTTTTATCTGTGACTGTTTTTATTGCATTATGTGAAATAAATGATTATATTAAACTGGCTGCGTTGTCTCTGGATTCCCCTTGTGTTCCCGACGACGACGGCCTAACTCTTTACAAAGTTCCTCGGCTCCTGAACCTAGGCCGCAAAGTCTCCACGACCGGGACAAGTCTTACGCCAGCTCCGATACAGAGTACTTCGAGTGTTCTAACTTAGAGACAATCTCCATCACGGAGCAAGCCATTCTCAAAGTCTGTCTTAAATGAGCAGTAGCAAAAGTGCCCACAGAGGGCCCTGCCAGATGCACTACGCTAACTAACGTTTCTAAACGTTTCGTTTTTAACCAATCACTACACACTACCAGTGACGGGATTGGTTTAAAAAAGGAACTGAATAGAAACGCTAGTTCGCGTAGTGCATCTCGCCAGGGCCCCTCAGGTCGTATTCTATAAAAGACGGCTCCCTCTGCTACGGAACTAATGCAAGACACCGGTCCAGATAACCTTGTCATGGCATTCTTTTGAGCAACTTACCATAGGGGATATGCATGGATTCTTAGGGTACCGTAGTCAAACTAGGAACCCTTATAGTTTCACCATGTCCGTCCGGCCGTCCGTCCGCAGCCTAGTTCAGACATAGTACTAGAAAACTGTCGCCAACAAAGTGGTAAAATAAAACGTTAAACAATATATTTCTTTAGTGTACTTCGCATCCCTGTAACGTTGAGGTGTATTTTTTTTTCTCGTCTACCGCATAGTGTGGGGTGTCGTTGGATAGGTCTTTCAAAAATATTGCGGGGTTGGGAAAAGCATTTTTGGATTAACTGATCCGTTTATGAAAAATTAAGTTTTTTAACTCCAATTTTTGTTAGAGTCAAGTGTCCCCGCGCCCGTACAGCCTAAACTACAAATACAAAATATCTAAAATCTATCTTAAATGAAAGCACATATAATGATTTAATAGGAAAACTATCACAACTAAGTAGACTGCATTGGTTCTTGAGTTACAAACGGTTTAAATGTTTATACCTACCGACATTTATTTGCGGTGTTGGGTAAACTGACCGAGACCTATGTCGATATATGGGGATTTCCAACGGCATAGTTAAGTTTGTCGCGAGGACTAATTTGTTTGTAGTAACGGCTTCGGAACCCTACACTGAGCATGCTCCGACATGCTCTTGCCCGGTTCTTAATAGCATTTCTCAACAAAATATGAAAATAACGTAAAAGAGAAGAGATGATGATACAAGCATTTTAAATTACTAATTAGACAGCGATTAGACAGAGAGATCCGATATGACGTCATGTAACTGGTCGGCCATATTAACTCTACGTCAAATTCTGTTTTGCTACAAATATATAGGAGAGGACATTTGCAACGTCAAAAGATGGCGGATGTGTAATTTGTTTTAGTTTTTATTTTTGTGTATTTAGATGTTCAAAGTTCTTTTCTGTTAGTGATTTGTACTTTTAATGCCTTTGTGTTGCACAGTGATAGAAGACTTGGACTTATTTCGTGTATCTGGCATCTTACTTCTCGTTTCAAGTGGACTCGCAGTGGTACAGAGGTTAAAACTATCTTGGCCTCTGTCCTACATATCACCGTACAACGTTGCCCCCAATCTTCCTAGAGAAGATTGGATTGTGTTTTATTGCTATATTGATTTATACTTATATATACTTGACACTGGCGAAATCACTTCATAGTGGAAACGCCATATTCCCGCGGTAGTAGCTGCTCAAGTCGCCGCGGGGCAAAGAAAAAAAAAAGATATAGGAGCATAATTATCTTGATTGTTTTTATAGCTATTCAAAAAATGATTTTGTCAAATGTTTGTTACATGAATCAGCTTTTTTTTAAAGCTCTGAAAAAATCCATTGATATTCCATATTCGCTGAATGGTGCCACTAAGGCACGTTCCGTCAAAGCGCATCAACAACATTTTAGGGTGAACTGTGTAATCACGATGCTTGTTACGACTTTGAATTCGGCCACTTGCATGTTCACTTACATAAAAAAAATACACTATATACATTGTACAGTAATAATTATAATAAATAAAAACTAGTGTAACCTATTATCTCCTTAAAACTAAAATTACAAAAAGAATACCCCCTCTAATAAATCTGTTCGCGGCATTGTACCCATGATGCTGGCTGCGTTACCGCTCTGGATAGTTAAACCTATCCTTTGGGAGAGGTAAGCGCCAGCTCTGGAGCCCCGGAGGCGTCGATAAGCTTGGCAGACAGGGTCTTTATGAAAAGTTTCATGTCAGCAGACCAAGGTCCCAGAGTCTCCACTGCAAGCGCCGCGAATTCGTAGTCATTAATTAATGACGAATATTTGCGACGCTTGAGGGTCTGGGCCTGATCAGTTGCTGCGCCGGCCTGATTTCGGGTTGCCTGCATGTGTGATAGGGAAAAATTTACTAGAATCAAATTAATAACATTCACAAAGATATGCTTGAGATTTAATAATTGATTACGACTTTGTGAGCCTTGAGTAGGGTCATCCGATGTCAACTAAAGTTAGTCATTTAAAATTAATGCTAAAGGTCAGAGTTGCCTCTACAATTCTACATCTAACATTTAGACCTTCTGACATCAAGATTAGCACCTTACCTTACCTTAGAAAACTTAATTATTACTCATAGAATTATTAATCTAAAATTCTAAAGCAATTAGACATACAATACAAGTTCAGGTCAAAAGCCACAAACTTGTACCAAAAACGGTTATTAATTCATTTGGGCTGTGCCCCGTGTACCGGAAATAGATGGTACACGGCAACAATGCATCAGGCGAGCATTGTTGTGCTATTGTGTGTCAGAATATACCACGTGTTTGGGATTTATGCTAAGTAGAGCCCGCACACATGACGTTAAATTAATTTTGACCAGCTTATTATATAAGATTTAGTTTATTGTTTATATAATATATACATTTGACTGTAAAAGAACGTTAACGTGAACATCCGACTGTCCAAATTACATTTGTGTCTTTTGACATAGGTATGATTAAAATAAACTTTTAAGTACTTAACTTATTTTCATACAAAAATACTATTTTATCAATATGTCTTTCATAATGTCATTTGAATTTGACTACTGTTTTAATATGCGTAATTATATATGTGTGATAAACTCAGACTATGGGATCGAGACAACCGGTGAAATCACTAGCGTAGCCATAGAGGCGACGTATTAAGTCCGCAGGATTGGCAAAGTATGTGTCGTTTTACTCGTAAATTGCAGTATTTAGATTGTAGTGTTAAGATTTCAAATATCTATAGGTCTCAGAATCCACATACCTCAGGTAGACTGCAAGCTCGTTCATCTTCCCCGGGCTTCTATTCTACTCGGTCAACCATATTGTCTTAGACCTGTTATCGTACTCTCAACGTTTTGATAGCTCTTATTTACTAATGACAGTAATGGCGGCGGAGTTAACTATACCATAAAAGCCCAGTGAAACAAAAAGTTAACCTACCTTTTTAAACTACTCCATTGTTTGCCACTCTATAACTATAATTAAGTCCTAACCACCTCTGCATGAACGTTCTAAGCTAATCGCGTCTAGTTTTAGACAAAAGAGGCATTAACTGGGGTCTTAGGCGCGCGCCGGGAGAACCCAAATAACGAGTTCCCTGAAGGAACGGACGTGCGGATACGGAGGAAATGTACCGGTTTCAAAAAATGGTACCTACAATTTCAATTTTTGGTACATTTTATTCATTTATTTAGCCCCGTTATGAATCGGCCGTTATAAAGTCAGGTTTGAGAATGATCGAGAACGGCAAGTCTCAATTCAAATGCCACGGATTACTAGAAAAAGCAGCGACCATAATCCACCAATATCAAACTGGCGTGACATTTGAAGTTCAATTCTTAATTGTAACCTTTATAACATCATCGAGAACCATCTCTACTTACATATTGAATTGTTGGTTGTTTATGGGCGGTGGTGATGGTGATTACTCTATGTATCAGGTATCCAGCACACCCGTTTGCTTCCTCTCTTATATAAAAAAAACATACTGCTTAAAGTAATTCGTTCTTAAACTAAACCGCTGAACATAGGGACTAAACACTAAATTATTTTTTGGAAATTGGGAAAAAAAAACCGATCAAGTACGAGTTGGACTCGCGCACTGCAGGTTGCTTACCGACACAAAGTGGGTATTATTATATTTCGATTTACTTCGATTTCGAATCAAAGTCATATCCAATTTGACGCTTATAATGTTTTACCGTTTTTACGATACAACAAAAGAAAAAATAAGCTGAAAAATAAGTTTCTTCTAAAGGGACTCACTTTATTATCCAACTTGTTTTTTATATTGAAAAAAATACAACCCACTATCTATTACAAACTCACAGTATGCCTTAAGAACTAACATACAAAGAAATTATAAGTATTAAAATAATGTACCGCAATCTCGGGACATGTCCCCGGCCGCACTAGCGCGAGTGCCGGTGACGTTTCCATTAAACGCCGTCTCGCATTACCAAGTCTTTGTGCGGCCCACAGATGGCGCTCGATACTCTTCGCAGCCTTTGTACCGGCAGTAATGAGCTCTGAACGGAGTGTCATCGGTTATTCATTATAGAATTAATCAGGGGCCTGAAAAGATTTGTCAAACGGTGACTGGCTGGTTAATGTTTAATCTTAACGGCTCTGCGTTAGCCAACGTGTGTGTAGGTACGAATCTACATATATATGTGTATATCAAAAATCGATTGCCCCATGTCAGATGTCGGAACATCACTTGAGGGCAACTCAACAGATTTGGGTGTATTTTTTTATTGTTCGTTTGACAGATTAAGGTTTGTACGAAAGAAAAATATCAACCAGGTGGCATAAACAGTTGTAATAAATACAAATATAAATCAATATTAGAGGGCATTCTCACACAAATTGAACTTATCCCAAAATAAGATCTTTTTGTACTCGTCGATTAAAATCTGTGTATTAAGATTTCATAGAGAATACTGCAACGTCACTCTTTTCATCGTTGACACTTCTGAAACTACCGAAATAACCATTTCGATACGCTCAAGACAACTGAAAAAAAATTGAAAATAGAACTTCGTATTTCAATAATATGTTTCCATGTTTAAGGAGACTCGATCCGATACAAAATTGCCAATCTATGGCGTGTCGGAACGTAGCAGCGTCGCGTCATCTGTCAAAAATCTATTTAAACCTGCTTCTGTATCCAGGGCATAAAAAATATAAAAAAACTACGGTTTGTGATTGGCTAGTTTTTAGCCAACAGAACAGCACAGTACTGCAACAATTACGGACGCCGTGGTTTGATACAAATGTCGATGTGGTGGTGATTGTATTAATGACTTAAATTATTAATTTTAATGAACTCGTACAAAAAGTATTGTTCACAATAGTGTCATAATCAAGCTTTTTAATCTCGTACCTTACTTAGGCCACTCAGCAAGCTTCGTGGCCTAAACACGGTACTCGACTAAAAAGCTCTCTATTATAACACGATTATGAAAATAATTATTGGACTTGTTCTGTGGGTGCTGGCCAAAAATGAACTCACTTTTACAGCAGGAACATTTGCCCTTAACAGGAATCGAGTTTGCGGGTGGTAGGACATTGTGCAGGGTCCGTCCGGATCGCTACCACCATCTTATCCATTAACTTACTTAGTTACTTACCCATTATCTTATCCATTAATATCTTTTTTATTTAGCAGACATTTGGACGACATGGTGGTTTTAAATTTGGGTTGGCATTTTCTAATAAATTACAACAATGAAATGATATGAAATCATAAAAAGCGACTGTAATAGTGTTTTAAAACATACTATTTCAAGCGGTTTTCGCCTAACCCGTAAGATACACCCACGAGGGCTTCAAGCCGAAAACGAAAGTCAAACAAAGGTTAAATATAATTTTGTTGAAATATCCGAAATAAATAAATATTTCGAAAACTTAGTAAGCAGAACGGCTTCAAAACCCTGTTCCTCGAATTAGAGTAATTGTAAAAATATGAACAATCCCAAGACAATCTTGGGATCTCAAGGAGTGGTCCACATCACAACAATGGCGATTGTGTTTCGACATTCCCTGCCCGAAACTGGCATGCGCTAGTAATTCTAGTTTGAAAATTGTGTCACTGGCACCGGTTGTTATTAGGCGCTTATACCGGATGCGCCAGAGTTGGGAGGAAAACTTCATTTATTTCTTGGAACTTGTGAGTCGGATTGCGTGTAAGGAAAGGCATTGGTCCAAGGTTTGATTCCGTCATTCCATGTCTGTGTAGCAAGAATATATAACTAGGATCGTTTTGACCGTCGTTCAGCTGTTATTCTGAATCAGAGGATCACGAGGGGAGACCTTTAGACTTTAAAAAGTATTTATTAAGTGGGTTGCTGTGTTGGTGCCGGCCGAGAATAGCACCACCATCTCTTCCCGTGGGTGTCGTAAGAGGCGACTAAGGGATAAACGAGAGGATGGGCACCAGCGTCCTCCGCGGACTACATGGTATAACTGCGATCGCCAACCCGCCTGCCAAGCGTGGCGACTACGGCTTCCCCCCAACTTCTTGGGGAAGGCCTATGTCCAGCAGTGGACGTCTTTCGGCTGACATGATGATGATGATGATGATGATGCATAGGGTGATGTCATCGGGCCCCTATTGCTAGCCTACTCCAATTGTCTGTTTGTTTGTTTTGTTTTGTCTGCCCTTGTGGTTGTTTAATTGCTTATAGTACATTGTGCATCAAGGGTAGTATGAAGGGAATTACTAACGAGAGTGTTAGAAGCCCGACGCCGAAGGCGGAGGGCTTTTAATGACTCGAGTTAGTAATCCCCTTACTGCCTGTGATACACACAATGGTTTTCATCACATTTGCGAGGAAAAAAAACAAAGAGAAAACACTTTAACTCTGCAAAATATAACGAAATAACTTTTGACGAACGGGAATGTAAATGGAAACGATTTTTTTTTGTGACCTCTACCACAGATAATAACTGCGTTTAGTTTCGTTTCGACCTGGATTCGAGCCAGATTTAGCCAATTTGATAAAAATGTATAATTACTAAAATTAATGATAAATGTTGATATAAACTTGAAATAGGTATAAAAATAATGAAGTTTAATGAAGCGTGTAGGTTTTTTTGTAATGTAAGTTAGTCTATAGCTAATTTTTAAAGATGAAATTAGAAACCGATTTAATTTTTGGCTGAAAATTAAACCTCCTTAGTCAGAAATGATGTACGAAAGAGTTGCAAATTTTAAAAAGAAAGTCATTACTCCCTAGGGATGACAAACTCGCCATAATTCCCGCGGGAACAATTTAGGCCATTGTCCTTCTGTATACAGGCATGGAATAACACCAGTTACGAGCAAGTGTGATGAAAAATATTTTATTATTTCATTTCGTTAGCGTTCATTTTATGCGATGGTAAGAACACCTATGTGTGCGCACCGAACGCAAACCCAAAACAATGTATACAGGACCACTACGCCAAAGTGCCAAATTATCCATCCATATGCGTACTCCACTACTAACTACTAATATTATTAATATGAAAGTAAATTAAAGCTAAACCCATTTCGATGAAATTTTGTAGGTATTGAGATAGCTAATAACCCGGATAATTGGACAGTTTGAGGGAATAGCGGTAAAAGGCGCGAACGAAGTCGCGGGCAAACAGCTAGCCTATGTTATAAACCAATATATTATTGTGATTTATGTCTCGATAGTTAGCATCTCGTTAATAGTAATGAATGGGACTCCGAATAAGTTTTAATATAACGTACAACGTTCAAACTACCCTCTAAATAAGGGCGGTTGTGTTATAGACCTGATATTGTACAAGCGGCTGTATGGCTATCGAAATACAGTTCATTTCGCTTTTAATATTAAAATTAGGTGACGCCATTTTAACTTACGTAGGTTTTCATGGTATAGTTACTAATTCATAAATTAGATTTAGGAATTAATAAGAGAAGCCATTAATTGAGTAAATACAGATTAATGACGTCTTCAACATAATAATATTAATTTGCAATGTGCCGCTTACAACTCGTAGCTTCAAGAAAACTATAGCTATTTAGGTAAGGTTAAAAATAGCTTTCTTGCAGTTTAAGGTCAATTTTCAAGGTTAACATTTCAAGGTCTAGTTCGCAAGGTTAAGAATTACAAAGTTTGTCAAAACCCTTTTCGGATGCAATTACAATGTTTAAAGTGTCCGCGATTTTCTCGCGTTTGGCTGAACCGATTTTGATGCGGTTTTCAGTAAAGTATTTGTTAAACTTAGGATTTGTTTTTAGTATTTTAACCGACGCATAACTTTTTACAGAGCAGTCCGATTAAAAATAAATAAATTGGTTTGATAGTATACTTCCGAGGTGATCCCTTGTTACCACATCTGATGAGGGGATCCGTGAGGAATTAAGGGAACTCTTCAAATATTATAAGCATACATACAGCGATTTTAGTATTTTTCAGTGTCAAGTTTGGCAATTGCATTTAGAAAGTATTATTTGGTGCAGTGAAACGGAAGTGGGGACCACAAATGGCTACCGGAACTCCTCAACGG
This sequence comes from Acleris sparsana, assembly GCA_923062465.1. Taxonomy (NCBI): domain Eukaryota; kingdom Metazoa; phylum Arthropoda; class Insecta; order Lepidoptera; family Tortricidae; genus Acleris; species Acleris sparsana. The sequence goes on from OV281297.1 coordinate 17,661,596, forward strand.
TACCTATTTCAAGGGTGGCGATAAGATATCTCGATTAAGATAGTTGAGCAATTGTAACGTACAAATTAAGACTTCAGCGGCCTTGCTTGTGTGTAAAGTGGAACTAAATAACGGCTAAAATCACTAAAAAGTATACTTAATTAAAATAATGTCCGCCTTCACAAACGCAAAAAATAACTTCTCCTGAAATGGTTGGTATAGGTCAGTCCAATCGAAGTCGGCGACTCACAATATTTTTACCCAAAAGCCGACTCCAATCGGGCTGACCTATATACCTAGTTACTTACCATTTTAAAAGAAGTATTTTATAGCGTAATATAAGGGGGTCCTTTTTTTTTAAACGTTTATCAAACTGCTGATTTAAGTATCCATAACAGGTATTGTGAAAACTTTTGAATGCAAATACGTTCGTGATTTAAAAGTCAACTTTGACAGATAGCCAGCTAAGGACACTCCGTCATCTTAATACAAAATTGACCCGATATGGAGCTTTCGGCCCCGAATGTGTTACACATTCACTGCCACAAAGGAACAAATAATATGTTATTTGAGCTGTCAAGAGTGTCATCGGCCTGGAATAAGGGTTTTACTCTGGGTTTTACGATTATTCCACGTCCTGCGACGACAGCCACAGACTGACAATTAAATGGAAATAAAAATTGTTTTCGATAGCTTTGACCATGAAAAAGTATAAAGTACCTACCTAATTTAATCGAGGATATTGGAAGGTATTTTAAAAACTTGCTTTTCTTTTAAGAAAATCACGATCACTAATCAGTTTGACAGAAAATACAAGTGACAAGATTAATACTTTCAAGTGGCAACCACCACTTACCACATTTAATAGGAGGCAATTGAATACAAAGAGAATAATGATTTCATTTTATTGTTTCCGATGACATGACTATTTTTTATTATTAGTTTAGCCAAAAACTTAGTAATTTAAGTACCTTATCTCTTGTTTGAAGTAGTAGCTCTTAAAATCATGTCGTTAGTTCGGGGTACATGAATCTACTGTTTATTTTGTCTTAACAACACGATACCGCACCTAGCCAATCCTCCGAATCGCCATCGGCGAGTGTCCTTTGGGCATTCCTGTGTGATGAGCGTCATGTGTGCATAAAATTCTACTTACACTTTAAAGATATAAATTCGCTTAATAAAACGCATCTAGAAGCATAAAATATCAATAAAAACGTCATCCACGTAATATTTTAATGTTTAATTAATAAACCGGCCGGTGCCAGGCTGTGCCATGCGCGCGCGCGTCGTGCTGTCCCGCCCGCACGCGTCGGCGCACGCGCATGCTCCGTCCCGCTCGCGCGCGCCTTGGTCGTGACCTTGGCCGCTCTGAACTTAAGGCTTCGATGATAAGGATAATGACGGTGACAAACAAAATCGAAAATATATGGCTTTTTGTGATTTGTTTTGATGGTCAAGTTTTCGGTGCCGAGAGCTCGATGTAGAGTCTGTTATGTATTGACAACTTGGAGTCCGGTTCCGGTAGTTTTATAAAGGGGAGAAAGAAAGTAAGATACATTAATTAAACTTTTCATTTTTTTATGTTCTTATATAACAAAAAACGTGAAAAGTAAAAACAAATTTAACAGATAGAACGCCCTATGTACTAGTTTTTTTTTATTTTACCTGTGTTTAGTTTTTTTTAAATTCTTGATCCTACAATAAGGAGTATACAAGTATACATACATTTCCATGTCTAGCTATATACATATATTCGTACCTATCTTTATGTCACTCCACTTTGTTGTGTCCTACTACACATAAGACTTTACTAATTTTTATTATATCTTTCCAGGTAAGAAATTCAGCCAGTATCCAGCGAGTTAAAAGTAAGATTGGTCCATTTCTCGACATAATTTGAATTACCATCCCATTAGCTTTTGTGGCTGGTGCGTATATTTTACACGGCACGAGTTCAGTCAATTGATTTCTTAACATTAATAATATTGAGAGACGAATTATTTTCCAACACTTGGTGTTATTATGGTTCATAATGCAACCGGTTTTTTAAGACCTACTATTATGTTACCGATATGATTTAAACTTGATACAAGTAGATGGTTGAAATATAATTTGATTCTTATTACTTTCATGTTTCTGTGGCTTTAAAGATTGTTAGTACAATTTAGATTATTAATACAAGTTTCATGAATTCTAAATATAGGTACATGACTGTGTGACTAAGTGTTCAATGATGTCGTCATCCCTGACAAACTTCTCGATATTCAGGAACTTTATACCAAAGCATTAAAGTTATAACTTCTAGACTGTTTACGAGAGAAGAGACCAACTTGAAGGCAAATAACAGTCACGGGACTAGACCGAGAGTCCAAGAAATAGAAACACAATTCACATAATTTCAAACAACAATTTTACAAAACACCGCATTTAAAAATATCGTAAGTGTCGTACAGTCGTCGTCACGTCACATCTAAACCGCTCAGGCATTTCTTTTACACGTAATTCTGCGGAATCTTTTTGAATAATAATTCCTTGTTATTTGCCTTGGAATTAGCAGCGGTTCGGGCAATTTACATGTTTAAACTGATACTTATGATCATTATGCTTCCTTTATGTTTCTTAATACGGCTCGATGTTTTAAAGGGAATTGATCTGGCCCTAGACAAGGTGCGCAGGAGATCATTATTGTTATGGAAAATTAACGTAAGCTGTCAGATGGTCTTGTCAAACGCGTACGTCAGTTTCCTACATTTTGACAGTTTTCGAAAATCGTCTTTGCGTTGTCTTGTCTAGGACCTCGTTGTTAAACGCAAAAAAATTGTGGTGACGACTATTATCTGTCACTTTCTTTCTTTATATAGAATAGACTGAGTCGAAAACGTTTTTTTTTAAGAAAGAAGGTTTGAATTTGGAATGTTTGGCTAGGTTTGATGAAACTCGGTTAGACCTTATTACCTACGGTTTTAATTTAAGTTCACGCTATCACCCAGTTGCAGAAATGACCCAGAAGACACCCTTGTCACTTTCTAAATTGCCAAGGCATCAACAGCACACGAGTTAAGTTGACATTCATTTAACTACCCTCCGTGCAACTAGGCATTTTTCTAGGATTCTACGCATAATACTTACCCTAAAATTTCACAGAGTTATTTCTAGGGTCACCTTACATTAGCTACCAAATATCTGTGTAAACTGAAATAGTTATTTTCATAATCGTGTTATAATAGAGAGCTTTTTAGTCGAGTATCGTAAGTAAGGTACGAGATTAAAAAGCTTGATTATGACACTATTGTGAACAATACTTTTTGTACGAGTTCATTAAAATTAATAATTTAAGTCATTAATACAATCACCACCACATCGACATTTGTATCAAACCACGGCGTCCGTAATTGTTGCAGTACTGTGCTGTTCTGTTGGCTAAAAACTAGCCAATCACAAACCGTAGTTTTTTTATTTTTTTTATGCCCTGGATACAGAAGCCGGTTCAAATAGATTTTTGACAGATGACGCGACGCTGCTACGTTCCGAAACGTTGGCAATTTTGTATCGGATCGAGTCTCCTTAAACAAGGACACATATTATAGAAATACGAAGTTCTATTTTCAAAAAAAAAACAGTTGTCTTGAGCGTATCGAAATGTTTATTTCGGTTGTTTCGGAAGTGTCAACGATGAAAAGAGTGACGTTGCAGTATTCTCAATGAAATCTTAATACACAGATTTTAATCGACGAGTACAAAAAATAAGTTTATCCTATTAACTACACTACTTAAAACAATAATTAATTGTTGTATAAAACATTATCCGAATGTTGATTTTCTCTAATCCCAAGCAACTGGAACTCCCCTATAAATAAAGTGGGGGTATAAATTTGCAATTCATATTAAAAATATCTCCAAGTCTCATCCTTCAATTACTCGGCATAAATATTCCATCACGGCTAGAGCTAAGCTGAAGTTTGTATCGGAAATAAATTTTAACTCGATTTAAACCAAGAAATTTGTTCTTAAAAAATTATGGAAAAAAAACAAAAATAATATCCTACTATAGAGTTTATAATATAATACAGAATTATAAAAAAACACTTAAGATAAAGAAAAAAACCAAAGCAACCAAAATCTTTGTGAAATTATGTAGAAAAATTATGCCTACATACTTATAGAAATAGACGTTCAAAATTAATCATCCAAATCATCAATATTAAATTCAACAAATTATATCGTAGAAGAGAGAGGACAATAGAGAAATCTCTCTCCAGGCGGATGTTATGCCTGGGGACCGAAGTCCATTGGGATGAAGTTGGAAGTTGTATATATGCCAACCGACTGTAGAAACTTCGTTAGCGCGATGTAGAACGCTTAGTTCCACTGGCTGACACTTGTGGCGCTAGTGGCGCTGGCGAGTCGGTTGTTACTTGAAATTGTCGTTAGATTTTGCTAGGTCGCCACAATATCTCCAAAAAAAACTTTATGACATCATAGTTTTCGCTTCTGAAAAATTGACCCAAATTTTTATTATTTTCTCTATTTATTTCTAAAGGCTCTTTAAATGCTCTATAAACCCTCTTCCGTCTCAACCCTTTCAGACTCAATTAAATCGGCGAGCGTAGAGGATTTACGCCATTTTTGCACAATAACACAAATTTAACCTTTTCTGAGAATCACACTGACATAACTAACATTTGAGACACCAATCGAATCTGAACTTTTAACCTACAAGTTAGAATTGCAACATGATCGTATTATATTTCAAGATACGTCAATTTGGCTCTCAGTAGTAAACAACGTGTCGTTTTCTCTCTTTCGTTTTAGGTGGTTTAGAGAGGAAGGCACTGAGTTATAGATCCTTAAACCAATTGAGGGATACAATCAACTGGACCCCTTTCAGTTCATGAAGACGGTCTGCCTCTAAATCGAAGTTGGCGGGTTTAATTACATTTGAGTTAAGGTGCTGCGTCGATAAACGTCAAATGTTTTCACTGAAATAGTCTACGATTAAAAAGGTTTACAGCCGGTAGTGGCCGGTACTGGCTGAAAGTCAGCGCTGTAGGTGTGTGACACCTCAGCATTTTGCTGAGCCAGTGTCCGTTTCACCGCCGCGAGGACACACTGCGTGCTATCTCTGTTACCGTCAGTGTTTTCATTTCTTTTTTGTATATGTCTTGTTGGTGAATAAATGTCGCTTTTCAGACCATTTTTTTGATAGTAATTAGTTTCAGTTCAAACTTTTGACGACACGGTTTAGCCAAGTTGCCCAAGTTGCTAGTGAGTAGCTTTAAAGGCCCAGCCACACCGGATGCGTGCGCGTAGACGTGACGTGCGCGTGCGCTTTCCACTGCGTTGTATAGTATGAATTCTTATACGACATTTCACTATACAACGCAGTGGAAAGCGCACGCGCAAGCGCGAGTATTTGTTCCTTAGATGGTTCTTCGTACTTTACTAAGATTGTGTCTAGGACAGGTTAGTTTGAGATTGTCGACTGATATTTATTTACACAGCACAATGTGACGAGGTTCAATCTTTTACGTACTGTTTCAAGGTCCCGCCTTAGGTACATGTACGCCAGTATTAATACATAAAAGAGGCGTGTACTGTACAGTTGCTTAACAGGCGAAGACGGGTGTTCAATCAGGATGGCCGTGTCGGACAGGACGTCTGACTGATTGAGTGAGGTTTTGGGTATCCCGTTTGGATAATAGAATACGCGTAAAAATATCGAAATAAGTTAATGTAGTTGTTCCAGTAAGGTTTAGTTAGGGCGTCGCGTGTCGGTGTGAGTCGACCCAAATCCAATCCAACCCAATCAAAATCCAATTATTATTCTCGTATAAAGATAAAAAGTCATTTATTCAGTAAGGGCACTTTTACACGTCAATAATTTACCAGCGCTTCCCAAGAGGAGACTGCTGAGAAGAAACGCCGCAAGAAACTCAGCAGTCAGTCATTTTTAAAATATATTTCATATTACAATGGTACTACTTTGTAGTAATATCAACTAACATGCGTAATTCAACAGGAAAATATGGCAAAAATTTTGGGAGAGAGATACAGGGAGAAAAGGAATAAAGAAACACCTACTTGTGTATATAAGACGGTGCAAGACGACCAAATAAAAGGTTCGATATGTTTTCCTACGTCAAGATGTCTAGTTTTATTGTAATATTTGTACTCCGATCATAAATGTTCTTGTTCTGATCTAGTCCCAAACTATTATTATTATTGCTTCTACTATTAGACAAAGTACACCAACCCATTTCACTAATTTATGTTTGGGGTCTACTTCTAATAATGGCCGCGAATGCGTCCACGCAGAAAAATAAACTTACTGAAGGGTGTAGACGATTATTTTTTAAACCGGTCCAATGGTTTCTCTGTTTATTCGTTACAAACATACAAAAAAACAAATCTTTCCTTTTATTAGTGCAGATAATATACTATTTACGAGTATATACTTGCATTTGTAAATATAATAATGTACTTAAACAATTCCAGTGAACAACGTTTTCGTCAACGCTTCCAAATTTACATTCAAGCGCAAATTTTCCTAGACTCACTGCGTTAGGTTTCGCAAGAAAATCTTATAACGTCAAACGTTTTTCCCTAAACCGTCTAATTCAGTTAAAACTGGAACTCATCGCAACGGAAACTCCAGCAAAGCTGCACTAAAACTAGTTAAGCCTGTGAGGCGATATCAGAACGTTGACTGATTCAATTTCCGTGGACGAAACGAGGATATATGACAGCGAAATTTTGTGGTTAGAATGTCGTTACGGTAGGTTTAGTAGGTGGTAAACGCTAGGTGTAGATAACGTATACATAAGAGGTTTGAGAGATGGATGTTAGTCTGATTAAATTGAACACTTCACTTCGGGTTATGTGAGTGTTCTATAATATCCGTCCATAAGCTTATTATATATCAAAACATTCCGTAAAAAAATATTATAACTGATGAAAAACTCCGCATCAATAGACAGACAAACGCGGAAAGCACCGATTCGCATTTTGTCTATAGAAAATGGCTGCTTTGTACGAAGATGCGTACGCATGCGAAAGAAGAATTGATGAGTACGCCTCTTGATACAAAGTAAGTAATATACATAGACTAAATGCGAATCGGGGCTGATAGATGTGACTCTACTCTTATACTACGTGGGCACTAGAATATTTTCGGGTTACCTTTGTTTCGTTAAAATATTTTTGGTCAAATTATCATTTCGCAAATTTTCATTTGCCAAACTGCTTTGTTTTCTGTAACCGTCAATATTTCAGGATTTTATAAAAACTAACCTAAACTAACCCATAGGGTTCTACACGATAATACTGAAATAAATTAATTCTGAAAACATTGTATAACATTGGTTTGGCAAATGAAAAATTTGGGAAATGATACATTTGACCAAAAATATTTTGACGAAACGGCAGGCTCCCAATATTTTCATTATGTTCGGTTGTTAAGTACTCCGCGAATATTACCATGTTATTTATACGAAAAAAGCAAACGCGATTGAGACGTTTTTGTGTATGTAAAAATACACTAGAGGCTCTGAGATTTTACACGGTAAAACCTTATAATTTTTAGAATATAATAGAAAAACGTATATTCGACAAACATATCACACTTCTTATCTCCTAACAAGCAACACTATTACCAAAAGTAAAAAAAAATACATCGAGGTTGATGTGTGCCGAAATGGTTCACTCAGCACAATGGTTGGCATGGTGGTCAACCGGGCTGGTTTTCAGGGGATTTTAGACGTATTTCCGTATTGTCAACTTCTTGATATCTCTTATTTACTTAACATAACACGTCATAGCCAATATAGTACTGAAAAAGTGCAGTTGCACGTTATTGGTTAATGAGAATCCGCTAAAGCCGCTCTCACAATGGAGTAGGTCATCAGTCGCCTCTTACATCAGAGGGCTCTGCCAATATGCATTACGCTAACTAACGTTTCTATTTGATTCGTTTTTAAACCAATCGCTTCACTGATGACGTGATACGAAAAGTCACGTGATTTACCAGTGACGCGATTAGTTAAAAACGAAACGGCAAGGGCCTCTGTACGGTGCGGACGCATTTGTTTCCCTTCCTGCGACATATTCATTATCGTTTACCTGTGACTTGGGTACTGAAACTGACCGAATGTCTCCTTAATCTTTTATTTTCAAATACCCCTTTTCAAATAATTAACGAGTCTTAAGAAGATTATCGTTAGTTGCCGCCCACTTAGCTACCTGCCTCTATATTTTGAAGTAAATCGCTAGCATAGAGGCAGTCCGTCTTGGACGTCAAAGTTGGCATCAACTTTGCAGTTTTGAGGTTACGAATGTACATTTGCATCGGAGTCTACTATCCATCTAGTTGTCTGTTATAGAATTGAGGTTGAACTATATCCCAGGCCCTGTCACTGCTTTTCGCAGTGCAACTGTGAACTGCCACGGATAACTGCACGCGGATCATTAGCACCAATTAGGGTGACAAACGCATGGACATTGTTTGCTTCCGGAGAATCTCATCTCTCATAGAACTCCTGTAATTTTCCACTGAAATAGTATCCCAGGAGGGTTCAGTTTACATTAGCAATTAAGTTGCAGGTGTGACCTTTTTCGTAATTAGATTAGATTGTTTGTGATGATAGATCAAAGGTGGCCGCGGCTAATGAGGCCTCTGTTAGGACTGGGGATGTTGCGTTAGGCCGGCCGCAGAGGAATCGTAAATAGTCGCGGAAAATCTACCGATTGCCAGTAAAAGGATCCCGTATTTCACAGAATTGCGATCGTTTCTAATATAATTGACGAACCAAACAACTGTTACTATAACTGTTAACTTCAGTAGTTGAAAAAGATTTAAAAGATATAAAAGATAAAGGGTGATTCAGTAAGTAGGCCCAACGGGAACTTTTACATGTCAAAACACACATTTGCACATTTTATTACCTTGTCACAGTAACGTATTAAAGAGAGAGTGGTTTGTCGATACGGTGCTTGTTTGTATGTACCTATGTATTAAAAATAACACAAAGGTTATATAAAAATCGAAATTATCCCTTTAAGGGACCTCTTCCAGATAACCCTGAAGCGATTGCGAAGTATTTGGAACATAGAATTCGATATAGATCTTGGAAACAACGGAGGACGGGGTGACGGGGGCAAAAGCCATCGTCACTCTGAGTTTGTAGTAAATGTTTATTATAAATTAATTCCAAGATTGTTTTGGGCGAGACAGGCCAAAGACGTCAGAACTGCAGCCCGGAAGTGCCTGTCAGTGTGCTCAGGCAATATCCTGCTGAGATTCTCGCTTTGCTTGGTCGGGAAATGCCTTCAGGGCAAACCAGCTGCAGATGTAATCAGAATTAAATTACTTCTTACAAAATTATTCATGTTTACCAGAGTGAATGCCTTAAAATAAGTTTTAAGTCAAAATAGCGATTTTTACAGACAGGGCATTCGCCCAGCAGCGAAAAATCTTGTATGGTTTATGTAAAGTACGCCGTATGACGTCACAAGTCTATATTGTCAAATAACTCACTGGTTCACAAAGAGCACAGATATAAGTTCAGTGGCATTCGGTCGTGATAGTTGGATAGTTCCTCCACACATATCTTTGCTTAGAGTACACCATGTTATTCTCTTAGGGACTCAATTTTGATCTCGACGAACGAATTATTAACCGGCAAGCTCAAGTGGTCCCGTCAGGGCGTACAAACAACATAATATCCTCAATTACGAAGCTTAATAGCTTGTCTGAGTTCGCTCGCTCGATCTCAGAATAATGACAGCAGCAGGCTTTACCGTAGTATAGCACAGATATTATTATAGTACATTGTGCATCAAGGGTAGTATGAAGGGAATTAGTAACGAGAGTGTTAGAAGCCCGACGCCGAAGGCGGAGGGCTTTTAATGACTCGAGTTAGTAATCCCCTTACTGCCTGTGATACACACAATGGTTTTCATCACATTTGCGAGGAAAAAAACAAAGAGAAAACACTTTAACTCTGCAAAATATAAAGAAATAACTTCAGACGGACGGGAACGTAAATGGAAACGATATTTTTTTTGTGACCACAGATACTGCGTTTAGTTTCGACCTGGATTCGAGCCAGATTTAGCCAATTTGATAAAAATGTATAATTACTAAAATTAATGATAAATGTTGATATAAACTTGAAATAGTTATAAAAATAATGAAGTTTAATGAAGCATATAGGTTTTGTGTAATGTAAGTTAGTCTATAGCTAATTTTTAAAGATGAAATTAGAAACCGATTTAATTTTTGGCTGAAAACTAAACCTCCTTAGTCAGAAATTATGTACGAAAGAGTTGCAAATTTTAAAAAGAAAGTCATTACTCCCTAGGGATGACAAACTCGCCATAATTCCCGCGGGAACAATTTAGGCCATTGTCCTTCTCTATACAGGCATGGAATAACACCATTTACGAGCAAGTGTGATGAAAAATAATTTTCAGCGCGGTCTCCTCAAACCCGCGCCTAGTTTACCGTCCACGCGTGTTTGAGCAGCCGCAGCGACGGCAAACTAAATATTTACTGCCGGAACTAAAATGTGTATTGTGTACCCAATGTCGTCCGGCAAATTTTCCGTCAGTTTTCCTGTATTTATCATTGATTTTAGTTACTTCCTTTGTGAATTGTTGGCGGAAATCGTAATTTTACTACTATAAGTGAAGTATACTAAGGTTTTTCCACTTTTTATTGTAAACACAATAATTTCTGAATCTGACTAAGTATCTAATTTCATATTAAAATTTGTGCAATCTACTCATTACATAATCACTTTTACTTTGTACTTGTACAGGAACATTTTCAATATCAAAATTGAATACCGATATTTTGCCTATGAATATCGTAAATCGTAAATCCGATATTGTAATATTGAAACAAACGGAATTGATTTTAAATCGGTGTGTAGTATTAATAGTATTTGGAAGTTATCTGTGGAGTTACCTGGTTTAGTTTCAAGTTCCAACACATAGATGGCAGCACCTTCTATGCATTACATGTTAAACTTTCCATCCATAGATTAGCAATATGTCATCGGTCAGACTTATCAGATGGATTTTGCAACGGTCGTGGACAAAAGTGTGTTTTTGTAATAGATCCCCAATTCCGATACTAGTATCGGAATTCCGATATTGAGGCAATACCGATACTGGAAATCTTCCGGTACTGGATGGCCCCCAGGGCACCTATACCTATTCAAAGGTTGAAAAGAGGCCCGGCTCAGATGCGTCAGGCGAGAACGCGTGACATGTACGAATGGCCGTACCACAAATTAATTATCATATAAATGTAAATACAAACGTACACCCGGCGACTTTAGCCATACAACCCCCCACAACGGTAAAACCTCAAACATCAAACGCGTCGAACAAACATTCAGTGTTTATTTTGAGGCTTGCGGTGTAAACGGATCCGGAAACAGCCGCCGGTTTAATTGCGGACGTTACGGAACTTTGTGTCACATAGCGTATACAAATACTCACTTTCTTATGTTATGTTGGTTTACGCAGACTTTGAATTTGAACTTTATGGTTATATGTTAATCTTATAAATGTGAAGATATGTTTGTTTGTTCCTTCATCACATCTCAACAAGTTCATAGCCGAGAGACGATCGGAGGCTTACAAAGGATTAGTTTTATCAGTTTTTTAGATGAGATGATGCGTTGAGCCTAGTTGGTAGTGATCCTGCCTACAAAGCTAGCGGTCCAGGGTTCAATTCCTTAATTAAGCCGTAAACGACGTACACGGACGGAGAGATGTTTATTCGGTATAAAAGGTCTCTATCAGAAATTCATCTATCCGTTTCAGCGTAAGAATGATTAAAATGACCCCTTAGGAAGTATAACAATACCTGTTTCAGTTCTCAGGACGCCCGCGACTTCGTACGCGTAGATCAAGTTTCCCGCTTCTCCCCCTATTCTTACCCTTTAGGGGATGAATTTACAAATACCCCTTTTTAGTGGTCCCCTAGGATATCCAAGGAATCACTAGGTCCAGCGGTTAAGGCTGTGCGTTGATATAGGTATGTTAGTCAGTCGCTCAGTCAGTTTGTTCTTTTATATATTTGTATTGTACATACAGGGTAAAATCGAAGACGTGATCAAAAGCATTTTTTTTGTTGATTGTCCCCTTCAACTAAATCACCAATTCATTAAATCATGGTTACCCTATTTTTAAAATCATACGTTTCTTATTCTCTTTCTGTTAAGTAGGGTGACCACACTGTTTGGCAATTAATTATTTAATGTTGATCATTACCTGATTAAGTCTGAATACTACATCTAAACACCTGCATACCTATATTATTAGGATCTTTCTTTAATGCTTAATTGAGTCATATCACGTTTGATCACGTCTTCGATGTTACCCGGTATACAGGGTGTAATCGTTAAGTGTGTCCAAAGGATTATTCCGTAAATTTAACAAATATCAGAAAACTTTCAACTGGTATCGAAAGTACGTGACCCAATGAGTAAAATAAAACCACAAATATCCAATATATTAACTTCAAACCCTCCCATACATACCACTTTTATCTATAAACTTAAAATATTCCTAATTAAAAAATGTTACTACACACTGCAAGAATACTTAGAAAATAATTATGTTTTATATTTTGTAACTCTTTAGTTTATTACTAGCTTTTTTATATATTTTTTAGTACATTATGATACAAGTGTGCTAAGTTGACCATTGTATACAAGGCGCTGTTGTGTGCGCACGAGCGAAAGCGAGTGCGCCACAAGAAAGCCGCGTATATTATGGTCACAGGCACACGTGTTACATACGACGTTTTTCAACACACTTGCGAAAAAAAAACAAGACTTCATTTAGTCAAATTTTAATTAGTTATTAAAACAGTTGGTAAAATTACAATTTGCCGCATAAAAACTGTTTGTTGCTAAGAAAAAAAAGGTACTAGGCTACAAATGTAAATTGTTTGGGTTAATAAACTAAAGGCACTTGTGCGTAATATACTGAAAAAGCACGCGTGTTTAATATCTAGGTTTATTAGCCAAAAATCGGTGGAATAAAAAGGTCGTTAAGAGCAAGTGTGTTGACAATTTAGTTTTTAATATTGCTATACCCTGATAGGGTCCATGTTTAGCACTATAATACTCTGTAAGACCACTGTAAATACCATGGATGCAATAAATTGAATATGAATATGAATATGAATACATTTAGAAGTAACTCACTGACCAACTTCCGAACTTTTGGTAGTGTGATGCGATAAACGAATTCGCTGAAAAAGTCCTTGCAAGTAAATAACATAACTGAGTATACAGCCTTAATGTGAAAAGCCTTTTGTAACCCTTGGGCGCCCCTTTCAGTACAGTCGGTAAGAATATAATATTCTGCGTCGTTACAAGGGCGTAATGAAATTTGTGTGCGATTCAAAGGAGACTGCTCAATGGGTCGGGGCTTACACGAGCTCACGAATCATTTTTAGAGATCCGCAGGGAGACAGACAAAACCGTAGGACGCGATTTGATATCGGTCATGGATAGGAAGTAGGGACTTGGAATTAGGTTGAAGAGCCTTGCTTTGGTCACGACGATATGGAGTTTATAGTTAAGTTTGTTGGTTGCTTTTTGACAACTATAAGGCTTTGACGGAATTGAATGAAATTTGGAATGCAGATAACTAATAGGTACCCCGAATTTATATATACGTCACCTTTTACTTCTGTTTCTGTGGGCTGGTTATCGCTGACGAAGTCGCTAGTAGAAGCTAGTAATGATGTACGAATTTATCGAAATTGCAACTACAGGAGCTGTATTATTCTCGGTAAAAAATTTAAAAAAAGTACCTAGTGACACGCGAGGCTAAGACGAATCTAACGACCACTCGCTAGTCGAAATCGGCCTATCCATTCCAGTTTTTACTAGGGCAGAAAGAACCATACATACATATGCACATACATACAGTTCAAAAACATTACTCCTCTCCTTTGGCAGTTGGGTAAGAAGTGCAGTTGCTCACACAATAAATACTGACGTTTAATCAAAGCAACCTCTGGCTTATCAATTTGTTCTGATTTGTACTGAACCCTACACGGAAATGGTAGTTTCCCGAGAAAGCTCGGTGTATTTTATCAATAAAGGTATTTTTTATGTGCCTGTTCGATATTAACATGTTTATTCCCGGCCGTCGATAAAACAATTTTAGTGGCGTACCCTTGCACGATAACCAGTATTTGTTTCGAGATTTAAATACACGCGTATTATTTGAGAGGATTGTGAAGAATCGAGTAGTTGTCAAATACAGGGCGGTGCTCGATAAACTGTACATATTGGAAGGGATGAAACTTTAGGTTTATTTATTGGTAAAACAGTTTTTTAAAAGGTTTTTTAGCCACTGGTTTTTTTCACACAGAAACTTTAGATCCAATTTGCCCAAAAAAGATAAAACAAAATAAATAGTATTGACATAAGTTAGGGTTATAATATAATAATTGATAACAATATTAGACCTAAAAAAAATGACTAACTGCTTTTTTTGTGGAAAATTACTGCAAAAATATAATTTTGTTTTCATAAAATTAAGTTTCTCAAAATTTTGTCGATATTTTACTATATTTTTGAACGTTTTTAGATAATAAAAAGCAGCTTAGAGAACAAAAAGCGAAAAAAATGGTGAAATATCCTCAAAATTTTGATAAAATAGTATTTTTATGAAAATAAAAATTACATTTTTGCAGTTCAAGTTCAAGATTCTGTGGAAAGGACCTCACCTTCGGCCGTGATGGTCATGTCTAGACCTGTCTAATGGAATGTTGATCGCCGTATAACTAAACTATAACATCCTCGTTTCCGGAATAATAACTCTGAGGGCCTATTTCACAATCGCCCAGTAAATGTCTGCCATTTAACGTTGGCTCTCTCCTTGTCTATTTTCAAGTGGCAAAAAGAGAAAGGGCTAAATTTATCTGTCAAAATATGGTTTACGTGTCGATTGTGAAACAGGCGGTAAAGTAAATTAGTATAACTATTTAATTGCTAAAATACCTTATATATCGGCGACCCCTTATTTCAGAGGTATGAAGAGAATGAGAAGAACTTCCTAAAAGATTACAACGAAACTTAAAAGCTATATCAATAAAACTAGGTTTTAAAAAAAACGCGTTCGGATCCCACAGACATACACAGGTAGGTACTATCAGCCGATTGGAAACCTGAACCACCACAGAACGGTGACAGTGACATTACAAAACAATCTGACACTTCTTACATGGTGGGTCAAGGTTCCATTTGACTGACAGTACATAGGTAGAGAGGTACTATCGAACCAACGGAACCCTGACCCACCATGGAACCTTGTCACAATGATTGACGTACGATTGTCGTATAGCTTCGTATGACAGTCCTAACGTCAATCACTGTGACAAGGTTCTATGGTGGGTCAGGGTTCCGTTGGTTCGATAGTACATACATTAAACTTATACGACCATTATTTTTTGTCGGACATTGAAAAGATGCGTAAACGCAATAAAATTCGCTCTAATATAAATAGCTCTGCGTCGAAGTGAGTTATTGCCCCGCGGAAAATTTAGGTGAATCGCCTTCTCTTTTATTTATGTGACCCTGTAGGGGAAGTTCTAAGTGAATTTTAAATTATTGCCTTCTTAAATACTCTTGAAAATAAATTTAATTAATTTTACAGGTACAGCTAATTTGGGAAAACTGCCTGTCATCTCATTTAATGGCACTTGTGAATAAACCACAATATTTCTTCAGAGCAAGCTATAGCAAGAAGCCCAATTTTATTAGTTTTAGTAAACGACCCGCCCTCGCTTCGCTTCGGTTTATGTGAGTTTTTATGTAACATAAACCTTTCCTCTTGACTCGCTCTATCTAATGATTGATATTAATGGCTACCCTCATGAAAACTGCATTAAAATCCGTTGCTTCGTTTCTTATTTACTCTATTTTATACTATTCACTTTCTCTACTTTTTTTGTATTTTCCAAAGTTTAGACGCCTTAATGGCGTCTGTATAAAAATCAGAGTTTGAAAGAATAATTATCAATGATAATTATCGTGATAATAAAAGATGGATAGTTATCAATTGATTAAAACAAAAAAATACGCTTGTAAAAGAGAACTGTATTCAAAGTATTCGAACGTTTCTTGTTTAGTTTATTCAGACGGACACTTACACGTATTTTTTTTTTTAGGTTTTGTTTTGAAATAATGTAACGAATGAATTTCTTACACTCGTGATAATTATCCGATAATTATCAAGAAGCGCAATTATCTTGATAATTTCAACCATGATAAAAAGCCTAACAGTCAAATTACGAATAAATAAGAATAAACCCAATGCTCATATGTTGCACAAACTTGCGGTGCCACGCCGCCGTCGTGTTTGTCATTGACCCGGCTACTCGGACGGAAGTCCTACCGATGGCCGCCAAGTGGATTGATTGAACATCCGGCGGGGACGCGCCTGAGACACGTGGAGACGGCTAGAGAGCGGTAATCCTTGCTTACAGTTGCTACGTTCACAAAAGTAAAATTAGAAGCCATTTCAAACAAAAGCGCCTTAAAGACTTATAGGCAACTTAACCTTAAAGCCGAGCCACACCGGATGCGTAGACGTGACGTGCGCGTTCGCTTTCCACTGCGGTGTGTAGTATGAATTCTCATACGACATGTCAGTATACAACGCAGTGGAAAGCGAACGTGCACGTGGCTCGGCCTCTATTGCTGTATATTGTCAAATTGACTTTGGATCAAAGATGCGTCAGAAATTAAAGTCTTCGACTGTATTTCCAGCTTCAGCTAGTTCGCTATCACACTAGAACTGGCTGTCACTTGTTTCGTAGGAAACAAAGATATCTATTAAGAATACTGGTAGTTTATAAATGTCCTATTTTGATGGTTACGAGCTTTACATAATAGAGAATATTCATGATTTTTTTAATGCTTCAATAAAAGCTGACTCACGTAATAAACAGTTCAGAAATAATGTCGGATTTCTCTGTTTAATCATAATCACTCTCTAATTAGTAGTTTAAATTGCTTGTATCGTCCGTATTTCTTGGCCGATTTTTATTTTTATTTCACTTTTGGTGATCTCTCATACGGTATTTTCATATTTTCTTGAGACATCTCTGAAGTTGTTTCTTTTTCAGACAGCTTGAGACCCCTAGCACATTATAGAGAACTTATATTCTATTCATACTATGACTCTAGGGTTTATTTATACAATAGCAGACGAAATAATAATAATACTAATCCAATAAGCGACACCAAGTTGTCCTAGGACGTCCTTATTTGCGCGTCATAATGACTATGCACTTTGAAAATCGAATTTCAAAGACAACGTTAGTCCCATCTCTGTTTCTCGATTTAGTCTCAAATAAAACGTGAATGGCCTGCATCCGAAGTTTCCAACCATAGGCACCATTCAGCACTAGTCGGCTAACTAAAATGAAGTAAACTAAACTATTAATAAGATTTTGACTCGTGTAGCTTATTATTCATGACCGTCAATATGCTCCAGGCTATAACGTAAAATAATGTAAATGAACTCATCCTCACCGTCTACTCGTGCCAATTTGCGGACCGTGTCGAAAGCCAGCGGTTCCACCGCGGGCGCAAGATGGCGCTGGCGGTCACATGTTTATTTATGAACAGGTTTAAATTGAGTGAAACATTATTGATTTGTCTAATTGGGCTTTAGACCGTTATTATGGTTTAAAATATGGAGTTAGAAGAAATGGAGAACGGATTATAATTTTACTTTAATATTCCTATTAAACGCGAAATAATTTTATTGTTCTATTGATACGCACGGCCGCCATGTTCTGTTTTGGTCTCAATTATTCTGCATATTTTTTTTACAGAAAAACCATTTGTTGTGATAAGTCCACCAGTGTTGTATAATAATTATAAGTTTATTAGTGATGAAATGCCATAAAATGCATTGTATTTGTCATGGCTGACAGCTGCTTACAATAAGCCGATTATAATATTTTCATCACACTTGCTCGTAAATGGTGTTATTCCATGCCTGTATACAGAAGGACAATGGCCTAAATTGTTCCCGCGGGAATTATGGCGAGTTTGTCATCCCTATCCCTAGGGATGACAAACTCGCCATAATTCCCACGGGTAATGACTTTCTTTTTAAAATTTGCAACTCTTTCGTACATCATTTCTGACTAAGGAGGTTTAATTTTCAGCCAAAAATTAAATCGGTTTCTAATTTCATCTTTAAAAGTTAGCTATAGATTAACTTACATTACACAAAACCTATACGCTTCATTAAACTTCATTATTTTTATACCTATTTCAAGTTTATATCAACATTTATCATTAATTTTAGTAATTATACATTTTTATCAAATTGGCTAAATCTGGCTCGAATCCAGGTCGAAACTAAACGCAGTTATTATCTGTGGTAGAGGTCACAAAAAAAATATCGTTTCCATTTACGTTCCCGTTCGTCAAAAGTTATTTCTTTATATTTTGCAGAGTTCAAGTGTTTTCTCTTTGTTTTTTTCCTCGCAAATGTGATGAAAACCATTGTGTGTATCACAGGCAGTAAGGGGATTACTAACTCGAGTCATTAAAAGCCCTCCGCCTTCGGCGTCGGGCTTCTAACACTCTCGTTAGTAATTCCCTTCATACTACCCTTGATGCACAATGTACTATTATAATGTAGGTAGGGGTGCTAAATGTGTTAACCATCTGACCTAAATACATTACAAAGCAATAGAATTCCTAAGATGAATAAACCCCTTCTTCTTTACTGATGTTAGTATATAACAACGTCATTTATTCCCAGGTATTAATTATTTTCAAGGAAAATTATAATTATAGATATAAGCGTATGACGCGCGTAAATCGTGCGAAGGTTTTCTATTTACTATGGACAAGCGAAGTTTGGATTTTTACGTGACTCGTGTTGTATTTCAAATCGAATAGTTTGTAATGATTATTAATGTGACATAACTGAGTCAAAAGTCTTTGACCAGTGCGTGTTGCCAGTGATGACTTACGGATCTGAGACGTGGGCGCTAACAATGGGCCTCATAAGGAAGCTGAAAAGTCACTCAGAGGGCTATGGAGAGGACTATGCTCGGGGTTTCTCTGCGTGATAGAATCAGAAATGATGATATCCGCAGTAGAACTAAGTTTACCGACATAGCCCGAAGAATAGCTAAACTGAAGTGGCAGTGGGCGGGGCACATTGCTCGCAGGACTGATGGCCGATGGGGTCGGAAGGTTCTGGAGTGGCGTCCGCGGACCGGAAGACGAGCTGTAGATAGGCCTCCAACAAGATGGAGTGACGACCACGTCAGGATCGCGGGACCGCGGTGGATGCGAAAATTACAAGACCGGTCTGAGTGGAAAGCCTTGGGGGAGGCCTATGTCCAGCAGTGGACGTCTTTCGGCTGACATGATGAACTGAGTTATTCCCATAATTCAGGAAGCTATAACACAACATCATCAGTTTTTAAGCCGCCGTCATTTTCGTATAAATTCAGATCTTCAGGACCTACTCTAGATTATAACTTGGAATTACAATAAGTCTTTTCTCTCCTTCCTTCGATACTGTTTTAAATGAAGAGAAAGAGGGATACAGCTTGAAAGTTTCGAATTGTGTTACCGAGCAACCCACAAGTCTTGTATAGCGAAATGCGTATGGAAATTAAATAAGACCCATATAAATCACGTGCAAGAGGCACCCCTTCATTTACACAGATTTATTTACCTTACTCGTGCACTTTACTGCCTCGGAATAAGGGTTAGTTTTCTACGTGGGCCCTAGAGGACTTAAGTTGCGGCAATCACGTGATATTGCTGCGTCAAATGACATTCGTGTTAAAACGGCCGTATATTAAAATCATTATTAGATGGATGATGTATGAGTTTTGACGCAACGTACGTGTGAATTTAGCTTTTATCAATATAGAATTAGATTTTGCTACACAGGTTATTTTAGCAGTAAATATATGGATATTATTTTTTGATTTATTCATTTACGTCGTAGCTGAGTTATTTTCTTCCAAACACCTTTGTAACGAACGAGACACATATAAGTTGTAAGTGTTTCAACATATTATGCAATTGTTTGACAAACATTACCAAGAATTGTTTAACATTAAATCACTTCAGAGTCTTTTTAAATGCTTTAATTATTTATTGCGAGCAAGTTAGTGTAGCAGAGGAGCCGCAGTGCCACTGTAACCGCTGAACCGATTAAAAGCAAACTTTGTACAATGAATACAGATGAATGTCGGAAATAGTTCGCTAAGAGCTCGAGTCTGTCCAAGTTTGGAGAGGATTCAAATCAATTTTGTATTCGCTGGTTGCAGCGTTTCTTAAATGTTCAACCGTTGTACCGGAAAATGGTTTAACTTTGTAAACTACTGCGAGGCATAAATATGGTGATATTGATAACAGTTCGTTCCTTATGAATGTTGATTGGTGTCCACTTTATTGTGATACAACATTTCTAATACCTACGTGTGTTTCACTATTTATTTTAAACATACCTATATTGACGACTGGACTACTCCTGCGGGAATCCGACACAATGTTTTTATATAGTAGTTATTTAAAAAAAAACTGAATAAGTGGTTGATGTTGAAATACTGTTAGAAATATAATTTCTCGCATTATGTATATTGTATTTGTCTTTTTAAATATTAATTGTAAAAAATTTCGTTAAGTGCTTAATTATTTATCTTGCGTTCTCCCCTGTCAGTGCCTTGTGCTTACTTACTTACTTACTAATTAATTAATAGGAGGATAACACTTAAAGGGATAATACATAAACATAAGTGCATATTTTCAAATCAGTATAACATTTTGCATTCTCCCGAATCACCTAGTAGACAGAGCTCATCATCACCCACCTCACTCTATCACACAAAAGATCGCAAATCTAGCTCCAGAGGCATTACCTGCTCGCATAGACGCTGTAATCTGCGCAGGGAGTCAGGTACGGTGCCATTTGTAACACTAATTGCTGGGTAACGACTAGCAAGGCGTAGTTTACAGCACACAGACAACCGGATAGCGCGGTCAATATTATATGTAGTAACTGTGGTAAGTAACTGTACATATTATTTTAATATGACATCTGGAGACTCTTTACATCTCCAAAATTGACTGTGGAGACTTTCTACATCTCCCTTATTCTTTTTTTTGTGTTTTTTTTTTTAATAATTGTATTTAATTTTAATTTGACATCTGGAGACTCTTTACATCTCCAAAATTGACCGTGGAGACATCTCCCTTCTTTTGTGTTTTTTTTTATTATATTTAATTCTTAATTTTAATTTGACATTTGGAGACTGTTTACATCTCCGAAATTGTATTATTTATTTTAATCCAACATTTTGATATATTTAATTATTATTACTACTGGGACCTGAACATCCCTGTGACATTTAAATTGTGTAGCTTAAGTTTAGTATTGTAATAAGTGATTTATTTGGGAAAAACGGCTTACTGTTGAGTTTGCGGCGCTTCTTCTCAACAGTGGTCTCTTTGGAAGCGCTGGTAGACTCAGACTTGTAAAAGTGCCTACAGGGCCTACTTACAAAACTTTTTAAAATAAATAAATAAATAAGTACCAGTATTTTCTGAGAATAATTCGCGGTCACTGCGTCTTTGATTCCGACGGCCAGCCCACTCTTAGTACGTATACGCTGATGTGTGCCTACATATCGCGGCCGTGCTTTGACGTAACTTGACCAAGGTCATCGGTACAGTCAGCCTATTTATTCTTAGGCCACTATAAACTTTGTCTCTTACTTTTTGGTAGTCAACGTCACTTTAACATAGCCCATAGTGGCCTAGAAATCAAATTGGTCGAGTGTCCGTAGCCCTTATGTCTATTACTCATAAGGTTTCTCCTAAATATCATGTGGACGTGAACGTGTAGAATACAAACGCAGAGAGTGTGGCTTTAGATTTTTGCATCGCCACCTAGTTAATCAAGTTAAAAACACACAGTATTGGTACTTTTTTATAAGGCTCTGATCAAAAAAAAATTACTTACTCTCCTAATCGTCAGAATATAAAATCAGAAAATATTAGCCGTGAAAACTGGCATTTACCTTCATTTATTCGTCAGTACCTATACAGCGATAAGACCGCCTTCTATATCCGTATTATGTTTCTATGTACCGAATGTTTTTATTTGGTGTACAATAAAGTGTTTTGTATTGTATTTTATTGTACTATAGTATTCTAAAAAAACACATTCCAGGGGATAAGACAGCCGGTGTAATGACTAGCATAGAGGAATTCCATCTTAGTCCTCAGGGTTGGCAACGCATTTGCAGTCTTAGGCTGGCAGTCTTGTGAATGCGAATGTCTATGGGTCACAGTTTCCACTTACCATCAGGTGGCCTGTGTGCTCGTTTGCCTTCTCTATCCCATAAACAAAAACACAGTCAATACTAGTACGAGTACATTGGGTCTATTTTGGAAATCGAGGCGCTTTTCAGTGAAATACTAATTAATCGGGTTAACCCGTTTTAGGACGCGTCAGTGATCTCAATTATCTATAACTTGACCTATGCTTAGGACACGCATCTCACTCAAGACCAGAACATTAAACGGTCCTTACTGATCCTAAACTGTGTACTGCACAGGTGGTAACGTCGCGTACATTACCACTAACGTGGTTTGATAAATAGTTCCTGATGACTTGTGCACTTACGTGTACAATGGTGTGAACGATTCAATTCGCATATTGGAGCCGACGTAAATGGAATCATTTACGTTATTTAGCTTCTGTATATGTCTACTGCTCTGTGCTCTGTTTTCTTATTATACAATTAGACTATTCGTTCTTGTTCAGAATTCTTACAATTTGTCTAAAAATTAGCTTTAGGCATGTTAGGTTAGGTTAGGTTAGGTTAGGTTGAAAACTGGCATATGATCTGGGCCTCTATTCTAGGCGGTACAGTTGTCGGCAAACTTCTTGAACACGTAACCTTGCTTGCGCAGAAGCGATTTTTAGGTTTCGTTGGGAGGGGGGCCGCGGGCGGCGGGAGGTGGCGGCGGGGGAGCACGCACCATTGGTCAATCAGTTGACGTTTGCGTCCCGCACCGCGTCCACGTCCCTCTGCCTCCCGAGTAAACTTGCGTGCACTGATAAAGCCGATTGTTATCATTAATTTTCTTGTTATAATTTTTTGTTGAGTTTTTGTTGATTGTTTTAAAGTGTTGTTATGGTTAGTGGTTGACTTTTTGTTATTGTTTTAAAGTGACAACATAATGCCACGCCAAAGGAACGTAGTTTTAAAAAGACAAGCTCGGAAGATGGTGTACGATGTGTATTGTTTCTTTAAGAAAGACGGAAAAACACTGCAGAAGCTACGAAAACGTCTGTTAGCACAGTCAGTCGAATTATTAGGGAAGCGAAGGGCTCCGACCTGCTCACTGTATTTCGGACCCCGGGAAAAAAGAGATCTGGGAAGAAGATCTATTTTAAATAGTTTCCTGTATTTTTTAGTGTTATTCTAATAATAATATAAACATTTTTTTTCACTTGTGTATCATTTATACTAAGATTTGAAAATATTCTGTAACATAAATTAGGTACTTCTTTTTGCACGTATGTGTACGATGCGCGAACTTTCCCCCACTACCTCGCCTAATGTTCAAGAAGTTTGACGGCAACTATAACAACACATCGTCTTTGACGTGTTACGGTATTGTTTCTTAATGTCAGGTAAATAAGAGCTATACGTTGACAGTACGATAATAGGTCAAAGATAATATGTTTTTTACCGCCTAGAATAGGAACTGCCCTGTTAGAACACTTACACAAACAAACGTTCTTATAGCAGTGTTAACGTTGCAATGGCGAATGCAAATAAATAGAGATTCTATCTCTATTTATTTAGCGCCTTTGTAAATAGAAGCATACAATTCCTAGTAAAGGACTACACGATAGTTTCTCTGGAATATCTAACACTAACATTTAATAATGAGCAGTATTTGCCCGGAGCCTGTTAGCTCGCTCCGCATGTAAGACAAATCCGAGAGCGTTTACACTTACAACGGGGTTAGGTTACAAACGGGTGCAATGAAGCTTTCTTCGAACCCGTGATATAACAAATATAATAAAATACGACACGTCTTACATTAGTTCAATCCTGTGCTAGGTTAAAACGCACAGGCATCGCAACGTTTTACATTATTAAGACTAAAAAATTTAGATTCTTTCACCAAAAACTCTGGTATACATAATTTAAATACTTACTAGAAATAAAAATAAAATCGCTATTTGAAAATTCCGTGTCCGTGAAGTATATAGATCATTTGTTGGTCAATGCATTCATTTCTATAATAACTAACCTGACGTTACCCTTTCTTAAAAATTACTTGAAAAAGTCGTTAATGTCTAAAGCGTATTATAGGGTCGAGGACTATCTAACAGACAAAAATGCATGGCCTACACCCGAAACTTAGTCAATAATAATTTGTCCAAATGCAAAAATACTTTATCTTGTCTAGGGGACACCGTTGATGTAGGAAAACATATCGAAACTTTTATTTGGTCGTCTTGCACCGCCTTATATACACAAGTAGGTGTTTTTTGGCGTGTTCTCCTGCTGAATTACTCGTGTTATTTGATATTAAATTAAATTTAAAATTTATATCTTTATTAATGCTTAGACTAAGTAGTACCATTGTAATATGAAATATGTTTAAAAAATGTCTGCTGAGTTTCTTGCGGCGTTTCTTCTGAGCAGGGGTCTCCTCTTGGGAAGAGCTAGTAAATTCTTGACGTGTAAAAGTGCCCGTGCTGCCAACTTACTGAATAAATGACTTTTATCTGTTATCAATGTGGGCAAAAATGTATGGAACCCAGCCCAATCGTCAACATAATTATAACTTATGTAGGCTTATTGATCCCACTGTTGGCTGTTATTGTTGTAAATAGTAAAATCGGTCAAGCTTGAGTCGGATATACGGGTAATAGCATTGCAGTGCATGCGGGGCAGAGCTAGCGTAGTATTAAACGTTGTGTGTGTGAATATTTGAAGGCTGATAACTCTCTTCTCCGGGGTTTGTGTATTTTCTCCCCGTATTAGAAAATGAAGCTTATGTAACTACCTTTCACGTGATATAAATAAGATTTGTATTGGTTATATGGGCCAATTTGCCAATCATTCTTTAGTTTATGACATTACATTTGTTTTTTTTTTGTGTCGGTATTAAAAATAATTATTTACATACCACTTTATTGATAAAATGACCGGCTGGAGTTTCTAGCGGCGCAATGATGGGCTGGTCCGACGCGCCAGTAGATTTAGCCCATATTACCGACGTGTAAAAGAACTTACAGAGCCCTCATGTGGCAAATTTACTTAATAACTATTATAATTTTTGAACATAAAATATTAAAAATATACTCACTTTACTTCGTTTTGGAAGCTATGTGATTAGTGCTATGCATTCAGTCTTTACTAAAACAACATTACAATGCAAACATGTTCACATACGACTAGGTTTATATATTACTAGAGGACGCTCGCGACTTCGCGACCTTCGCGCGAAGGACTGTACCAAATTTCAAGGTTCTAGATACAGTAGTTTCGGCTGTATACAACGACATGTATACAACTTATATATCAACGGTGTCATTCAGGTTTGCCTTTTATATATATAGATAGATAGCAAGCATATTCCATAAAAACGCGAGAAAATGTTCAGCCCACAAGACGCGTGGAAACCGCTATAGCTAATGAAGTGCTAGCCGACCGGTCTGCTGCAGGAAATAGTGTGACACGCAATGCAACCCGCCGCCACACGCCGCGAGCTACACTAAACGTGAGCTGATGCGATGTATTTCATTGACAAGAGAGGTTCTAATACTTAATCTGTGTCATGTAATACTGTCTCCTATTTGTGATATACTGTCTCTTATTTCCATAGACTATACTTTATTTTTATTTTTTAATCTGTTTCCTTTGTGTTGCCAACTTTACCAGGCTACATTTTTTTATGGTCGTTGGAACGTTCTGAATCTCGAACAAATTATTGTATTTGATCCTTGATGTTTTTCTTTTAGCGTTGTTTTGTGTTGCTAGCGAATGCGGAGTTGGGACCGTTTCGCAACAATTTCAATTTGGTTTTGTTTTGTTGCGAATAAATGTCTCTTTATCTTTATCTATCTTTTTTTATTATGTTACCTATTAATTAAGTCGCATTTTAATGCCACTAAATCTCTATTAAAATTAATAAATAAGTTCAATTATGACAATAAATGACAAAATATTTAACGACATCACAAATTGAGCTTGGTCACCAAGCCGTGCAAAAAACTGGAGAATCTATTAAAACGGTTAAAACCCGATAATACACGCAAAATAGAACGCGATATCATTTTAAATAAACCGTCAGGTAAATTAAGATCACCTTCCTCACAAAGTAACTCATTATTCGCCTGATACGAAACTAAAATAAGCTGCAAACTTTCGGAATATGAATACGTGTTCAGGATGCTCCGGAAACTTGTGCAATCCAACAAATTACCAAGTTAGATGGAAAGAGCGGAGATAACGGGAGGATGTTGGAACTGACTGACGATTGACTGGCAGGTGCGGAGTTGGACAATCGTTTTTTACACAAGAAGTCCAAACATGCATGTTACTAGAAATGCTCATTCAAAATGAAACATGATATAAACCTAAAGATGATTTTTAAATACCGTAAATGATACCCCACTTGTTTACTTTTCCATTTCACTCTTTGGCGTCTGACTGCCGCCATATTGAATTTTGATGGCTGTGATATCTTTAGTGATCGTCACAAGAATAACACAAATCGATTGACTTAAGAATCGTCAACATCGGCCCACGGGTTTAGTTTCTAGAGCCCCACAAAGAAACATACATACATACGTATATATATAGGATGATAAACACATATACCTTCGCCTTTGGCAGTTAAGTACATTCGCAAATGTGATTGTGCCCTTTAGATGTTCCCAGAAAAATAGGAGGGGAGTTGTACGCATAAGGACGCCTAAATAATAAATACAGAACATGTACAGAAATATATACAGAAGTTGGCCCAGAGCCCAACGACCAGACCCCGACTACTACTTGTATTAGGACCTACTAGACCTTATGCAGGATCTGCTACCACAATCTCCTCCAAACTGCCGCCAAGCAACAGTGTTAGCATTGTTGCAACTAGCAGACAGCACTATAGTCTTAATCCTCCTTATTAAAAAGGCATTAGCTGTCTTGAACTTCCAAATGTTATGGACAGACTGCCCACCTAGTATCAGGTGGCCTGTGTGGCGTTTAGTGTGCTATCTTCCTCTTAAAAAAGGGTCTCTGTGAAAGGTCTGTAAAAGGGTGGACTACTCCAGTCAATGAACAATGTGTGCTTATGTATGTATCAATAAAACATTTTTCCCAGACATAGCCACCACTTCATCAGGGGGGTGTTATATGTTTACCGCATGTATCTGTGTATCTATTCGTGGCACCGTTACTCCCAAACAGACGCTTAACAAAAAGGTAGTTTTATTGGAGCTGGTTCTTAGTTACGTTTGATGAAAATTCGTTTGTTTTGTTTAGAAGTTATAGCTTTGATAGTGAGGATGCCATTATTTCATTGAATTACAATGTGTAACAATGTGCTCAATATTATATTTATTGTTTCAGGTATGTACTGCGTCTAGTTCATTATTGTAAGCTTGAGTAAGTATTGTCATGATGGTATTATTATTAATTGTCGTAATTGAATTGATCGATTGAAACAGTTTTTAATGTTTTTCATTAATTGGTGAAATATTTTGGTCATATTTAACATAGCCAATTTGATATGAGAACGTACAGAATGTCCCAGAACTTGACATAAATATATATTGGAATAATGGTGTAATTTCAATACAATTAATAAAGATTAGATATCAAGGTTTTGTATCACAAAATATAGCTATTTTTAGCTACTACCAGTATCATTAAAATCTTAATAACTCATTAACGTATTGGAAAGTTACTACCTAAAATTCTAAATACATAAAACAGTCCCGTGAATGATTGACTGACAGACATACAACGCACAGCCTAAACCGCTTAGGGACTTGAGATTTGGAGGGAGTATTCCTTGGATGCCCTTGGGCACTAAGAAAAGATTTTCCCAAAATCGACCCCAACGGTAGAAATAGAGGGCCAAAGCTAATTCTTTGCAAAATCGACCCCAACGGTAGAAATAGAGGGCCAAAGCTAATTCTTTGCAAAATCGACCCCAACGGAAGAAATAGAGGGCCATAGCTAATTCTTTGCAAAATCGACCCCAACGGAAGAAATAGAGGGCCAAAGCTAATTCTTTGCAAAATCGACCCCAACGGAAGAAATAGAGGGCCAAAGCTAATTCTTTGCAAAATCGACCCCACCGGAAGAAATAGAGGGCCAAAGCTAATTCTTTGCAAAATCGACCCCAACGGAAGAAATAGAGGGCCAAAGCTAATTCTTTGCAAAATCGACCCCAACGGAAGAAATAGAGGGCCAAAGCTAATTCTTTGCAAAATCGACCCCATCGGAAGAAATAGAGGGAGTAGCCGAAAGCTAATTCTTTGCAAAATCGACCCCAACGGAAGAAACAGAGGGCCAAAGCTAATTCTTTGCAAAATCGACCCCATCGGAAGAAATAGAGGGAGTAGCCGAAAGCTAATTCGTACGAAGTTGCTGGCGTCTCCTATCCAATATGTTTGTCAAGCTCTGGGATCGTGTATGATGAATTATGGTAAATAATGATTGTTCATGTTTTGACAATTACTCTAATTCGAAAACCATTTAGAGGAATAGGGTTTTAAAGCCGTTCTGCATTATTAAGATTTTGAAATATTTATCTATCTCCTTTGTTTGACTTTCGTTTTCGGGTTGAAGCCCTCCTAGGGGTATCTTACGGGTTAGGCGAAAACCGCTTGAAATAGTATGTTAATACACTATTACAATCATTTTTTATCATTAAATATAATAATGTCATCCATAAAATGTCTGTTAAATAAATAAAAATATTAAAACGAAACTATTGGGTCAAATACAAAAATAATGAAATTAGGCCTCTTAAAATTACCTATTCTAAAAACCGTGAGTTATTCTTTTTGGTCGATCCCAATTATGTCATATAACCTGTTTCTAATGTCCTCCATAACCCCTCCTTCTCGAGCCGCATATTCCAAGTACCGTCAACAAAAACCCGAAGGTACGATGCAAAAAGTTAATGGCGTGTTTAATTGACGTTTTTCCCGCCGCCGACCTTGATCACGTTTTTGCCGACGCTCCATTGTGCCGCCCTGACACAAGGGTATCAATGTTTAGATTGCCTGGGTATATTTAATTACGTGTCGCTTACAATGTTTTTAGTACACGGAAAAATACTACGAAACTATCGTTGTTTTTTATTACGAAAATTACGAAAAAGACCGTTGTATAATGACTAGCATAGAGGCATTACATTTTAGTCCTCAGGGTTGGCAAAGCATTTGCAATCTTAGGCTTGCAGTCTTGTGAATGCGAATGCCTATGGGTCACAGTTTCCACTTACCATCAGGTGGCCTGTGCGCTCGTTTGCCTTCTCTATGCCATAGAAAAGATTCCAATAACATAATGTATGAGAGAACATGTCAACTTCCAATTATTATTATTCTGGATTTTAATTTATTTTTAAGATGCCACCAGATGTGTCCCACTGCTGGGGCAACGCCTGCCCCGCTTTTTCCATGTTTCCCTGTTCTTAGCAGTCTCTGGCCAGTCCTTCAAAAAGGAATTGCACTTACAAATAATATTAACTTAGTCTATTTCATCCTTACAAAAAACAAACAGTCTTAAGGGACAAGTGACGTGATCATCCCGCGACTTTGTCCGCCTTTCCCTCCATAATCCTTCTTTATTAAGGCATTGACTGTAATAAGTGGGTAATAATTACTAGTAAATGCAGAGCAAAAACCACCAATCTTCCTGTAATAGCCCGCACCAAAAAAACATCAGTGTTATTACGGTGCTACTAGCTTTTACTAGCGACTTCGCCCGCGTAGAGCATGTAATTATTGTCATCCCACGGGAACAGTACATTTTTCGGGATAAAAAGTAGGCTACGCTCTAATCCAGATTATAATTATTTTATAAAGTGTATGACATTCAGATGAGGGTGTTTAGTCATCCTATTACAAGGAGTGTAGAACCTGTAAGGGTCTGCTCCAAACTGGCTTGTCTTACGGTCAAACAGATGTTAATTGTTAATTGAAAACATAACCTCATAATAATTTAACTATAAGTGAGTAATCTGAGTGCCAAATGTAATCTAGATCCGTTCAGCCGTTCTGGCGTGATTGAGTAACAAGCATCAAAACTTACGCATTTATAATATTAGTAGCGCCCCGCCCTCGCTTTGCTTTCGTTTATATGAGTTTTATGTCAAACCCGTACTTGCCGTATATATTAAATAATTTATTATATATCGAAACCTTTCTTTTGAATCACTCTATCTATTGCTGATACTGCATTAAATTCCGTTGCGTTTAAAAGATCCAAGCGTACAGACATCAGGAGCGACTTTGTTTTATATATACTACTAGAGGACGTCCGCGACTTCGTACGCGTAGAATTCGTTTCCTGCTACTCCCCCTATTTTAACCCCTTAGGGGGTGTTATTTCAAAAATCCTTTCTTAGTGCTCACTTACATCTTGACAGGAACCCTTGTATCAAATATCAAGTTTCTAGGTACAGTTGTTTCGGCAGTACATTGTATATAAGTCAGTCAAGTTTGATAAAGAAGTTAGATTACAACGTTGTATATCTGGAGACCATGTCGAACCCATTGGTTGTGGCATTCCACAAACACGAATCGCTGCGCAATAAAGGAGAGTCAAATTAGACAGATCGACCAAGCAACGCCCTTGATACTTAAGAATTAACACATAAGGAAATTGTTGTAGGGAATGTGTTCAGCATGCAACATACTCAACCTAAGATAAGTGGCTCGAAATGGCAGTAGTAGAGCATCCTTGCTGATTGCCCTGATTTCCCTGGTGGTGCAGTGAGAACACTAACCCCTGCCGGGGGAATAATGAACACTTTCAATTACTATGTGCAGAGAGTTCTGATTACTGGGGTGGTATTCCTTGAAATAAAAATGAGGTAGAGCGGGGAATGAATGGTGAGGTTACAAGAATCAAGTCATTGTCGGTCTTCAGTCTTACAAATAATTCTAATTTTAGTATTAGTTAAGTTTGTCACTTTTTTGTTTTCTACATGATATGTATGAAAGTTGACATAAGCGGTCGAGATATCTGACATCGGCTAACAGAACATCGCTTCCGCTTTAAACCATTCGTGTCACTGCTAGATCACGTGACTCTTCGTACACGTCATCTACCAGTGACGCGATTGGTTTAAAAACGAAACTAATAGAAACGGCTAGGTCCCCAAGACGCTCAAGTATCGTTTCGTTTCGTTTTTTTATATGGCAAGAAAAAAGCAAATAAGCACCAGATTGTCTGGTGGTAAGTGGGATATAAAACCCATAGACGACACGCTGGCCTAGCTGGTAGTGACCCTGCCTACGAAGCTAGCGGTCCTGGGTTCAAATCCCGGTAAGTGCAGATGTTTGTGTGATGAACGCGAATATTTGTTCCTGAGTCATGGATGTTTTCTATGTAAGTATATATTTCTCTATATAAGTATTTATATCGTTGTCTAGTACCCATAGTACAAGCCTAGAGCTTAGTTTGGGACTAGGTCAATTGGTGTGACATTGTCCCCTGATATTTATTTATTTATTTTATTTATTTATAGAGTTTTTTATTCTCTAACCTACAAATTTAAGACTGTAACCCTAAGACCCCAAAGGCTTCTTGAATTATTAGTAATGTCTACTGTTAAGTTTAAAATAAACGAGTAAAAAATGAATTGTGAATTTGACGAACTCATTACAGCCAAGTTAAACCCAGCATAATAAATTATGTCAAAGTAAATAATCGATTTTCTGTAAGAAAAACTCTACGAAAGCCATAAATCAAATTGATCGACTGCAAGAATAATTCTCAACGCTCCTACTCTTTATTTGCAACTTCCACGTCTGTTTAAAATTTGAGATTTTTTTTTTTTTTTATGGCATAGGGAAGGCTGACGAGCACACAGGCCACCTGATGGTAAGTGGAAACTGTGACCCATAGACATTCGCATTCACAAGACTGCAAACCTAAGACTGCAAATGCGCTGCCAACCCTGAGGACTAAGATGGAATGCCTCTATGCTAGTTATTACACCGGCTGTCTTATCCCCAAACCGGAACACAACAATGCGAACACTGCTGTTTGGCGGTAGGTTAATGGATAAGATGGTGGTAGTGATCCGGACGGACCCCGCACAAGGTCCTACCACCCGCAAACCTAAAGAGTAACTACTTTGTGTTCTGATAGTCGTTCTAAGTCGCGTGGCCTAGTGGTAGTGAACCAGCCTTCATGGTACAAGTTTAGAGGTTAGTTTGGGACTCGGTTAATTTGTGTGAGGTCTCTTAATATTCATTTATTAAACAATTAACTAACCAGCTAATATCAATCGACTGCCGATGGACTGCTAGTCTGTGGTGCGTGAATAAGGTTTATGTTTGTTTATTTTACCCCCGACGTATGTATATGTATGTATGTGTGTCTGTGTAAATGTACGCCTATCTATCTATATAAGTGTGAGATTTTTATAGCTAGGGTTCATTATAATCGGTTAAGGTAACAGCAATGAAAGTTTGTGACGTCATTATGTCGAGGTGTTTACCTTTTGAATACGAGTAAGTATGGGCGACATTTTACCAATGCAGTGCATTAGAAATGATATTAAATGAAAGAAAAGGAAAAAGCAGTAAACCCAGCTGGTGATGGCCGCAGTCTTGCAGGACTGCTGCGCAGCGCTGGTTTTCAGTTTCCTCCTTTTTGTACTAAATATTTTAGTGGTGTTAGGACCTTG
Source organism: Acleris sparsana (assembly GCA_923062465.1). Classification (NCBI taxonomy): domain Eukaryota; kingdom Metazoa; phylum Arthropoda; class Insecta; order Lepidoptera; family Tortricidae; genus Acleris; species Acleris sparsana. The sequence goes on from OV281297.1 coordinate 17,694,571, forward strand.
TGCAGGGTCCGTTCGGATTGTTACCATCCTATCCATTAACCCACCGCCAAGCAGCAGTGTTCGCATTGCTGTGTTCCGGTGTGGGGATAAGACCACCGGTGAAATTACTAGCATAGAGGCATTCATATCAGTCCTCAGGGTTGGCAACGCATTTGACGTCTTAGGATTGCAGTTTTGAGATTGTAGTCTTGAGATTTAAAATGTCTATGGGTCTCAGATCCCACTTACCATCAGGTGGCCCCAATTAAAAAAAAAAACAGTGACAGTGACAAAAAGTTGTCCTTACAATTGCCAAAGAAATGCAAAAAATACCTATACGTATATCGCTTTTTATTTTCATTGATAATTTTCTTTACATTTTCATACTAAATATTTTCAACTCCTTATTTAGACTAATGCTTCGAACCGGATCTCCTCGTTCCCGCAACGAACCGCGATGCACTTTGAAAGAGCCTCGTAAAAAATAATAATGCAGGAGCGAGACCCCTTATTACCACACCCAACTAGAGCGAGAGAGTTAACAGGCTGTTAGACAGAGGAGCAAATTGAGGATTCCCAGTGACATTTAATGTAATGTCTCCTGGAGGCGTTGATTTTTACGGCATTAGCGTGGGGTGTTTGCAAAAAGGCTTTGGTATCTTTTTTTTGTAAACAACGGTAATGAGATATTTAGCTTCCTACGAAGTCCTTTTATAAAAAGTTTGGCAGCGTTTTAAGTGGAAAGGCGTTAAGATATTTATGAGATACTTGTACTGTTTAATTCTTCGTCAGTGTATTTTTTATTTTTTTAAGATTTTGTTCGTTTTTCACCCCTTAAGGGGTTGGCAATTAATATTAGAATAGGTTCCTAACCTATATGTACGTATTTCCACACGAGTATGTCTAATTTTAACTTTTAAATCAATGTCGAGCATATACTTTTTGTTGTGCTTTTCAAAGTTCTAAATATCCTACTATAAATGCAAATGTTTGTGTGTATGTGTGTGTGTTAATTTGTTACTCCTTCTCGCTGCAACAGCTTATACCCTGGACTAACACACAGGGTTCATTTTATTCCGAGAAAATTAAAAGTTCCCGAGACGCGGGCAGAAGCTAATTTTTAATAAAAATGAGTGCAAATGTATTTCTTTTTCTAAACAGTAATTGTTCAAAGCTATCGCAGTTCAAACAATGAATCCTTCAGGCGTGTTACTCGGTCCCAGGGGAGGCTTAGCGGATATTCCACGGGCTACGGAAACTAGGTGACAACTGGCAACCCCGGGATATTCTATTTTTATTTAATATGAACTTCATTTTGTTGCGAACTTCATAGTTATAAGGTATTTGGAAAGTAGCATTATGAACATTTGTTTAAAGAGAGAAATGCTTTTCTTTTCTTTTGTTTTTTTCCGAGTTATCAAGCAAATACAGTTTCATGCGTCAGTAATTTAGTAAGTAATATTATTATGGTAACTTAGGATTTTTTGAGGTTATTTGGTAGTATCGGGCTATTTATATCTCACATGCAAAGAAAAAGCAGTTTCAATCATTGTTAAGTAGTTGCCATTTACTATGAGACTTTATGCTACGAAATGAATAAAGTTTTCTAAAGTTAAAGTTAAGCTAAAGCTAATAATTAATTAATAAGGGCATACGATTTTAATTTTATAACATTAAATATTACATCAGCAATACATATGGTTTTTGAATTACTCGTTTATTCCATTTCTAATTTGTTTTCAATAAACAATAGTTTCCGCCCTCAGATTGAGGTCACTTCCAATCAAAAGCTATAAGAAAGTTTGTATAGCCTGTTTGGGTATCCCACTTCTGAATTAAGTCTTCCCCTCTTTTCCGCCATTTGTGGTTTTACTTAAAAATACAAGCTCTCCTTATAGATTCGGAAGATGTCACCACGCCAAGACTGTCCAATTATTCTGTGTGTAGTTAGTTCCGATACCGGCGGCAACTAACAGAAGAGTTCTCGAGGGGACTCGGCCTGAGAGGTACAAAGGGCTGGAAACGGAAGAGGCTAGTAGCTTAAGTCTCGGGCTAACGCGTTTTTTTCATTTAACATGATCATTTCTTGCAAGTCAAATGAATATGTCCATAGGATTGGGCTGTTTGGGATCGTTATTAAGAAAAAAAACGATACAAAAAAAATGTGGAATATCTCACACAAATTCACCTAGTCCCAAATTAAGCTCTAGCTAATAATTAATGTGGTGCCTGAGAGCGCTCATTCCCAAAATACCAGATTCTCAATACAGGGACTCGTATCGGGATCCCAAAACTATGTATAATATCTTCAAATTCTGGTAATTTAGAAAACAGCAGCTGAGAGCTGATCTGATGATGAGATTGGAAGGTGATAACAAAATCTCAGGACTTGTTAGATTAATCTCAACAAGGTGCTGAATGCTGATGTTTAGGCAAACAACGCTTGTCTCACATAAATGTATTATAAATTGAAAAATTGCAAAACGTCCGGCAACTCTACCATTACCTAGCGAAACTAAGTGGGACCAAACTTTGAAAATAGTGTCGAAGTTCCATTAGACCGCATGTATGCACTGCTTTTGCATTTCGCATGTGAACAGACCAACTAAAAGCTGCCTAGAAACACTTCACATTTTGTATGTTATTAGCGCCTTAAATAACCATGTGTTGCATAGAAGAAAACACATGTTTGTCAGTAACTAGATAACCGCAGCTGACCGAAATGTTCCGATTGTGCCGATGTTATGATTTGGATTTCCCTATTTGTTTCATATTTGAAAAGTCTGTGTTTTTTAATAGTTGAAGCTACTTCCTTAAAAGAGATATAACGCAAACTTACTTAAAACCACTTAAAAACTGATGCCAAACTGAGACTGATAATCTCACACAAATTGACTTAACTAGCTCCAAGCTAATTTCCAATCTGGTACTATGGGTACTAGGCCACAAAACCAGAAACCAAACCTAAGACCTCCGCTAGCTAGCTTCATAGGCAGCGTCACTACACTACCAACTAGACAAGGCTCACCGCGTCAATATTGTGACGTAATACTTTCCGCTTGCGCTTATGCCTTAAGCCTAAGACGTGAAGGGCAGCCCTTAAGTGACAACCCTGCGGTTTATTGTTACTATTTGTTCTGTCGTGTGCGTTATAAGTGTTATGAAAATAATGGGGCACGTGCGAAGGTGGAACACGAGGATTGTGGGACCGGCCTCGCCAGGTGACGATGATCGTTGCAGTGTTATTATCAATTTATTTCTTTAATTCTTGACGGTCAAAATTATGAAGAACTAATGAGAGAGTCAAGCTTCCAAATACAAAGTTATAAGTTTTCGTGTTAGAATGTAATGTTTGCGTTTACGTGAGCATGTAGCAACTGGTCTAGCCTCACACTAAAGATTCCGTTGAATTTTCAAGCTCCTAATTTATTTGAAGTTGGTTAAAATCGTATACTTATGCACGAAACATATGAGTCTAACAATATGTTATCTGTATCAGTTTATTTATTTATTTATAAAGACACACCAACAGTAACATGAACAGATTACATTAGTAGAAATAGAAGTCACATTCCCGTTTATGCACCAATTATAGGCATGCAACAGATTTGGCACAGAGAGTACAAACAATTAAAAACTAAAATTTCCAGACAAAATTAACAAGCAAAACTAAAATATAACTCAAAAAAAAAAACTAATGTATAAACAGTGATTGCGTGCTCTATAAGTTAGGGGTGAGCGGTGACGATGGTTCCAGCAGTCTACGTCACAGAACTGATATGAACTCAGATAAATGACAATGCAACGGGCCTTGGCTAGATTGTATTGCTTCTGCAAACGGTAGAGAGGCAAGGATTTTTCCAGCTTAGTCCCGATCAAGGCGGAAGAACGTGAGACGTCATGTCCTTGTACTGAGTTTCAGGACAGCAAAATTTAGTTTAATTTAATTAGTTATCACTGATATTTCTTTACCTTGATTATTTAATCTAACATTAATTTAAGCTATATTTAGGTTTTTTTTAAACTTGCATGATATATTGATAACATTTTCTACGCATTGACGTTTGTCTACGCAAAGATCAGATTCCCACGCGCGGCCGTCGACCCCAACGGTACCCGAGCCTTCGTTCCTTGCATGTCAATTAACATGCAAACACACCTTATCACAACTGGAGAGGATTCAAATTCGTTTGTTCTAGGTTATGGAAACGAGTTACGTTCCGTGCCAGGGTCCCTGATTTGCATACGAAATAGAGGCAATATGGAGTTGTTGGATTTGTATTGGGATAGGGTTTAAGTTTGTTTGATTCATTACGGTTTTTTTATGAAAAGTGGTTTTGCGATTCATGTCGTATTGTAATGATATAAAGTATCATTTTCGTTATTGTTTTTTGTAGAAGGCGTTTAATAAATAACGAAATAACTTACAAACGATCTTAATTTGGTCAACGTTACGGACAAGAAACGTAGTTTCCATGATTACCGAAGCAGTTAAAAAGTCTATAGCATGCATGCTTGTATATCAAAATAGTATGTATGTTACACTTTAAAGGTCTCCCCAGACATATCGACGCGGAATCGGCTTGAACCGGTAAGAAAAAGTTTTATGTCCATGCAGTAAGAGCGAAAACGACGTCGTTCCGTTCGCAACGCCGAATCGAGCCGAGCCGAGCCGAGCGACGCCTTTTTCACTCTCACGGCACGGACATAAAACTTTTTCTTACCGGCTCTAGCCAATTCCGCGTCGATACGTTTGGGGAGACCATAACTCTTGAAACTATTAAACCAATTTAAAAGCATGCGAGTGTCCGAAAAAGTATAATGTTACTAGGCGACCTGTCAGGCTTTTATTTATAACTTCTTAGATTTCCATTTGTAGGTCCCATAATGAATGCATCCCGGGTACGTTATCTTACCATACCTATCTATATGTATGACTGTTTGTATGCCTGTACAGTGTTAGTCTCAGTATGTATAATTTCAATGTGAATTCAGTATTAGGCACTTAGTGCCGCTAATTTGTCAAGTTATGGCACTTGCCATAACCGTCTCACAACAGTACTAGGCTAACCTAGGGACCCAGCCAAGTTGCTTCCTATTTAAAGACTGTGTCAAAATGTACGTAGGTACCTGATTTGTAGTGTATGTACGTGAAATGTGTCAAAATGTACAAAACACAAACATGTTATTTTTTTCTTGCTACACTCTTTTACGAGACGTCACTTGGTTAAACGCCATCGTCAGATTAGTATTCTTTTAAATAAAACAAACGAAAACATCTCCACCCACAGTATCTATTTTCACATACTTATGTATGGCTTCTACTCGTATCTATTATTATTGAGGGGGGGTTTGAGATGGGCCTTGTGTGCCACTTCGACCATTGCTGATCTTTTGTGGCAGCCCTTTCTTTAGAGCTCACCGCAAAGGCCCGTTGCATCTAGGAATTTCCAGATGCTTTGGGCAGTGGAGGAGGAGGTGAGGAGTTGTATCTCTTGTGGGTCCATACTATGTCGCCCTAAGTAGATACTTCTAATGCGCATTAGTGGTCCGCATGAACAGAGGAAGTGCAATGCTGTCTCCTCTGTCACCTGACAGTACCTGCAGTGGTCCGCATGAACAGAGGAAGTGCAATGCTGTCTCCTCTGTCTCCTGACAGAACCTGCATGTCGCGTCTTGTTTCATACCCATTAGAAACAGATGTCTGTTTGCAGTGGCCAGTTAGGATCCTGGTCACTGCACAAGTCTTTTCTCTTTTGAGTTGTAGAATCTCTTTGGAGATTTTGCTTCTGAACCCTTTTATTAGTGATTTCGAGTGATTTTGTCCTTTTTTGGACTTCCACTTTACTCGTATCTAACCCTTTTTTCCCTTTTAATAGAATGAAACTTATTCAAGGGCTTTGGTCATTATACTTAGCTTATAAAGACAACTTTTTTTTACGACGATACGATATCAAAAAAAATGTCACTCAGAGGGTTATGGAGAGGGCTATGCTCGGGGTTTCTCTGCGTGATAGAATCAGAAATGATGATATCCGCAGTAGAACTAAGGTTACCGTCATAGCCCTAAGAATAGCTAAACTGAAGTGGCAGTGGGCGGGGCACATTGCTCGCAGGACTGATGGCCGATGGGGTCAGAAGGTTCTGGAGTTGCGTCCGCGGACCGGAAGACGAGCTGTAGGTAGGCCTCCAACAAGATGGAGTGACGACCTCGTCAGGATCGCGGGACCGCGGTGGATGCGAGAAGCACAAGACCGGTCTGAGTGGAAACCCTTGGGGGAGGCCTATGTCCAGCAGTGGACGTCTTTCGGCTGACATGTATGTATGTGTATGATATCAAAATATAGTCATAAGTAACAAACGAATAAACACTCGCTCGTTTGTAACATAAATGCGATGACATTGTAAGGACGTTAATTTGGTTCGACCTTGATCTTGACCGGTACCTGTTTAACTGCGTCGCACTCGCAATTTATGTTAGAGTACTGTTGTTATTCTCACTGTGGTCCAACTGGTGGTAATTACTGTACAAGCTATTTCTACTGCTAATGTTCTAAAAGCACAACGTATTTGTTGAACTGAGGCCTTATTCTGAATTGTTTTAACACCTATTGTTATAGTATTGTTTTTGACTCGGCCGGCATAGTCTTTGCTTTCTAGTTGTAGGGTAAAAGTACCGATTGTGGCCATTGTACCCTTTTTTGCCACTTAAGGATGAAATGTAAATAATTAAGATTGAAGATTAATATTAAGATAAAATATGAAAGTATTTTTGTAATTAAATAATGCTTTATATTAGTTAAAATGTAGAGTGACAAAAATCTGTATTTTTACCCTACTCGTAAGAGCTATCGTAATGTCGACAATATGATAACAATACGGGAAAAGATAATGGTAAGGTCCCTGTGGTGGTACCCTGAGTCATAAAGATGTTCACGGAAATTATTTTTGAAACTTCCTTATGTAAGCCTTATTGATTTGTATTCATTAGTCCTGTTATTAATCATCATCATCATCATGTCAGCCGAAAGACGTCCACTGCTGGACATAGGCCTCCCCCAAGGCTTTCCACTCAGACCGGTCTTGTGCTTTTCGCATCCACCGCGGTCCCGCGATCCTGACGAGGTCGTCACTCCATCTTGTTGGAGGCCTACCTACAGCTCGTCTTCCGGTACGCGGACGCCACTCCAGAACCTTCTGACCCCATCGGCCATCAGTCCTGCGAGCAATGTGCCCCGCCCACTGCCACTTCAGTTTAGCTATTCTTAGGGCTATGTCGGTAACCTTAATTCTACTGCGGATATCATCATTTCTGATTCTATCACGCAGAGAAAGTCCGAGCATAGCCCTCTCCATAGCGCTCTGAGTGACTTTGAGCTTCCTTATGAGGCCCACTGTTAGCGCCCACGTCTCAGATCCGTAAGTCATCACCGGCAACACACACTGGTATATTGATTTGTATTCATTAGTCCTGCTATTAATATTAAGAGAATACTAAAAAATCTTAGTGCTATAATTTAAAATTATGTACATTTGAAATTATCTGGTGGCCCAAGACACAGGCTGTGCCTAGTTTGGGAACCCCTGTTGATGACTTTACCTTAATAAGTTTTCTTTTTACAAATAATAATCTTATCTTATCTTTTGTATACGTTCCCAAGGCGTCAAAAATAACTAAAATGCCCCACCGCCACTGATCATAAGGTCTATCTATACTATATTTGGCGCGAATGGCTGTATAGATATTAATGCCTTTGACTACACAGTTGAGGGTTGCGGTATTTTTGAGTGTATTGGCAAAGTCAATAATGCACACTTATTATTTCAATTGTTTGTTATTTACATTGATGATAGAAACTTAGCTACGGCGTTCCGTAACTTTTAATGTAGTTGCTTGTAAATAGAGCAAGCGTTGGAAAATTCGAATCCTAAATAGACCGAAAAAACGTGCTTAACGAGACCAAACTCGGTGAGTCTATGCTGAAACATCAGCGGAGTTCGTGTTGTCATTAGATAAGAACTAAGACAAGGTACATTTTCAATCCTTTGTGGTGAGAGTACCGAGACCGACCAAAGGAGAGAGCATCTCGGGCCGACGACGGGTGTCATATTTCGGTGAAATTGTGGCGCGAATAACCGCGTGGTTTAATAATTATTAATGACGTTTCGTTTAAGTATAGTTTCCTGAAAAAAAAAGATCTACTTTATTATATACTATTGCAACTTTTATCACTGTTATCAGATGTAAATAATCTAAATATATAAAAGGAGAAACTGACTGACTGACTGACTGACATATCAACGCACCGCCGAAACTACTGTACCTAGAAACTTGAAATTTGGTACAGGTGTTCCTTTCATGATGTAAGTGAGCACTAAGAAAGGATTTTCCGAAAATCGACCCCCAACGGGAATAAAAGGGGGAGTACTGGGAAACTAATTCTACGCGTACGAAGTCGCGGGCGTCCGCTAGTATATTATATTGCAATTTTTACAACATTTTTATACATTTTGTAAACAAATGACAAACGCGCGCATTTATAACTCCAAACGAGGCAATTTCCGATGTTAATTAGTGCATTAATCACTTTCTACGTGAATACTTTGAAATATGGCTCTTGTGTGTTTCTTGTGGCGATTCACGATACAATCGAATAATGAATGAGCGTTACACAGATAGCTGCGTCTGCGTCATAGAATTATTTATTTGTATGAGAGCTACAGTGTAACCTGTCTTATAATAATGGTTTTAAAAAACTATGGCGGAGGCAAAAATAAGTGAACCCACGGCACAACTGACCACCATTAGTATCATAAATTTGTGGTTGATTTAGGTTATGATAAGAATTCTCTAGCTTGCCCAAAGGTCTAAAACGCTCTGAAATAGGAGCTCCGCGGGATAGGAGCTTGGCTTTGTTAAATATGAATCAGAAGTAGTTTTTGTGAAAAATTTAATCTTTAGCCTTTTAATAGATAGTATCGTAATATCTTGTGACACTAATTCAAGCAGCTTGACCTAGCAAATCGCTAGTAAAAGCTATCAATCAGGCATTCATATCGTTGTCGTCGATCGGTCACAGCGTCAACTCACGCGCAAAAACACAAACATAGCTCCTAAGCATTCATTACTTGTTTGATGTTTACGTACGATGGCTGACTTCCCGAGCAAAAACCAACTTAAAGTACTTAATTTTAAGGTTTGAATGGTTGTTTCAATGGACGTATCGGTCGATTTGTTTATATGTGCGCGTTACGTTGTATTGAATTGGAACCGTCATGTTCGAAATTTAAAGTTCAAATTTCATTCATACTTACCTGTGTTCGGATCTGTCGTTTTGTGTATCATTAAAAGCACGTAGCCTTTTAACTTGAGTTCTATGTAGTTGGTTTTAAGGTTGGGTTTGTGTCGTGTTCGGCCGGTGAGTCGTACCACTCGGTGCCAGGCGGCGCAGGCGCAAGAATGCGCGAGTACTGTTACGAACGAGTATCGATTGTTAGATACAAAGATCGGCTGCGTTCGGGTTTGATCGCGATTTTTCGGAGAATCGCATGAATGACTTGACAGGCGCGGTAGCGTGGGTAGTGGGTAGTGTTTGGATTTGAATGGGTTCATATCCGACTCTAAAGCTGCTCTCCACCGAAGGATCGCGATTAAAAATTCTCACTACAATTCGTCTCGCCTTATATCGCCTTGCCTCGCTGGTGGAATAGCATCTTAAGGGCTTAGTTTTGAGGTCTCCCCTGGGCCCACTTAAGACTATTTTATTAATATGAGACATGTCTGGTTTCTTTTATAAAACTTCTTAAACTGTTATTATAGTTGTTTTCTATTTACCGTCGGATTGACACTTCAAGTTTATTTTAGACCAATGACGTTATTATAATGTATTCTTCAGAGTTTTACGTATACGAAACCAAGACCAAGACTAATTGGTTTTAAAGTATGTTGACGTATCGTGTTGTTGAGTATATAATGGAGGAATAACACTGATGTTATGACTATGAAAGATAAGAACCCGGATGTTAAGTTGTTGCTTGTCGTCCTAATGGGCACGACAAGGTTCGATTCCCATGCCATATTAGACTAATGTTCAAGTAATATAAAGCTTTTAGGTTAATACCTTGTTCATGAATTCATGATTCAGAGATTCAGACCTAATTAATTGCTATTTTTTTTATGGCATATAGAAGGCAAACGAGCATTCAGGCCACCTTAAGGTAAGTGGAAACTGTGACCCATAGACATTCGCATTCACAAGACTGCGAGCCTAAGACTGCAAATGCGTTGCCAACCCTGAGGACTAAGATGGAATGCCTCTATGCTAGTCATTACACCGGCTGTGTTATCCCCAAACCGGAACACAACAATGCGAACACTGCTGTTTGGCGGTAGGTTATTGGATAAGATGGTGGTAGCGATCCTGACGGACTCTGCACAATGTCCTACCACCCGCGTTTTTCTCATAAATAAATATTTTACACTCGTACTCGTTCTTTTTTAAACTCGTAGAGTTATTTTAGCGAATTAATTAATGTTAATGTATTTTTACTAAAACTATGCAAATTAGGATTAATTCATAAACATCAATTTTCATCACAAACTTTCTTATCCTTACAAATGCGTTAGTATGTTTGTTTGTTCCTGTTACACGTGAAATTTACTACAGATAGTTTACAACCATAGACGTTTGTGTCAATTAGGAACAATCATTCTTACTTTCGTAATATGGTTGTAATATATTGTTAATTTAACCATATGGTTTCCTAAACAATTCAAGTTACAACCTGCCACAAATATCAAGATTATACACGTCAATACACACTCTTATCTCTTCACCGCTAAAGTCGAATTCGGACATCAACATAGATCTGTCGCCGACTGTATACACTATGAAGCTACGTGACTTATCTCGAGTCCCATCCATTGTACTCGCCGAATTAATTTCGCACATACAATACAGCGTACAAGTGCGCTTAATGAGGGCGGAGACGATTGCTGACGCCGTCAGAACAAGCAATGGACGCTTTAATTAATTTCAAGACGTGTTCGCTTGCGGTTATGGCGTAGCATTACTTGTTCATTATGTTGACTTGAATATCGTGTATGTAGTTACAGAGAATTATTTGAACCACAATATTGTAGTGTTTGTTTGAAACCAGAGTTCTTTACCTATTGCTTCGATATAAGTACAGGGAGGTACTCAATAAACTGTACCGTCAGCGTCATATAGTTGGTAGCATCCAAAGTAGCCAAATGTTCGTTAGACGTCATTATTACCGTTGTAACAAGGGCGTGTAACGAACTATTTGGCTACTTTGGATGCTACAAACTATATGACGATGACTGTACATATTGAAAGGGAAGAAATTTTAGGTTAATTTATCGGTAAAACATTTATTTTTATTCTTTTTGCCATTGTTTTTTTTACTCATACTTGAACTATTAAAAAAAATTCAGTAAGTACACTTACTTGACGGTGTAAATTTGATTTAATTGCTTCAGTTAGGGTTATAATAATTGATAAACCAATATCTGAGTAACTGCTTTTTTTGTGGAAAATTACTACAAAAATATCATTTTGGGTTCTAAAAAAAACGATTACCTCAATTTTTTTTTATCATCTTTAGATCTAATTTTTTTGCAAAAACAATCGAATTAACCACATGACCCTATTACCTACTACAAACATTGTGCTCTATGACACACCCCGTATAAAAAAATATATCACCCAACCAACCATCCTGTATAGCCTCAAATAAAAACTTTCGGTAGGTATAGGTAATAGAAATACAGGCAATTTCAGGCAGCTATAAGCAATTACAGGCAGTTATAGGCTGTTGTGGGGTCGAATAACTGATCCTCGATATCCAGCCGCGAGATCGACCGCCGGCTTGTTTACTGTCCCCGGGGCCATCACGAACACTAGTGGCTTGGTACTGTGAAGGTTGAAGACCTCCACTTCACGTCTATGGCTCGATATTTAAAATAGGAACACTCCTGAAAATAACAGCTTAGTTAGGTGTCATAGATAAACTAGAGATCTCTTACGGTTTTGTAACGGATCCTTTTTTACTAATGATATTTTCCAAGACATAAAGTTTCTTATTTGTGTCAGAAATACAACCGTGCATATGTAAATAAAATGTTAAAGAACGTATTTATTCAGTAAGTGGGAACATTTTTTACACATCCATAATACGAGTAGGTATTGAATCTGCTACAAATACAAAGACAAATACCTCTACCACGACCAATATATTAAAAAAAAATGCCCAGGTCCATACTCAACGCGATTTTCCACGTCTCCCGGGTGATTGGCGCCCAAGAGCTAATCCTTATTGGTATTGACACGTCCCCCTCAACACCCCCCCCCCCCCCCCCCGTCCCCCTAACACGCAGTTTACATACTGTTAATTACGCTAACCTGGGTACTGTTTGTCAATTATTAATGTAATCACTCAATAATTAGAGAGATAAAAACCCTTCGATATAATGGTAACCCCTTTTTCTTATTTTGAATCACCGCTAGATAACCTGCTTTCAAATAACTAAAAAACCGCAGCCAAATCAGTGCACCCGTTTAAGAGCTCCGGTGCCACAGACATACACACACATATAGCGATCAAACTTATAACACACTCTTTTATCACATACACCGGGTTAAAAAAAAAAGATCATGATACAATAATATGTAGCGTTTATTAGGTCAATTGTATTTTTTCATTTGTTATATCATAGAAAGAAAGAAGAAAGAAAAGAAAAATACATTTATTCACTAACCACAACAAAACACAGAAAAAAAAAAGTAAAAACAGTAAACTAAAACTAAAACAAAGTGGTGGTGTGTCTTCGTGGCAGTGAATCGGATACTGGCTCAGCATGATGCTGAGGTGCTAAGCACCTGCAGCGCTGATTTTCAGCCAGCACCGAGTGTGACAGACAGACGGAACGCTATACAAACTAATAAATAAATGAAACGTATATACTATTAAACAAATACTTATAGTGAGACCTTATAAAAAGATATAATGAGGGACATAAAACATTACATAAACATATATTAAATAGTAAAAGACCTACTTAGCTAGTATACAGCATAGACCGTTCATAAAATAAAACTACAAATAAAAAGACAAATAAAAAAGAAAAGAAGATACTTAGTGCTGGATAGGAAATTAGGATTTTTGGAGCGTCAACAAATAACCCTTAAGCTTACGCTTAAAGGTGTACCTGCTAAGCGCTCCTTGGATGGGAGGAGGGAGATCATTCCAGCACTTGGACGCCGCGAACTTGAAACTACCGCGAAAAGCCGCGGTTCGGTGCAGCGGCACAATCGCCCTACATTTAAACCGGCGCACACTACTCGTCCACTGGACCTTTTTAAAGAGGTACGACGGGGTCTCATGCTGCACTACACCGAACATAAGGGTCGCCAGGTGCATGCGCCTCCGCGCAGACATGTTTAGCAAGTTAGCGGCGTTCAAATACGGAGTGATGTGGGAGCGGGGAGGGACTCTGAAACAAAAACGAGCACATGCGTTTTGAACTCGTTGTATTAGCCTCTTGGATCGACCAAGTATGCAACCATCATAAACGACATCGCAATAGTTTAACCTTGATAATATAAGTGATTCACACAGGTGGACACGCAGATCAACACTGAGGTAATCACGAATATTATAAAGGATTTTGAGGCGGTAAAAGCAGTTGCTAACGACTCTAGCTACGTGGCTCTCAAAGCGCAGCTCACTGTCCATAAGTAGGCCAAGGTTACTTGCTTCGACCACCCGCTCTATTGGTTCGCCCATGATAGCTACATCCCCGGTCGCCAGGCTATCCAGAGTTTTACGGGTTTGATGTCTCGATCCAAACACTAAATATTTGGACTTCTTGGGATTGAGTACGAGGCAGTTCCTACCCGACCAAGACGCAACCCGATCGAGGTCAGCATTGATGTTCTCTACGGCGGTGACTGTATCTGAGGGTGCGCTGGAAGCGTAAAGTTGCAAGTCATCGGCGTAGAGGTGGTACTTACTGCTCTTTATACTGGAAATAATATCACTGCTATAGAGTATAAAGAGCAGAGGACCCAGGATCGAACCCTGCGGCACTCCTCTGGTCACAAGACCAGGAGAGGACAGCATAGCACGACCTGGCACTGTGAGTAACTCGACCGTCTGCGCTCGGCCTGACAGATAACTGTCAAACCACTTGACCGCTGCGACATCAAACCCGTAAAATGACATCTTCGATAATAGTAAGGGCACGCTAATGCAATCGAAAGCCCTAGAGAAATCCAATAGTACTAAAATAGTACTTTGACCAGCATCCCGAGCCTGTAATATATTATCGACTACATCGAGCAGCGCAGTAGCAGTCGATCGACCCTTGCGAAAGCCCGACTGTAGTTCAGGTAGGATGCTGTTTCTCTCTAGGTATTCCGACAGCTGATTGCAAATTACCCTCTCTATTATCTTTGATGAGCAAGGAAGGATGCTGATAGGACGGAGGTCAGACATTTCAAGCTCGACTGTGACGAAAGCATGCGCCCCGAGGTCCGGGATATGCTTCACGTCCACAGTCACAACGCGAGCACAGTCGCACAGTCACAACGAGAGAATTGTCGTTTCACTGTGGCTCGTGAAATGAGTCGGGTCGCGTACATGTTGAGTCAAGCTTACAGTTGCCAAAAATTGTGTCAGACATTTAAATTTAAAGTCATTTTTGTCGGAACAGTTTATGTTAAAGTCGCCAAGTAAAATAAGTCGGTCGTAATTTTTAAACGAAGTAATCGAGTCAGTCATAGCGTCAAAAAAAGGGTCGACATTTAACCACGGAGGGCGATATGCGGTGCCTATGACTAAGGTTTTGCAATTAACCGTTGTTCGAATCCACATTTGCTCGACAAGAGCGGCAGGCGGGTGCGATAGGGAGCGGGCGCTTATGCCCCGGCGCAAATACATCCCGACTCCGCCGCCTCTCGTGCGAACCCCGGCCGGTCGCGGCACGTGCCTCAGTCTGTAGCCGGGCACCGCGGGCGCGCGTCCTTCCTCCCCAGTCCGCAGCCAGGTCTCGTTGATGGCCACAATGTCTACGTCAGTCTCAGTTATAGTCCCAATCAACTCGTCGTGCCCCGTACCGAGAGATCCAGCATTAAATAAACCAATTTTTAAATTGTTACAACGAAGCATCACAGAGAAAAGAAATAATATTAGAACAATAACAAAGGAATAGCTGTATACACGTAAGTAAAGTGCAATTATAAAAGAGTGACAAGTGATATAGTGGCGTACAAATAATAGACTTACTTACACTTACATATATAATGTTGTTCCAGAGAGGGTTAAAAATCGGTGCATGGATGAAATGCCCATTCACTCCCACGATGACACACCAAAAGCAATATAATTCAAACAAGAAGGCCACAAAAACAAGGTAAATTTTACACATAATAAGTGCAGATAAACATTTAACAATAGTAAGGACACAATACAATAAACAATAATTACTCTTTTTTAGGACTCCACAAGATAAAAAAACAAAACAATAACAACTAAAGGCGAGCCTGGGCGGCCGCAACAGGCCCAAAAATATGGAGGTCAACCAAGCGACGCAAACGATGACTTGGCTGCCCGTCGGCTTGCCGGGCGAAGACCTTGCCGTCGCGGGTCCAGACGAAGCGCCAGGAGGCGGCGCGCGCGGCCTCGCGGGCCCGCTGGAACAGCTGCCGGTTGGCGGCCGTGAGTCGCTCGTTGATATAGAAGCGCTGCGGCGCGGCGGCCAGGCCCAGCTCCGCCGTGGTGGCGCCGCGGCGCACGCGCGCGCCCTGGAGCACCTCGTCGCGCACGGCGCGCCGCGCTAGGCGCAGCACGAGCGGCCGCGGCCGGCCTGCCTCGCGCGCTCGGCCTGCGCGGTGGACGGCTATCACGTCGCGTTCGTCGAGCTGTACGCCCAGCTTGGCACAAACGCGGGTTGCCAGGCCGACAGCGCTCTCACCTGGCTCCTCCGGGACGTTGGAAATTTGCACGTCGTTGGAGAGTAGTTCCTGATCGCGATCGTGCAGCTCCATCTGGAGGGTCGCGATGGCCTCCTCCATAACCCTATGCGCCGCCGACACTGCGCTTGCCGCTACCTGGCTCTCGATGGCATCAACTCGGGTGTCCAACTTATCGAGCCTACCGCTGACATCAGCCAGGCTCGTCCTTATGTCAAGGAACTCCTGACGGAACTCCCTGAATTCCTGCCGGACCACTCGCAGCTCCTCTCTAAACAGCCGGATCTCGCGACCGAGCGCCGACTGTCCGTCCTCGGGTTCACCGCTAGGCGAAGCCGCCGGAGCGAGCCGCGCGTCGGCGTGCGCCGGCTCCACGGTCACCGCGACTGCAGCGGGCTTCGCGGCGGCGGACAGGGCGACGGCGGCCGGAGCGAGAAGCCCCTTGACCGGCGTGTCGGCCTTGTTGTCCATCGGCTGGCCCCGCTTGCACGCCGGACACCTCCAATCCCGGGGGACCGCTGCCGCCGCAGGAATCCCGACGCAACCGCGGTGATATTGGCAGCTACATTCTTGACACGCAACACCATCGTTGCGCGTCATGAATTTTGCACAAGCCGAACACTTTAACATTGTTTATTATTTATGTTAACGCGTGGGTAGTTTTTAAGGTCTGCACTTTTTATTTGGAGTTTTTTCTTAATTTTAGTACACCAATTTACTTGCGAGCAATAAATGTCTTTTATTAGGCTATTAAAAATATTATTTAGTCACTAGCACTGCGATGGAACCAGCTGTTTTATTTATTTCAATTATTAATGACACTTAGGTTGTGCTTTGTACAACGTACCGTCGTCTCATATCATATATACCTACTATACTTTGTTTTTGTACACTTTTGTCTATAGTCTGTGCCGATAGAAATCGGCAAAGATGTAAACACAACCAATCAAGTGAGGTCTTTGTGAGGATTTTTACACTTCATTTTTACTTTCACATTAAGTTTAAGATTAAATTACTATTAATTAAACGTTATTTTAAATAAAAACACGCTTGATGAATATTTGAGGTTATGTGTCAGTACTAATTTGTGTACATTTTACCAATTTCAATTGAGACAGACTATACTCATTGCCATTCATTCTTCTTTTCTTATTTTCCTCAATCACCCAAAGGTTAGCAAGAAGAGATCCGTTAAAGGGATCAGTTCACCTTTGTACATTGTATTTGAATTTCTGTGTTTTGTACAATAGAGTGGTTACATAGATATTTTCTTCGATATTTTATAAGCATTGGTAGAGCCACATTGTGGTCCGTTGCTGTTTGCTGTTACAATAAACATTTATGCATTTCATTGCATTTTGATAGGGCGCTTATCGCATGTACTTTACATTTAATATTGCATCGATAAATCTAAAATGTACTCTGCTCCGGACGTGTAGTACGCTTTCTAGCACTTTTAAAATGTACATTAAATCACTCGAATGACATACAATATTATATATTACAAGTTTAGGCCCGTCCCAACTTCGTCCAGGTTTTTAGACGGTGTGCTTACACCTCAGGGGGGTTGTTATGACACAGCAATGCAGTTCTGTTTACGCTTAGTGAAAAGGACATAGCTAGATAGCTCTGTCCTTTACGTGCAACGTTAAATTAACTGCATGGGTATGTCATAATAACCCTGCAGCTCTCACAGGAGAGTGAGGTGTTTGAGTGTGTCATACCCCCCCCATAAGACTACTCTAGCTTGGGTTTACGTAACAACATTTCCTCTCCGCCAAAAAAAAAGGTTGAATAAGGTACATAGTTGAATCCGATCGCAGCGCCACCTACCGGATTCAATTGTGAATCTTAACTATCGACTCAATCCCAAAAAATCATCAAAATCGGTTCAGCCGTTTACTAGTTCAGTGTCATACACATGTTCAGAAGAATTATGAATTATGTTTGTATGGGAAGAAAAAGCAGGTGTACGTGGCTATAATAATTACTCCGTTGGTTGAGTTGTTCATCGGAGGAAAGATAATTACGAAACTCTTAAATAACAACAAAAATGGCGACGCAAAACGAAGTATTTCCAGATTTTTCACCACAATTTTCCTCTTTTAATTAACAGCATGTTTACGCAAATTCTCAGTGATGTGTAAAAAGCTCCAGGTGTTTTTAATCAAATTTGTTTGCGTACATATTATGCTAAGGCCCTCGTCCAAGAATGCTACTACTCTCTGGCATTTCTATATTACCTTTTTTAATTTGCCCATTCTGTTCCAGGTAAGTGCGTTATCCTGGAAATACCGGGAGAGGAGGATGGCCAGGGTAATTTTAGTTAGGAGAAATAATTAAAAATAGTTAAACGTTTTGTATGGAGGCAGTTTATATTTAGCTAGTTTTAATTGATATTAGATACCTACTACCTACTAGGCTCGAATATACGACACTAACATACTCCTAATAAACCCTCCCATTTAGGATATAGAAATATATTTTTATCCTATTGGAAGCAAATAAGCCACAAGGTCACCTTGGCCTCTATTCTACTTGGTAAAACTATATTGCTTTTGATGAGTTATTGTATTGATTTTAACTCGGCCGCCATTACTGTGAAAGTGTCAAGGAAGTAAGAGCTATCGTAACGATAATTATGATAACATGTCAAATGTAATATTGTTGTACCCGGTACAATATAAACTGATGGAAAATTCAGCGCCGCCCATAAATGTCTGCGCCGCAAAACGGAGTTACATAAAAATGGAAGCCATCAAAAGTTGTCAGGGGCCGATTTATGCACTGTTGAAACCACCGCACTCCATTCAGTGAAAAGGATTAGAACTATAATTATTTGAGGTCATTATAACTGTCCCTTTCATTACCTGGAACGTGTCAAGTTTTGAGAGCTCATAATAATTTTCCTATTTAATTTGCCCATGCAACAAGCTGAATTCCATTGCAGACACATATTACATGTAATTGAAAATTGGGCTGCTTCTGCGGAAATACACACTGTCACGCGGTGTAACCTCATATTCCAAGTAAACAAAAAAAAAACTTTAGCTTGAAGCCCATCATTTAAAATGAAGTAGGTACAAAGACTCATATTCAATAAGTTTAATGACATAATATTATTCAGCTCTATTGGTTTTCATACAAGGTTGGTCATAGTACTTTACTCACAAGTAAAGGTACCCAACTGTCGCGGCCCAACCTCAACCTATTGGGAGAAATTGACCTCCAAAGTACTGAACAGTGACTAAACCCTCTAACTTATAAAGAGATAAATAACAAAAAATATGCAAGTTTCATGGTGGTTTGATTGTAAATTGTTTGGGCCGCTAAAATAAAATACGTGTCTGTTATTTCAAACTACTCTAACATATATCAAAATCAACAAAATCGGAGCCGGACAGTTGGGTACCTTTCCTTGTCAGTTATACTAACTAAACTTGTTTTTGGTATCTTGGTTTGTAAATATGAATGACTTGTGCAAACTGCGCGACCCTGACCGCGGTCGATCCATCACTGTCACTCATTATTAGTCTATTGTCACTTAAAGTCATTAACTTGCCCTCAAGGCTCCGCTATTTGGCTGAACTAATGAACACAAACAAGAATCTAATAACGGTATGACATTGGTTAACGTTATTTTTGTAAATAAAAGTTACCACAACGCATAGATACACAATTAGATAGGGTAGTGCACTTGTGTATAATCTGTGGCCGTGCGAACAAAAATGACACGTGTTTGATTAAGTAACAATAGCGCCATCTCTTACATTTCTTACAAACTACGTCGCATACCTAGCACAATTACGCATTCGGCATTTTAAACAATTAACGACTCGGCATAACACTGTCACGTCATGGAGCCGCAGTTATTACACTCAGGATCAAAAATAACGGGTCAGAGTGCGTTTTTCATACTAAAGAGGCTATTTCGAAGCCTTGGTTCCTCGCCAGGGAATGCTTTTTGTGAAATTTGGTGATGAATACCTCGAGCATCGATACAGGACTTCCAGAGTGCCTAAGATACCCAACTGAATAAATCTGCGGTTAACGCCGGAATTGCGCATGTTCAGAAAAACATCTAAAATGGCAATAAAATGTAAGGAAATCCAAGTGCTGACCCATACTCTCCCGCTGTGGTGTTAACTGATTGTGCGATCAGTTAGGTATCTTAAGAACTTTTGACCTCCTCTATTGAACCTCGCAGTATCCACCATTAAACCTCACTCAAAACAACCCCAGGCGAGCAACGAAGGCTTCGAAATAGTCTCGTTTGTATGAAAAACGCATCTGACCCGGTATTTTTGCTCCTGAGTGTATATAGTTTTTACACCAAAGAGTTGGCCGGATTTATTGTTCTAGAGGCATGTCCATACGAAGTAATAAAGATCTATGCCACAACGTTAGTGATTCCATAGCAATATGGTTTAAAAAAGATTAAAGGGTTTAGGAAACTAGATGGGTGAGAACAAAGTGGAACATTTGATTCAATTACTATAGCTAACCTAAATTCGGGAAACTGGTTTTACAGTCCATTGAAATTATAATATGGAGCTACATTACTTTATAATAGAGGTATAAAAGTTGTGAATTCATCTCAAGCAGGTTTCAAAAACTTTCCAACATAGATATAATTGATAAAATGACTAGTAAGGTGTGTGTATGTATGTATTTAATATTTTTAAACGCCAAACACAGCTTAAAAATTAAAACCTAAATCATGATAAAACTGGCTCTTTAGAAAGGATTAGAAACAGCTAGGTCCGTGTCCATTAGTGAATTTAATGTAACAGCACGACTTAGACAAATGCGTCACGAACGCAAATGTCAAGGTAAATACTAGAATTTTAAATGGCAAAAAACAGATGGCGTTATATCTGAGCTCTTTTCCATTGGCTTTTAGCCTGCCTTAAGACAATAACTATCAAATGGAAACCCCAGGTATAATAACGACTCCTAATACTTTAGCTGATAACTCCTAAAAGGCTTATCCGATTGTCATGAAACATACCTTTAAACAATACCGATGAAAATTGTTCTGTTTTAACACAGACCGCGTCCAAATTGGTCCATCGATTTCGGAGCTACAATGCCACACATACATCCCAAGTCTGTCAGACCGCCAGAGTTCAAAATCTGTGAAGAAACGTATGGTACCTTAAGAAAATATAACCACAAAGACAATCAAAGGTCAAAATCAGATTCAGATTGAGGTTACTAATTGCTCAATGTAATATTAAGCGAGGTTCTGACTAACAATCAAAATTGCAGAAGATATCTTCGGCTGTCAAGGTAGGAAGGGGCGCATAGCCTGCGACCACAGATAATGCAACATTCAGATTGTTGGTGCTACAGATTCTATTACAGTTTTACTTGTTAGAAAATGACAGCAAAATTGTGCTTCGTGCTCTTGAACTGAAGATGAAGTAAGATCAACTTCTGAAATTCTTATTGCCAGTCTAATTTGTGCTTTGCAGCTTAAATTACAGAGCATGTCAAATTATCGTAAAGTACATTGAGGCAATCCAAGCAACGGACTTGCTGCTAGAGTCACTATCATGACAAAATCGAAGTCGAACTGTGTCGTTTGGTTGCTTCTTACAAGATAGTTATAGAGATAGATAATTATTAAAATGCGTCTTGATTCCATACCAGCCGTACAAGACGTTACTAATTACTAAGATATTATTAGCTTTGGTTGATATAACGGTGTGAACTGGGTAAAACAAAACGAATTAGATCGTCAGCAAGATTATCAAAAGATATGGAACACGTATTTTTTGTTTTTCAAATCAATCATAAGTGAGAAATAGAACGCGCAACAAAGTCCAGGAGTGGGCTCGTGACGTCACAACGTGGTATAACGTGTGCCACGGCGTGACGTCACGCGGAACTTCAACGTACTTAATATTTTGTGTTCAATTGTCAAAAGAAAAAAAAACTTCCTATTATTTTTTGATTATGTAATAGACGGACTTATTCGATTTTTTTAGGACACTGGCCTATTATCATCATGTCAGTATATATTCAGTTTAAATCTTATCAGCGAAGATATATCTTAGTTGACAAAAATAGTACATTGATAGCGTCACTGGTACATACACATGCCGATGTGAAATTATACTCGTGTTATTTCAAGTGTTTAAAGCAAAAACATATTGTTAAAATGGCGGCTGAAAAACGTCCTAACCTTGCACTTGACAAAGCCCTGGCGGAACTGATGCGCGCGAAAAGCGGAACGCCCGCGTCACGCGGCAGAAACGCTGCGGGAAATGTCATGGTTATTTTAAGAAATTGTAATTTTTGCGTTACCATGTGATACATGTTTTTTCGTTGATATTATCTACTGAGATTTCGATTTTAAAATAACAATATACTTAATGCAAAAGACTTTATTTTACAATAAACAAAAACGTTACAGGGACACAGAGCAATCGAAAACAAACAGGCGAATAACATGCGGTCTTATCGCTGGTTAACGATCTCTTCCATACAACCTTAGCAGGGATATGGTATTAAATTAAAATATAGGTATATTAACTTATATTAACTTAATTGATGAAAATTAAGTTTTCACGGTAGTCTTTAGGTAGGTAATATTAAATTTGTTTTATAAAGATGGACTTAGAGTACTAATTATTTCGATATGTCTTATAAATTCCTAAAAAAAAAAAAAGACAAAATAGCCCGCAGGGCCTCTTTTCAACATGTTAAAAACCATATCGTGTTTGATCTATTATCGTATGGTCACCGTTTTGATAGCTCTGATTTACTTCACAGTAATGACGGATGACGTCAAAACAATACCATAACCAGATCAAAGACCATATGTATTTTTATTCTGGGCAGTAAAATCAATATCATATTTTACCTGTTACAGAATCGTTTTTCAATCGGCGTTACTGTCATGTAAATAAGAGCTATCAAAACGTTGAGAATACGATAACAGATCAAACACGATACGATTTTTACCATGTTGAAAAGAGGCCCAGTTCGTAAACGGTCTCGCTAATAACAACATTAACTTTACATTCAGATCGATCAAGTAGAGGTATTTAAAAAAGAAAAAACTTGCCATGTCTCACTATTCCTGCAGTAGCAAATAACATAACACGGTAAACTCATGAACCCCTTTGCGTCGGTGCTTAAAAAGCAATAGCCCAAAAATATACTAAAACATGAAACAATCTCGCATCTTGACTACCTCAATCACGAGGACCATAAAGATCATCTCCAAAAACAATAATAAATCTCACGAGATCAAATCGTCCCATCTCCCTAATACGTGTAATGTTCGGGTTATGACCCCCATTTGCAATGGTCCCCACTGCCCCCAATTTGGGGGCAGTAAGGCCAAGGGGTAATAAAGGATTTTTGTACCCTTTCTAGCTGCGGCAAAGGTTTAAAAATGTATATTTTAGCACGACTAGCAAAATTTGGTTTTTGAAAGAGCCCCATCAGCATTCCGCGGATAAAAAAAACACATTGATATTTTTTGTAACCTTTCTTCCTTATTTGTTACTTTTTGTACTGAAAAGCTCTTATTTTATATTTTTAAAGTGGAATATAGTATATTGTCTTATATATTTCAATATCTGTAACTACTTAAAGACAAAAAGTATTTTTCTTCGAACAAAGACACTTAAGTATAGGTTACAAGTAAAATAAATATTTTTACATCATTTTCACAACTCTTCTCTTTGTAGTTACTGTGTTTGTTGGTTTGGCGCTAATTTACAAAGGCGAACTAAGCGAGAGCATTTCTACTATGAGCATTCAGAAATATAATTATTTATTTTGTTTACTTTCCATGCTGAATCAATTCCTTCTATTCCACTGTTTTTAGCCCATTTCGCTCTAATTTACTTGACAGTAAGAGATACTATAAAGTCATCGAGTAGCCTCTATTCCCGACGGTAAAAAACATATCGTCTTTCATTTGTTATGGCATTGTTCTGAAGTCAGTCGCCTTTATTGTCAAGTAAATAAGAGCTATCAAAACGACGACTATACGACAACAGCTCAAACACGATATGGTTTTTACCGTGCTGAATTAAGGCCCAGGGTTGCTTCAGTGATCTACAACGAATTTGAACAAAGCCCAAGAGAGTGGGTTTGATTTTTTTTATTTAGCTGAAATAATACTTTTCCAAGCGCCCTAGGAATAATTTTAATTACCAGCTCCACGGTTAAAAGTCGTTTAAAAATATTAGCAGAGAAAAGATTTATTTTAAATCAAAGCAAAATTTGAATACAATTTCTCATAAAAAGAAACTTCTGATAGATTCCGCCCTTTTCGTTCTTTATTTTCTTTGTCCCTTGAGAACTGGAACAATTCGATTATTTTCGTTTCGTTTTTTCTCTAGTTTTAATAACTTTTTCTGAGACCCTTAAAATCTTTTGCATGTAAAATTACAATATACCTTTGAAAGTATTGTTGTTTTTCTAACGTTGTTTAAGTTCAAGCTTCTGTAACACCCGACCCAAATACGTCACGATAACGTACAGTTGGTAACGTAACACTTTGAAATCAAGATCGTTTTTTATCCTTGTTCTCATTTGAACAAAACAATTAAGTCTATTGTTAAACTGGAGATTGACGTAAGTATTTTAATGTAAGTTAAGTTAACTTAGATCTACGAGCCACACCAATATAGAAAGTACAACGAAAACGTTCGGAAAAAATGCCTCTTCGGATTCATGGAAAGAGTTGTGTTACGTATTTTATTTAATCAAAACTTGTCAATAAAACATCTATACCTACTTAGAAACTATAAGGTAATTTTCCACCGCAATAAACATCCAATAAATCATGCCGACAGTTTAAAAGTCGTCAGAAAAAGGCTCGTGTGCATTCCAAAAAGCGCAGCGCCCGTGGAAATGCTAGCCCGACCGAGCATCTGTTATGTCCTATTCACCCATATAACCTATGTGTACCATCATACCCAATCTAATTTAAACCTTAAGAGGCATTTGGTAAGGTTGAAAGAGCAATATCGGTTTGTATAGATATGCCTTACTTTCTGAGGAGGAAAATGTTGTGCCGGCAATTTTACCGCTCGGTGCCAACATTTTCTTCCTAGATAGCTTTTAATATTCGACGTACCTGCGGAGATATCGCATAGGCGGCTGCGGTTAAAATAAAAGACTATTGAAACAATTTTAATAAACATTAGATCAAAATTTCGCTATTTAAACCCTTGAAAGATATAATAGAATAAAACCAGAACAAGTAGAAAAAAATCTTTATAATATGTAATATGTATCACCAAAGCATTAAATACCAATGCGCACAAGCAAAATTTTAAATTACTAATAGCTTACAAAATTAATCATACAGAGAAAAATAGCTTTCAACTAATTCAAAATTAAAGATATGAACCCAACGAAAGAATAAGCATTTTTCCTCTTTCGCTCCGCGTTTGCCTTGCGCTGTTTCAGCGTCGCACTCGTTACGGCATACTCGGCGGTACACTGCACCGTTGACACCGCAGTGCAAGCCGAACACCATTATTGAAGCATCTACGCTTTGTCCAGGTTAATACCCGCTCCGGCCTGAGCGTTGCGCCGTACCGCGTTGCTCTCGATAAGGCATACTCGGCGGTACGCGTTCCACCGTCGACACCTATAATCTCATTGAACTGTACGCTGGTTGCATGCCGGTTGTTACATTGTGTGATTGAAGAAGAAATAGTCCTTTTCATCAAACTTTTAGGACCAGATATTATTTATTCTAGCAGTCAGTAAATGTGTCAGCCAAGTGCTGGCGGCATTAAAACTACATTGTTTTTTTTCTGTGAAAGAGGAGGCACGCGAGCAAGCGAGCCACCTGATGGTAAAGGTCATCGCGAGCCATAAACACCCGCAACACCAGAGGAATCGCAGGTGCGCTGCCGGCCTTTGAGAAAGTCGTATTCGTTCGGAAATACAGACGCCGAAAGCTGATTCCACATGGGAAAGGTGCGTGGCAAGAAGGCCCTCGAAATACGCACGGTTGTGGATTTCCAACATCGTTGTAATGAAAATGACCTTGAAATATTGAAATTTAAAAGGAAGTTACCCGAAAGAAAATATTTTATTTGCTCTTTATAAAAACGTTTTCAATGATCCTTGATCACACTAAATTTAAAAATACTCATATTTTGATTTACCGTTGATTTTCCTTGGAATAATTTCCGTTTTTTTAAGGTCTTGTTTTAGAAACAAGATTGTTTTCTTACGATAGCAATTTGATATCGATTTGGTTTAAGGCAAAGTGGATTAGAGGTCATGTTATGATATGTGAATGCCTGCTGTGCCTGCTCAGGCTGGGCGTCCTCACTCATCATCATTATCATCATGATATAAAAATGACAATTTATTAAACGTATTTTTCATTATAAAAACATAATTTTGAAAACTCCTTAGAAACGTTTACCCTGCTAAAGATTTGACTATTTATTTATATGACCCTTATTTATCCATGCGCAAAACGAACGGTTCATTATTTCTGTGATTGACGTTCCCACGCCACCGTTTGTATACAATGCCACCGATCAACCATTATTTGCAGTTTTTCAGTCCCAGCTCTATACTCTATGCTCTGGTAGAAGCTTTACACAGAACAAATTGAAACCGTTACAACGTAAACTTTTTAATTGTTGCCAGATTAGTCTCCAGCGACGAAACACGTTCATCGAACTGTGACAACCAGTTAGTGTTAACGGAACGGTTCGGTGGTTTTTGCACGGGTTAAATCTTTTATTATTTGGATTTTACATTATTAACTGTTGTCTGACCGATACTGGTTTTGGATTGGCTCAGTTGGCTGGTTTTAATCTTAGATATGCCTTTATTGAATCAACTAACATAATGACCACACGTTAGCCTAAGAAGCTAGCGGTCCTGGCTTCAAATGGCAGAGATTTGTGTAATGAGCGCGATTATTTATTGTTCCTGAGTCTTGCATGCTTTCTATGTATTTGAATATGTACTTAATAAGTAAGTTTATTGTTTCCTAGTACCTATAGTACAGGACCAAAGTTTGGGACTTGGTCAATTTGTGTGTCATCTCCTGATATTTATATTTATTTTTGTTATAATAAAAGCAAGTGTTTCTTTGTGCACTCTTTACACAAACTGATCGAATTCGGTAAAGTTTTTTCTAGTGTACCAGTTTTCCAAGTAATAGCATAAACATGCCATGACATGTAGGTATGATTGCCGTTGTCTACTTATAATCCAAAGTTAGAGCCAAGTCCTTTTTAAGATTTTCCTTTTTGTTTATTATCATTTGTGTTTAGACAGGATCATAGCATAAACGAAACGTAATATTTTTGACAGCTGTCAGCTGTCATTAGGAAACGATAAGAATCTGTGGCTCTCTTACTTTCTGGCCTCTTTACTGTTTGTTAAATGTGTCTGTCTTGTAATAAAAACTTGAATCTCGAATCATCGCCTCCATTTTATTTATAAACTCGTTCAATTTGCCTGCCTCTCCCACCTCCCATTAAGTCGTGAGCTGAGCATATGTAAATCCTCGACATTCGACGCACGCTCGCGGAGCAGCTGCATTGCACTTGCATCGACATAAATCTGCTGCAGATGCGTCTAATGTTGCACTTGGAAGCAACGCTGGAAGAGACGGGTAAGACAAGATCGCACAACCAGCGGCTTTGAAAACCAAGCCTTGGAACCAGAGGATTTTGTTGCATATCTCGATGCGTATGAAGTTCACTGAGATATCATGATAAATACGAGCTTTGCCAACCGACGATTAATTGTTAAACTAACTGCATCTGTAGCAGTGATCTGTACCTCTTAAGCCGGCATCGGATAGTAATAAATGACATTGTAAATCTAAGTTATGAGTTGCATCGTAAGGAAGAGGCTGCAACATTTATAAGTAGACCTTGCCAATTGATGGGCTTCCTGTTCGATTCCGGAAATACTGCCATCTTAACGTTTATAGGCGATATTGATGATCAGTAGCTTGAAGTCATGGAAAGGTTACTAAGGATTCAATTTGTTAAAGAAAAACACGGCGAAGATGATTTTTGTACCTAGGGTTGAATTAAGTTCTTGCATTGGTTTAGCTCTTTAGAATATTGTGGTTTACTTTCATTTGTGATTTCTGTATCAATTTAAATGATTTCTATAACCTAGTTTATTTATTATTAGGTAAAATCAATTGTTAGCAGACCGACCAAATCTTTCATCTTGCTCAAGTGATGGCGGATTTATGACGTCACCTACTTTTAGTAACCTAATAAAAAATCTTGAGTAAAAAAATCGTTCCTTTACCGTCGCTTGATTATTACTTATACATATAAATGCAGAGTAAATTTGTTTGTGCCACGAAAGACTCGGGCGGGGTTGCGGGTAAAAGCTAGTCCTCAAATAAATCCCAGGCGTCTCCACCAGTTCTATAGCAAGGTGTGGGTGCGCGTCGGTTTGTCATCGCTGTTATTGCCGCGTCAGCTCGTTACGATATCGCTTGCTCGTTAGCTCGCTAAGACGCGATGTGGGCTGTAACTCATATACGCATTTTCCCATGGATTTTGCCCTAGAGAAATTAGTTCTGGATACAGCGTAGATCAATGACAAAAAAATATGCCCCCTTGTAAAAAAATAGGTACTTAATTTATTTTTCATCACACTTGCACGTAAACATTTTTTTTTGTGATGAAAACCAAGGTCGGTGTTTTTTTTTTAAATTTATATCACAGCACACAGGTCATGCAAGTTCAAGCAAGGAGTTTACACGTAATTGAAAAATTGTCTGAAAATGTTATCTTAACAGGATTTTCATAGCAGTCTCGCTACATGTTACTTAAATACTCAAGGAATTTTCTGAATAATCGACTTTAATAGTTTTTCAAAACGTCGAAATTATTTTACTTTTTTTACACACCGTCATGGCTGTATGCCTACCTAAGTATTTGCCCTTAACGTTTCTGAACGAAACATTTGTATAATCTATGGTGTGGGCAAAAAGCCCGCCATCTGGTTTAAAAAAGTTCACGTATTTCGTAATAATAGTTGTGCTGACGTGTGTAGGGCAGAAAATAATTTTATTTATTTACTGGCAAATGTGATGAAAAACATAGTATGTTTCACGGGCGGTACGGGAATTACGAACCTCGACTGAGAAAGCCTTCAGCCTTCGACTTCGGGCTTCTACTAGAGCCTCGATCGTAATTACTTCCTTACTGCCCTTAATACACAAAGTACTATTTTAAGTAGTTGTTTAACAATACTTTAAGGAAATGAGATATTAAATTACCTAATCGCTAAGCTCAAAGTAAACTAGTAAACAAATTGGCGAAGATATCACGAAACATACATAAACGTAAAATACAATCTGTGAAAACCCTGCTCCTTATTCGGTTTAAATTACGTTATTCTATAGAAATAGATTCAAAGAAACTCTAAAAAAACATCGCTATGTTATGTTTATAATATAGTTAAGTAAATTTTAATCTTTTAATAAATTACAAAATTAAACCGGTATATTGATAAGCTTGTGAAAAAATGTTTTTTTATTGTTGTATTTTTGTAATTACCTTGCAGCGCATTGAAATAGGCAACAAATATTATGACTTGCAACTCCATGCATGAACGACAATGATACGCGGATAAAACCAGTCCCAGTGAGATAATCGCCTCTGACTGGTCGAGGCGGAAATGATACTCGCTGGTCCACCCACTAGGCCCGCCCTGCACCCGGTGCCGTCGATCCGGTCATCGCGGGCATACAGCCACGAGGAGCGGCGGGAGAACATTGTTTTAATCGTTGCAAGTATGCATCGTTAGATGATGAAGAAGTAAAATCTTGTGAAGAGTATAAATAGGTACTTATTATAGCATATATAAGGTAAACGATCACATACTCGTAGGCTACCTGATGGTAAGTAGGATCTGATCGGACCCATAGACATTCGCATACTCAAGATTAGACACCCTTGAGACTAATAGAATTCCTCTACGCTGGTCATTTAACCAGTTGTCTTATTCCCACGTCGAAACAAAGCAATATGAACTCTACTGCTTGGCGGTAGGTTAAGGGATAAGATGGTGGTAGCGATAAGCAAACATAAGTTGGACAAAGAGCTACCACCACTAAATATAAAACGTTTTATAGTAGTTTTATACAAATGACATTTCCAATAACGGGAATAAGGGTTCAAAATTTACATACGAAGACTCGACTCAACAAATACTATATAAATAAGCTGTAACAAGTCTGACGAAAAGCAAGCTTTAAAGAAACTCAACTGCTGTTTGGATAATGTCGTCAAAGTAATGTAACTTATAATTACGACACGCTGTTCTTTTCAGAGTGAACCTAGCGATACCTGCGACCTCTGAACCAGACGATGGCGTTCAAGTCCCGGTCATCTGAATGACATTCAAAATTTGAACCTAAATCACGTTCTGACGTTTCTACTATAATCCAGCAGCTAGATAAAGCCCAGCTGAAGATAATTAAAATCGTGACCCCTGCCCTGCTATATTATTTTCAATTTTCATCCAAATATCTTTGTGACAGTTGTAAACGTTTTAATACGCTGCTGCCATTTTGTAAAACGGCCAATGTTAAAACGTCGAAAAAAACGTTTCTGTATTAGCTTTTTTTTATAAAACAAATGACACAATATTTTATAAGAATAGAGTTCAAATACATATGTAGTGACTGTCTCTATCATCGACAAGTGTCTGAACTTCACTTAAAGTATGAACATTGTTTACATTTACTTATGATTATAAAGATAAGATAAAGATAAAAGTCATTTATTCAGTAAGTTGGCCGCACGGGCACTTTTACACGTCAATAATTCACCAACGGTTCCCAAGAGGAGACCACTGCTGAGAAGAAACGCCGCAAGAAACTCAGCAGTCAGTCATTTTTTAAACATATTTCATATTACAATGGTACTACTTAGTCTAAGCATTATGTAAAGCTATAAATATTAAAATCAATATAATATCAAATAACATGCGTAGTTCAGCATGTTCGTTATGTTTTTTTTATGTACTGTTGTGAATGAATGAATGGTTGGTACTTTCGAATGCTGTTCTTATCTGGGTTTAATCATAATAAGGATTCATTGGCACCCTTGGTTACGGAACTCTAATAACTTTCAGTAATATTTCAATGATGCATGCAATTTTTGCAGCACAATTTGCGGCGGAAGTGACCATTGTCACATTACACGGCCGGAAGTGGTTGTCATTACCAGTATTTTGTGTCATTACCGACCACGGCAAGGTCTGAGCATCATGCTAGTTATCGAGGCACGGCAATCACGTGTTCTCCGTGTTATTATTGTAATGAGGTTCACGGCGATGAGAACGGTGAAACAATAAATCAAAGCATAGCAAGGACAAACGCTTATTATGTTTATAATAATAAAACAAACAGTTAGAATAACATAAGGAAGAATGAATAACTAGGGAAATGCCTACGTATTAGTTTATGAATTAAAGTTTTCAGCATCAAAATCGGTCAAACGCGAGATAAGAAGAATTTGAAGTCGGTTAAAAACGGTTTAAATAAAAAATCTTGAATAGTAATTTTTCGGGTCTCTTAAGTCGATCTGTCGAATCGGAAAACTCTGTTTTAATTTAACCCGAGTGAACAACAAACTTAAATATTCTCATTATGAAAATTCAGAGTTTTGACACATTTTCCGGCTCAAGCTGCGCTTGAATATGTCTGGTTTTTATTTTATGTTAGATTCATTGTTTTATATAATGCTAGGTTAAGCTTTATAATTTTATAATATCATAAGTAGTATTAAAAAAAACGACTGACTGTTGACTTTCTTGCGGCGTTTCTTCTCAGCAGTGGTCTCTTGCGAAGCGCTGGTAGATTTTTGATGTGCCCGTGCGGCCTACTTACTCAATAAACATCTTTTATCTTTATCTTTATCTTTAACCTTTAATTAGGTGGTTTCAGAAATTTTTCAAAGTAACACTTATATGGCAACAACGTTCAAAATAATCGTCATGACGTGTGTGAGACGTATATGACGTCAGTTAAAGGTTAAAAAAGGTCTTAAATTCATTTCGCAGTTTCTGTATACTTTGTTTCTGTACATCTGGTCTTTGCCACATTCTATATTTTTTCCTCAATCACCCAAAAGTTCGAAATAAGTTCGGTTTTCTACATTCTTAATCTGTAAAATTGTATTTAATTTTCTATATTTTGTACAATTATGTGTAATCAGTCCACCGCAGCATGTTATCGTCGATGAAACTGCAATAATGCGTAACTAACAAATTAAATGTGAACCAAAATACACTTAGCGTGCAAGACAACAAGGTATATTTACAACTTGCAGAATTTGTTACTTAAGCGGTATTGCAATATCATTGACGATATCATTTCGCTGACTATGATACACTGTGATCAGTCTCGGTGGTAATGACGGCTCATTTCCGTGCTAATAATGAGAAAAGGTAAATCAAAGACTGCTCATTATACTCGCACGATAAAGACTTAATTCTCTAGACGATGTCATAATTTATAGACAATAACCGTATAAAATGTCAAAGCTAATAAGTGCTTGAAGTTGTTGGTTGTCTCATTTCCGTGGAACGTCATTCCCAGCACCGGAAGTGTCTTAGGATTGCTGTCTATGTTATTAAAATGAAGGAATGAAATAGCACCTATAAGGCGTAGACAGATTCGCTTTTATATATTTACGCTTAATACCAAACTTCTGTGTTTGTAAGATAATAAATTAAAAATATACGCCCTCTAAATACACAGGGGAATGTAAGTTTTTGTATCTATGTATCCATGTATGTCACGGGTGCTTAAAACAAAATATATGTCGGTCTGTAAGTCAGTGGCATAATTTTTTAAAAGCAAGCTTGTTTAATCTTGTGTAGTTTTTAGCTCGATTTAATGTAACTCGGTTGCTCCGTTTAAGAGTTATCAGCTCTAAATGTAGAGTTCGCCATTATAGTCGGGTTTTTTATCTCCACATACATATATGCACGGTCAACAACTTTAATTGTTGAGCACCCATAGAGCCCTATCGCAGAAAGACCGTCGTTAATTTTGACGTAATTTATTTCTTTAGACTTGGTGCAGTCATTATGACAGGGTTCTATTGGTGCTCAACAATTAAAGTTGTTGACATATGTCTCTCTAGGCAAAGACAATGGAACGACAAGTCAACCGGTCCAAACATATAAGCAATTATAACCTTCGCTCCCTCGCTATACCGCTTCTGTCAATCTTGTTTCATCCATCCTTTGAATGACTAAAACCATTTGGGCATGCCCCTTTTGATATTTGTCACTACATCTTCTTTCTTTTAAGTTTTTTTTTAAATTTTAGGCATGAAGCTTTTGAACTTTCATGAATATGATGATCGAAATGTTTTTTTTTTTAAAAGAACCTGTGGAGATGAAAATGTCATGCAAAATCCTCAATACCCCGTATTAAACCATTTAAAGGTACTCGACGTGGCGTCAATTCTGTATTGAAATCAGAGGTCTGGCTCTGAATGACAAATGCTGCTTTACTTGGAAAATAGGCTTTTGTAATTAAAATGCCAAAGAAAAGTAACCTTGTGTTCCTTCTAATAAGAGGGTGTTCACCGCAAAGGCTCTATCCTACATACGTCTTTTTTATGGTTAGCAAACACGCTCGATCGCATCTGAAGTATCATCACGTGTCAACCTATTGCTATTGTCCACGTGTGACCAGATAGTTTGAGCTATGGCTCCAAAGGTGGTCTTCAGGGTTTGGATGTCACCATATGTTGGTCACGAAGTTCACATGCAAATATATGAAGCTTTGTCCTTTGTGGGGGTCGCTATGGGGGGGTTGATTGTAAGCATAATACGCTTCGTGAGATCTTAAGGGCCGTGGTAATAACTGATCTGGGGATGCCCATCTCAAGATATATACAATACGGATGTCTTGAGACGAGTATCTCAGCCAAGATCAGAGAAGCATGTTTAAAATCGCTCTCTCGCTTGCACTTAACTAAGATACGATTGTACACTAACTTAAGAACTGTTTTATGATCTCCCCGTGTACGACTAACCTGAAGTGCACTTAAAAGCATTCCAAGTATATTTTATAATGTAACGCTAGAAGGTTTAATGGTAGCCTAGTGGTTTCAAGACGCGGCTCTCAAGCAGAGAATTGTGGATTCAAATCCGGCTTGAAACTCTGAGTACGACAAATTTACTCGTCATGAATAGAATTTGTTCCTAAAACCAGGAGTTTCTTAAAGAGAAACTTCGTGAGGAATAAACACTTTGTTAGACCTACGTGGAAAAGACTCCTCACCTCAGGTTTTAAGCAGAAATATAGGAATTTTAAATGTACTTAAGCCATTTTATAACGTCATCAACATTTAGAGCTCTATTTCTAAAAGACGACAGTGGGACTCTATAGCTAAGCCTATCCATCTTTCTGTCTGTCCTTCTATTTACATGACCTATCACCAATCCATTTTAAAAAGAAGCAGATTTAGCAGAATGAAAACTACTATTACCAACCAATTTAAATCTCTATTAGATTTAATATTATACTTTTCTCCAATCTCTGTATTTTAAAGCTTACAACTAAAATAAACCATTAATCTAAAGGTAACGTCACAATGTCCTCAGCAATTCCAAGCCACGCCGTCCGCGTACGGCGTATGTTATTACACCGGTATATTGCGACCGGTACAAATGGCGGCCATAGCTGCGCGGCTGGGTGTTCCCTATACACTTGTTGCTCCAAGTTTATCCAAGTGGAAAGAGAAGGGTACCATTTTTTGAAAGCATATCAATAATGCTAATCGCAATTAATATTCTGATGATGCGTTGGTCAATGTTATTTAATGGCTTTGAAATGAGACGGCTATAGATATTTGCCATCGCAACCTTCAAGTATTACCAATACTTTTAACCACAGGATTTGTTGAATATACGGAAGGCTTTACTTTCTACATGCATACGTACATACCTTCACGCCTTTCTTCCAATGGCAGAAACTACAACACCAGGTGCAATACAAATTTAAGAGCGAGAGTGACGGATGCTTCTTGTTGTTATTGTCTTGTTGTTGTGGTCACGAGTACATGTTAGATAAATTGGAGCTGCACGTGTAATCACAGCCTTACCTTATAAAAGTACTGTTTCTTTAGAATTGGGTAATTCATTTAACCATCATGGCGCCGCGTCTCTGTACCGGCAACATGATACATTTTCCAGGAAGAGTCTGCAAATTACCTGTTGGCATTCTGCTTCGCGGATTTGAAGTCGTTTATTCCCAGAATGTTCAAGTCTCGGCTCCTAATTAACAAGGAAGTGGTCGCGATATCTTTTTGTCATTTGGGTTGCTTTCGTTACGAATACGTCATATTTTAGACTTGCAATTTGGTGAGAAACAATTGTAAAGGTTTATAAGGAGAAATGTTAACTGAAAGGGTTTGCAATAAGTAATTTTCGGAATATTCTGTGGGTGTACATTGTGTTTTTACTAATTAGACAAAGACACAGAGTTGGAATATAAAACCTAAAATCACGGCGCTAATTAGAAATCATTCAAAAACGTTAAAAAACGATAAAACAGAAAAAGAATTAGTTCAGTTTTATTTACTGTGTAAAAGCTTTAAACTCGGTATACATCGCATACCCGACGAGTTTCTTATTCACTCTTTATTAAAGCTACGCATTGTATATATCGAATGGTTATTCATCACCTGCAATTGTCAAATTCGTGAATTATGTCTTGGTCTCAAGTAGCACAAAATAAATTACCTGCAGGCTAGTGGCTCGAATAACAGATCTTGGTCTGGGGGCATATTCCATAAGCAATATGCTGCTGGGGTTGCCTTGGGGGTTGGTTCGATAACTAATGTACATATTAAGGCCTTACTCCTTAGTAAAGCCTGGGTGTATGTTTCAGTACATCTGCGGCACCTACCTATTGTATTAGTAATGTCCAAGGTGTAGAACATGCCAAAGTGTTGGAAATTTTCTCTAGAAAGTTCTGAGAACTGTCTCGGTAACATATGAGAGCGTGGAGAATGCTATAAATTAAGGAATGAACTATTATAAAGATAATGATAACCCCCGATATAATTGGTGACATCTTCTTTCAGAGCTGATATATGTTTAAAGGCGCAACAGATTTCCATAAAACCTAGATAAGAATCACCGCTAGAAAAGCTGCTGCTGCTGCTTTCTGCTTTAATATTGATAATAGTAGCGAGTAATAGGGTAATAATATATTGATTGTATGGCATAACTGAAGTATACCGGTAGCTCTAGTTAAGTAGTGTATAACTTATGAGGATGTAAAGTAGCTATACTATAAGTGGATAGAACACAAGTGCATAATGAGCGCTTTATCCGCCAACAAACTGTCCTCAGTTTGGCGGAATATAAATATGTACATACCATTTAAGTTTTTTGTGATAAATAAATTAAAAATTAAAAAAAAAATAAGATCGAAAATCGGTTCACACGTTTAATATAAACACTCAAACGCATGCGCGCACGCACGCCCACATGCACGCACGTACTCACGCACGTACTCGTAACTTGGGCTGCTACTTCTGCAACCCGAACAGGACCCGAAAAATAAAAACGTTGAAATTTTCTCTGTAATGGATGATCGATACACTTTTGCATATGTTGAAACCAATTTTTGCCTCTGACTGAGGTATCATGCCATGAGCTGCAATGGATTGACCTGCATTTTGGACTTTGACAGCAAAAAAACATACAGTAAAATCGTAACTTGTTCTTAAGAGTCGTTAAAACTTTTATTGACTCAACGACGATCTCGTTCTCGTAATAAATAAAAACTTAACAAGTACATACCAGCTTTACTGCACCCTTACACGGAGAGTACTCAAACTAAAATTTCTTAAATTTTACTAGTTACTACACGCCTTTATCGCATTGCAGTAAGGTAGAGATTTGAATGCAACGTGCGAGAAATTTAAGAACACCGGAACCTGCAGTTTCAGCCAATTTGCAAGTTGCTTGTGTAGTTTTCGTTAGTTGCACTTTTGTTTGGTTTGACAGTATTTACTTCATTCCTGGAATATGCAATATGCATCGTGTGCAATTCTGATTAAGAGTTATTTGCATCTTTGTAGTGCAGAACGAAGTTTGTTAGTTGAAGTATATTTTTATTCGACTAGCCGAATTCAAAATAAGGGTAATTTTAGGAGTAGGTATGTACGTTTGTCTGTATGTTATCAAAACAGGATGTCTTACGCAAGTTTTGGTAATATAAATACAAGCAACGTAAATAGCGTAGCATTTAGCAAAATATATAACAATAACTTTAAATTAGTTATTTCTTATGACAATACCACCCTTTCTTAAAATATGAGTTATAGCTCAAACCGTTTTAAAACCCACCAGTTAAAAAGCTTAAACGATGGCTACAAGTATCAAGCAGTCTTACCCAAAAATAATGGTTTCACACCGCCATTGTTTTCTGGCAATTTTTTAATATGCGAGGCCGGGGGATAAGCCAGTGATCCAGGGTTTAGGGGACGATCCTAACCGTCGCCGGCGCCCGGACAACCCTTTTGTAATTTGAGTAACTGGGGGTAGTTTAATTTACTGTGAAGAAACCATTTTATTTTATTTTTAGGTTAAAATGTCAGGTACGATTTGGAGTGAATTGTTAAGGTTGAATTACTACAGATGCTTCTATTGGGGTCCGTCCGGATCGCTACCACCATGTTATCCATTAACCTACCGCCAAACAGCAGTGTTCGCATTGTTGTGTTCCGGTTTGGGGATAAGACAGCCGGTGTAATGACTAGCATAGAGGCATTCCGTCTTAGTCCTCAGGGTTGGCAACGCATTTGCAGTCTTAGGCTTGCAGTCTTGTGAATGCGAATGTCTATGGGTCACAGTTTCCACTTACCATCAGGTGGCCTGTGTGCTCGTTTGCCTTCTCAATGCCATAAAAAAAACACAAAAAAAATTGACCATAAGAAAGATCATATATGTACATTCCATTATGGTCTATTGGTAACTGTATAGTAACTAAATTTAAATAAAATCGATTGGCGATTCAGCAATGGTAGAGAGTGATAAAGTTACTTGATTGTTATATAATAAGCTCGGAACAAAGTAAACTTTGAAATCAAATTTAACAACAACCACAGTAAATAATAAGGATAAAAATATTTCAAAGTCAACATTAAAGACGTTTTATAAACGGCTTAAGTAGTTACTGTTTGGTATCAAAATATGGTTCTCAGCAAAATACACTGGCAAGTAAAAATAACGGTTA
Source organism: Acleris sparsana (assembly GCA_923062465.1). Taxonomy (NCBI): domain Eukaryota; kingdom Metazoa; phylum Arthropoda; class Insecta; order Lepidoptera; family Tortricidae; genus Acleris; species Acleris sparsana. Next base: position 17,732,809 of record OV281297.1, read on the forward strand.
TTTTGTAAAGAGCTCCACCCCGTTACCTTTATCCGTGAGCATATACGCGCCCTTAATCTCGTGACAATGGCGTCGTGTGGACACGTCGGAGATTTCCTTTGCTATTCTTGTCCTATTGATCTTCAGCTGCCCTCACCACGGAATTCATAAAAGCACTCGTACAAGTACAAAGGTTCTATTCTACCCGGAAAAACTATATTTCTTTGGATAGGTAAGTATACTACTACTACTTATTATACTCCCTATGAAAATTCTGAGTTTTGACACATTTTCCTGCTCAAGCTTTTAGCATTTTATGATAGATTCATTGTTTTAAATAATGCTAGGATAAGCTTTATAAATTTTATAATTGTATAATATCATAAGTAGTATTTAAAAAAACGACTGACTGTTGAGTTTCTTGCGGCGTTTCTTCTCAGCAGTGGTCTCTTGCGAAGCGCTGGTAGATTTTTGACGTGTTAAAGTGCCCGTGCGGCCTACTTACTGAATAAACATATTTTATCTTTTTATCTTTTATCTTTTATATTATCATATTTTCAAAGTTATGATAGCTCTTATTTACTGGGCAGTAATGGCGGCCGAGTTAAAAATAAAACAATATCATGTCAAAGTCAATATGGTTTTACCGAAAAGAATAGACGCCTAGAAGGCGCTCTTCCTAACAAAACAGCGAACCGTCGAACGTGCCTACTCTGAGCTTTCCCTAGCGCATAGTTTGTATTCACTCACACAACCCGGGATAGACCAAAAAAAAAGAAAGGGTCGCTTTCCGACTCTATTGCAATGCTGTTAAGGTCCAAGTGACAATTGAACCCCGACCCGCCATAGACCGGTGTCACAGTGACGTTTTAAAACAATTTATTGACACTTCCTACAACTTGAATCATAACGTCACTGTGACACAGTTCTATTTTGTGTCAGGTTTCCATGCTAATAGTACTTGTGCGCTTCAAGTGCGGAGTACACCGGGCCAGCTGCAGCCTGCCCTAACATTACAGAAATAATGTTAACTTATCTTTTACGGCCGCAGTAGTCAGTTTAAAGCTAAATTAGTGCAGTTTTATCGAACGAGTGATTTAAAGCAGATGCACAGACCTATTTTTTTTACTTTGATAAAGTTTGAACTATCAAATCAAATGAAAATGACTGTAGGATAATAGTGCATTGTGTATTAAGGGCGGTAAGTAAGGAATTACGACCGAGGCTCTAGTAGAAGCCCGAAGTCGAAGACTAAGGGCTTTCTGAGTCGAGGTTCGTAATTCCCGTACCGCCCGTGAAACATACAATGTTTTTCATCACATTTGCGAGTAAATAAATGAAATTATAGGGCAGAAAAAACTTATTTATTAAAATTTATAACATGTAGCGAAATTGCAATGAAATTACTGTTTAGATAACATTTTAAAACAATTTTTCAATTTCGTGTAAACTCCTTGCTTGAACTTGCATGAACGGTGTGCTGCGCTATAAATTAAAAAAAAATTACTTACCGACCTAGGTTTTCATGAAAAAAAAAAGGTCGAGGGTTTTATATGGGGCTTACGGCCCAGTTAACCTGTATGTTTAGATACTGTTTACGTGAAAGTGTGATGAAAACAATAATACAAGCATAGGATCAAAACGAATCATTTATTTTGGAATTTATTTAAAAATATATTTGATTCCTCTGGCGTTGTGGTTCCGCAATGATTACTTGCCATCAGATGACTCGCTTGATTGTCTGCCTCCTTATTCACGTAGAAAAGTTCTATTTTTATCCATTTATGAACATGCATACACACATGTATACAACTGAGGATTTCCAATTCATAGATCTTCGGAAAGTATACATGACCTCTGAAGCTGGCAGCGTAAATAATTTGATCTCCTCGGTAAATATGAATCGATATTTGATTTTGTTTGAATGCCGACAACCTATTGGAGTCTCCCTGTTCCATATTCCTCGGCAAAATTTGTTTTGGAGTTATTACGCATACCAAACAAAAATCGTTGGCAAACATTTAATACCGTCAGCAACAAAGTCGTCTACCGAACCTGTATAAGCTCAAGTATAAGGTTGAAAATGATTTTTATGTAGGTGTTCTTGTGTGTAGGAATATTTTTTGGCATAAATAAGGATTGGAAAGAGCCTCTTGAGGTGAACCCTTAAAATTTTACGGTTCCCGGTAGCTGAGTTCGATTCCAGCATAAAAACTTTACGTGTGCTTTAAGTGTGGGGTATTGTGTACGAGTTGCAATACATTTTTATGAGGGGAAATATGTATTAGTATGCTTTTCTATATGCTTGTAGTTGTCCAACATTTGTATGAATGACGATTGTTTTTGACGACGCGTTCGCTTAGTGCCTGTCTACGAAGCTAGCGGTCCCGGGATCAAATCCCGGTAAGGGCAGATACTTGTGTGATGAACGCGAATATTTATTTGTTCCTGAGTCGTGAATGTTTTCTATGTATTAAAGTACACTCAGGAGCAAAAATACCAGGTCGGAGTGCGTTTTTCATACAAACGAGACTATTTCGAAGCCTTGGTTCTTTGCCTGGGGTTGTTTCGAGTGAGGTTTAATGGTGGATACTCCGAGGTTCGATAGAGGAGATCAAAAGTTCTTAAGATACCTAACTGATTGGGTCAGCATTTGGATTTCATTACATTTTATTGCCATTTTAGATTTCTGAACATGCACAATTCCGGCGTTAACCGCAGATTCATTCAGTTGGGTATCCTAGGCACTCTGGAAGTCCTGTATCGATGCTCGCGGTATTCATCATCAGAATTCACTAAAAGCATTCCCCGGCTTCGAAATAGCCTCTTTTGCATGAAAAACGCACTTTGACCCGTTATTTTTGCTCCTGAGTGTATGTATTTCTCTGTATGAGTAAGTTTATCGTTGTCTAGTAGTCATAGTACAAGCCTAATTTAGTTTGGGGCTAGGTCAATTTGTGAGAAATTTGCGTACGATCTTGGTTTTTAGTATGATATTCCTTGTCCAGAGTTGACACACATTGGCTATTTATTTAGTCAATATATAATTACATACCCTTAAAAATGTGCTCTTCAAGTTATGTTAGGTTATCAACTTATCAATGTTGAAGGTCAAGGTCCCCGATAATACCCTGTTGTCGTTTAAATTAAAACCCTGAATGAAAGCCATAAATCACGTTTTATTACGCCGTTGATAATCATGTAATCAATCAGGCTTCATGCATATTCAAAGAGCATCACATGTTTACTGTATCAAAATCTAATAATACTGGAACGTGGATTTAGGAAATCAACCCTTGGAAGGTAGAAAAAAGGGTTGAAATTGGGTGATCAATGGTAGGGACATGCGACTTTTGTATGTCCAGACGTTTGCGTTTGACCAAACGTTCATGTAATGTTTTAATTTGGAATTTTTGGATTAGGTGACCACGAAATTGGACAAATTAAGGAGGCAATTTTGTCCTATTTTTGCTTCAAAGAAAACTTGTGAAGAAAAGAATAATACTGTGGTCGGAACTGGTATTTTTAGGGTCATCAATATAGCCTGATCACTACATAGTCTTCCAGTTGCGTAACTGTAAAACTGTATTGCCTATGGCATGTTATCGTATTGTCAAAAATAAGACAGGTCTTATTTACTTGACAGTCGAGGCAAAAACAATGACAGACGTGTCATTTTCTATTTATTACACAAACGCATAGTGGCGTGTAAAAATCCTTTTCATCACACTTGCTCGTAAATGGTGTTATTCCATGTCTGTATACAGAAGGACAATGGCCTAAATTGTTCCCGCGGGAATTATGGCGAGTTTGTCATCCCTAGGGAGTAATGACTTTCTTTTTAAAATTTGCAACTCTTTCGTACATAATTTCTGACTAAGGAGGTTTAATTTTCAGCCAAAAATTAAATCGGTTTCTAATTTCATCTTTAAAAATTAGCTATAGACTAACTTACATTACACAAAACCTATATGCTTCATTAAACTTCATTATTTTTATACCTATTTCAAGTTTATATCAACATTTATCATTAATTTTAGTAATTATACATTTTTATCAAATTGGCTAAATCTGGCTCGAATCCAGGTCGAAACTAAACGCAGTGTCTGTGGTCACAAAAAAAAAATCGTTTCCATTGACGTTCCCGTCCGTCAAAAGTTATTTCTTTATATTTTGCAGAGTTAAAGTGTTTTCTCTTTGTTTTTTTCCTCGCAAATGTGATGAAAACCATTGTGTGTATCACAGGCAGTAAGGGGATTACTAACTCGAGTCATTAAAAGCCCTCCGCCTTCGGCGTCGGGCTTCTAACACTCTCGTTAGTAATTCCCTTCATACTACCCTTGATGCACAATGTACTATTTTGCACCTTTTGGCTTTACCGCAATTACCAAACTCTTACTTATATTGATGCCAGATGAATTATAAAATATTAGCATAAGGTTTTTAATTTTATTATTATTATTAATCCCTTTTCCCTCCAACATTTTACGAAAGATAAACCACATCGCTTCGCGTGTCTACATCAAGAAACTCAATCTTTATTCCTCTTAAGCGAAAAATCTGTGTTAAATATGATCTACACACACTTAGCCATCGGGAAACCCTGTAATACTGTGTAATACTGTACTGAGGCCTTAGACAAGATGCAAACTCTATTGTTTTTCTTTTTATAGCTCAAAATGTATTCCATCCCCCCCATCCCGTACATAACATCTGTTGAAAAGTTGGCAGACTAGCAAACGGGGGGGGGGGGTTTGAGATGGGCCTTGTGTGCCACTTCGACCATTGCTGGTCTTTTGTGGCAGCCCTTTGTTAGAGCTCACCGCAAAGGCCCGTTGCATCTAGGAATTTCCAGATGCTTTGGGCAGTGGGGAGTTGTATCTCGTCGATATGTCGCCCTAGGTGGATACTTCTGTTGCGCATTAGTGTCCCGCAAGAACAGAGAATGTGCATTGCTGTCTCGTCTGTTTCCTGACAGAACCTGCATGTCGCGTCTGGTTTCATACCCATTAGAAACAGATGTCTGTTCAGCTTGCTTCTGAAAACCTTTGATTGTAAATTATCATCGCGACCCATAAACACCCGAAAAGCCAGGTGTTAACGCATAACGCCATCTATGAACGGCGTGGACAGCCATCGAGTCGGAAGCCGGCGAACGCCTGCCATTCTGCGACACACCTTACCCATGTGTGCATTGGTTATTTTTTTGATTCGATTTTACTGTAATTAAGCAAGTAATAAATCGTTTCTCATTGTACAATAAAACTCAATCATTGAAGACCCACCTATACCAGATTACTTACAAGTAAAATAGTCAAAAGAGGAGTTCCTGCTTGGCGCCTGTGGAATAAGTATCAACACCAGGGGAATCGCAGGTGCGATACCGGCCTTTGGGAAAAAAATAGGCTGAGTGATAGACCCCCTGGATATCTCTGGTCTCTTAATCAATTTAGCCACGTGGCAAACCAATGATTTCGTCACGCAATCTGTCTGCTATCCTCAATAACAGCCTTCATTTCTGTCTTACGTAAACAAAAACTTTACAATTTTACAGGCAAGAATAGGACTTTTCTCTTTGTCAAAAGAGTCGATTTGTCTTTACGTATTCCGACACATATGTGTCCTTTTGCTAAGCAGGGCAGAATTGATTGGTTGGGTGCAGCGATCAGCCACCCTGGCTTAGAATAATCCTTGATCGATGGATCGTCGGACTTGCATCCTAAATTACCTATTTTCCCACTAATATATAATAAACGAGCCACCAGGGTGATTAGTGTTTTTGTTCGTCAAATAACCACAACGGATGTTTTGTCGTTGTCGAATCGAATGGTTAAACTTTTTTTGTAATATTAATAATCTTGTTTTCGTTTTTTTTTAGGTAAGCTGCAAACAAACACCACAGGTGGTAAGTGAGCGCTGGGATCCATGAGATGAGACTTACTAGTCCTGAGAACTTGGTTCAGATGAATTGCAAACGCTGGCAAAGAGAACTTTAAGGCAGAGAAAGGAATACGACTTTATAATTGTAAATAAAGATAAAGATAAAGATACGTTTACTAATGTTTAAATATGTAAATAAAACCGCCTCGGAAATTACAAAACGTCTACCATAACCTACGCAAAATAGACTGCAGTTGTAATAACGCTGAACAATGCATAGATACCTTCACTCTTTCATTCCCAGAGTGGGGTAGGCAGAGCTACAGAATTACCAACAACTCTAAAATGGCCGTCCATTTTTCGGATCGAAGCTACGTGTTCACAATTTCAGACGAATTTTGATTTTGGGAAATTAAAATTGTCAGTAAATGTCCATCTCTCCGACGGAACGTTCGTGGAAAATTTGATGCAACGCGTTTTACCCAACCCCGCTTCTTTGACTTCTTTCGGGGGATTCGAACGGATTAATTTTTCGCTTTCGCTAATTACTAAAAGGTTCAAAGTGAAGGGTTATTTTTGATGTTGAATTAAAATTGCGTTATTTATTTATTGTTTAATTAATTTGTCCCCGCGGTTCAGCCAGCGTAAAATAAATGTAAATTATTTAATTAGGAATGTGGATTAGGGGATCGCGCGGCGTGCTCCAACATGGCGCGAGGTTCGACATTGTTTAATTTACCTTCTAACTACTACGCAGTAACCCGGTCTTCATAACGTCCATCATCATACATACATTCTTCCATGTTGGGCACTACCTTCTTTAATGGTTATCGTCTGTGACGACGCCGTATTCTTTTGTTGCCATTTTAAATGTTGCATTTAACGTCAAGCGGTAGAGGCGTTAACCCGATAAAACAGAACAAACAAAGCCTCTTTTGCATTAATATCTCTATATTCTTTGAAAGTTGGTAGGTTTATTATTATTATTATATTGAATTTACCACTATTATTGCGGTAATTTCCAAAATGCGGAATCCTAAAAATATTTTCCTTTGAAGAGAGTGGGTTATTTTTAGCTCAAGCATTACTCCGTATGATTTTCGGGTTATTTACATAGAATTATTTGCAGTTCGATTCCCGGATCCCTTACCAGACGTTTTCGAGGAGGCTTCAAACAAATATTATAATTCGATGGATTATTCCGTTTTGCGAGTAGTGTAGGATGGGTAAGTAAATCTCATTGGTGGCATTTGGCAAATGGGTACAGGGATGGTTAGGCTTGTTTGTTTAAAACAAGCTGTAACCCGCAACTCCGTCCGTCTTGCGGCGCTTCTTCTCCGCAATGATGGTGTCTTGTCCGAAGCGCTAGTAGATTCACTCACGCAATGAATAAACTGATTAAACTGAATAAACTGAATATTACCGCCGTGAATAAGAGCCCCCGTGTGGCCAATTTAGTAAAACACAGATCATTTTTAAAACCAACTGAGTTTTATCTTTTACTTTACATAAACAGGGTTGTATCAAGCAATGTTATAAAACTACTTAGCAGCGGCGTGTGAAGTAGCCTTCCATGGGAGCTCTCCATTGTGACGCACACACCTCTACTTATTGTCTAAATCTCAACATGACTACCAACATTTATCACAATGTAGTATTTACAATATCGGAGTACAGCGGGCCTAGCATGGTTGCGTTTATCGCGTGACAAAATGTGGATAAAGCATCCGTCACTCTCATACTTATATATACTTATGTGTCAAAAAGTGACGGATGTTTGGCCCCCAGCCATGACGTTCCACACGGTAAAACCTTATTGCTGTGTGTCCGCATTGACGTCCAACGTTTTGATAGCTCTTATTAAAATAATAATGGCGGCCGAGTTAAAACCAATATAATAACACGTCAAAGGAAATGTTTCCACCAGGAGAATAGGGGCGCAGATGTAGTGAACCATCAAACGATATTTCTTAAATAGTATTTTTAACTCCCGACAAAAAAGTTTCTTAACGCTGGGCATTCACGGACGCGCCGTTTGTCTCGGCGATAGATGGAATGTATACAACTGGATGGGCGTAATATTTTGACTAGATTCACGGGTGCGACACTCCACGCCTCAACGGTGTGACGTAGCAGACTGATTAGACAATGACAGCCAGGGAACGAAGACGCCATTTGGCTTGGCGCGGAGGCGTGTCGTGTTCCAACTGTGAATTTCGACATTCACGATAGTTCTATTCGGATTGCATTCACGGATCGATTTTGGTGCGGCGCTGCTCTAATCGGCTTGTTGGGGGGGTTGGTAATGTCAATGTAATGTACCTAGCAATGAGGAAGAAATTCGTGGCAGCATAAACAGTAACACTGAAATAAATGCGAATTTAAAAAGCTAATAGCTAAAAGATATTAACAAACAGACGATAATCCCGAGTCGCTCCCGTATTAAGGGTTTTGAGCAAACGAGCGTTGTTCTATGAAAGTTGGAAGTGCAATTTAAAAATGTACTTTTCACTACAAGTTCGCCGTTCCCGCGGAGTTTGCGAACGTGTAGCTTTAACACCTCCATTATAAGGTAAGACGTTTTCCTGGGAACGTGATCGCTTGCTAGAGCCGAGGATTTCGTTACGATGGATACAGGGTTTGCTTTAGGTGCGTTTACACAGAGAGGATCGAGCGATGACAAACAAAAAGAGATAATGAAAAGTGATGAGCTCTGTAATCAATGTCAAGTTCTCGTTCGTTCATAAACCATCTAATTCGCCGATGTTTGCTTTGTTCCGTACTTTCTGAGTTACAATACCGTGGTGTCTACCAAATCGTTTGTGAAAGACTATTTAGGTTTGACCTAAAAACTAGTAACAAGCTGAGACACATTTGGTTCCGTCGGGCACTAGTTCAGTAATTTTTGTGTTAATGTTTCTGTTTGTTGATTTGTTGTTTTGTACTTGTGTTAGACTTAAGTTAAATGTACTAAATAAAAGAGCTTATAGTAGTGATACAAAAGTAGTTTTCCATCGGCGAGACAATGCAAGACGAGAATTGAAATCTCGCCGGCCATTTCCACCTAAAATTGCCTTCGTGAGCCACCGCGTATAGAAAATGATAAGTTATTCTATAATCATTTCTTGTTTTCGCCGGTGGAAAAGATAACTTAAAAACTTTATTTTTGAAGCATGGATAACTTAATCTAGCACATAGTCGAATGAATTTATTTTGTAGAGCCATTTTACCTGCTGATTTACCCCATACACCAGACAACTCAACAATTATCACAATACAAAAGTTAGCAAAGATGAGTGCTGTGTAGGATCCTGTCTTCATTTTATAAGCTACTTAAGCTGGGGTTAAAAAGTGGTTCAAAAGTCATCATAGTAATATAATAGTCACGTATCCTCTTTCTTATAACACTTAAGTGCGCAGTTAGGCCATAATGCAGCTAATAAAAATAAGACACAAAATGCAGTGGTGCAACTATCTTGGCTGTTCCGTACTCCGTACATCAGTATTTTATAGGGAATAATAGCCATAAACACACCACACCGTCCCTTTAATACCAACCATATGGTGGTACGTTTAAAGTGATGTTTCCGAAGTTAAGTGAGGGTCGGTTATGTCTGTTTGTTTTGGAGTGGGCCATGTTTGCAGGATATTAGATACAGTAACGTGGTTAGGTGGGCGCGGTATCGTTTTAAACCAAGTAAACGGTGTAAAAGCAACACATTTTAAGTTTTAAGATATTTCCTGATATTGCTGGTATAGTATTTTCAAGGGATATAAAGAGAATGTGGTCTTAAGTGTACTACTTTAATATATTGCATTTTTTAAAGTATTTACGTACTTGGCTGCCCTGGTTGTTTTTCCATAAATGTTCTCCAATTGTTTTTCAAGTCCTTCAAAAGTTGGCAAGTTGGCTAATTTGGTGGAGTATATTTTGGGTATCGTGTAATAAGACCCCCGCATGATGGATCGCTATGGTTTAGCGGTAGGCCTTGTTTGACCCAGTTCTGCTATAAAAGTTATAATATAAGTATACCTAAAACAAAAAAACCTCTGTAGCGAAAGTAATAACAGATTTCCGGACGACGACGAACAATATTAAGTAAAACATGTCAAAGGAGTCCAAGATAGACGAATTTATTACTAACCATTGAGCAGGTTCCTAATGTTCCTCCTGGCCACCTTCCTTCTCCATTCTCGTACCAGCTAGATGATACCTACCACAATTATTGCACCTTTTGTTATCGAAATAGCATAAGTATGCAAATTTCAAGTATATTTGACTTGACACAAAGTACAACTAAGTAAGCTAATGTTTATAAGTGTGTGTGCAAATTACACTCAAAAGCAAAAATAACGGGTCAGAGTGCGTTTTTCATACTAAAGAGGCTATTTCGAAGCCTTGGTTCCTCACCAGGGAATGCTTTTTGTGAAATCTGATGATGAATTCCTTGAGCATCGACACAGGACTTCCAGAGTGCCTAGGATACCCAACTGAATAAATCTGCGGTTAACGCCGGAATTGAGCATGTTCAGAAAAACTTCTAAAATGGCAATAAAAAGTAAGGAAATCCAAGTGCTGACCCAAACTCTCCGGCTGTGGTGTTAACTGGTTGTGCGATCAGTCAGGTATCTTAAGAACTTTTCCACCATTAAACCTCACTTGCAACAACCCCTGGCGAGGACCGAAGGCTTCGAAATAGTCTCGTTTGTATGAAAAACGCACTCTGACCTGGTATTTTTGCTCCTGAATGTAGATAGACCTAAAATCTCTACGCTTGTATTATGGATCCGATACCAAGTTTCACACCTCGAAAGATGAATAAATTCTTAAAAATATAGAGGATATTTATTCTTATCGAACCCGGGACCGTAGGATTCTTACTACTACTACTCTACTAGGTTTATCGCGTCATTAAAAAAACTATAATGTATACTTTAACTAAAGGATCGCATGTCGGGCTCATTTACCGTAAACCGTCATACTGCCCTCGAACCGGAATAACATGGAATATATTAGTGCAAAACCGCTGAATATCTGTGGTGTGATAATTAAAATATTGGTTAGGCTTTAATTGAATACATTTTACAATAATATTAACGTTAGTGTTAATACTAGGCTTACCTAGCATTCTATTTATCACACCATAATACAGAAAATGAAAAATCTCAATGTAGTTGTTGTACCTATCTATAATGCCATTTTAAAAGTGGGCAATTTGAAGACCTGCTTGAACAGGGAATCTCTTTTGCGACAGTAAACAATATTGCTTATGTATGACATTATGGAATTGTTTTCACCCGACTACAAAAAAGGAGGAGATTCTCAAATCTTCAGAATCTTTTTTTTTAAAGTATGTTCCCTATTACTCGGGGAGCACTGGACCGATTTGAACATTGTTTTCGTTGTTTGAATGGGTATACTTTGGTCGCATTGTCAACACGTCAGGATCTGATGATGGGATCTTGGGGAAATCAAGGGAACTCCTCAAATATTATAGGCACACCTATAGCGATTTCGTTATTTTTCACTGAAACTAGTCTATTTGCTTTTGAAAAGTACGATAGTTGAGTGGAACTGATGATGAAGACCACAGATGGCCACCGGAACTCATTAACGGTACCTATTTAAAGGGCGGCGATAAGATATCTCGATTAAGATCAGCGCGAGCGACTATGACGAACGTTTAAATATGATATGACTATGGCATTCCCGCGGCGTTGCCTACGGCGAGCTTGAAATGGTCTAAGTTTCTCATTAATTGAGAAGTGGGACTACATAACAGCATAAATAAGATCACTAAAAAAGTATAAAATAAAATAAAAGTTTGTTTTTTAAAACTTTTTATTTACGGCGGCATAACTGTGAAGTAAAGCTATTAAAACCTTGACATTATATCAACAGGGCCTCTACGATACGGTATATTATTTTTAACTGGGCCGCCATTACATAAGCCAGTAAATAAGAACTACCATACGTTGACAATACCAAAATACGATATAGGCAATAAATATGGTTTTGAAGTGTAGCATCTCAGCCCATTATTGTTTGCTTGCAGCAAGCTCGTTCTAGCAAATGCAAACAGTTCAAGAGAATGCTCATTTTAATGCTTTCGAAAAATGCTATTGTAAAGCATGTCTATCTTTACCTTAACTTTCCCTCTTGTACATTAATTTAAATCATCTCCACACTTCCATTCACCGATTATAGAAAAATCGCTAATACTTAGGTACTTCGTTCGGCAGCTTCGGCTTCTACAACAACTTGCATAAATGTACCTGAGGAAAGCAAGCGAGTGTTACAAGTTAAAAATGTCACTTCAAAATGTTCCAGTAATATTTTTGCACATTTAAATAGGCTTAGTTTTATGTAACTAGTTAACTTATGCACTATAGAACGGTTTCACAGTGACATTATAAAACATTTTGTTTGACACTTATTACCGCTTGAATCATAACGTCACTGTGAGACAGTTCTATGGTGAGTCAGGGTTCCAATGGTCTGTTACTACCCTATAATCTCTTCAAGGCTGACCGCGGGTGAGTTCAAACAAAGCTTAGCTGTGCTCACACTCTTTTCATTACCGCAATCTATGCAGCCCGTCTATGGAAAATGTCTAGATGTAATTATTGATTAATTCTGATTTGATTTGCTCTCATTAGCGGCCATGACGGATCGACTGTGTGTCGGAGCCGGCGACATTTTGTGACACATCCATCACTGCTAATAAAATGTTATTATATTTAGATTAGGAGTTATTTCAAGCGTGTATGTAAGTGTTATAATTTGAAAAACGAGCAGCGAAATTCAAAAGCAGTTATGATACCCACCTTGTTATTATTTGTATTCATAAATAATATTTAACTCTTATGCAATTGCAACTGAATTTACTTAGAGTAGAGAGGAAAGCTTCTAACTTGAATTTCTGTATAAAATCGGAGACGCAAATCCGAGAGTAGCTAGATAGAAGCTAGTCTAGAACCTGGAATAATTTGCTTTAAACTGCACTTAAGCAAGTCTCGACAGACAGACGGAGAGCGCATAAATAATTAGTAATATGAAAATGTATGCGCCCGCGCTCTTAGCATTAACCAGTGGACCGGGCGCGAACCCGGGGGACGAGTATGTACCGCGTGGTCGCTATTCTGGTCTATTCATACCGCCATGTTTAACTTTGTAAGTTAGTTTTTTGGTATGGAGATGGCAAAACGGGCATAAACATTTGAATCTTCAAGACTAGGTACAATCTTAAGACTGCAGTCCTCAAACTACGATCTATTTCTATCTATTATCTAGTGCTCACATTGTGTTATGATTCAGTCACCTTGATGCACTAGGCTGAGTAGTCTGACTGCCACTTTGATGGTGTTTTTTCTTACCACACCTTTATAATATACTTTGATAATTTTAAACTGAGGTTTTCTCATATGTGAACAGATATTTGCAAAATTAGTTAAATAATTAATGTCCGGGTATCAACATTTGCGCTTTAATAATTTTCAAAGTTATGCTCTAAAGATAAGTAGTAATAAGTAATTTTCACTACCACTGTGCACCTGACCGAAACATATTTCGGTTTAACATCCGGCGTACATTAAGGCGACACCACACAGTGCGTTGCGGCGTCACTACGTTGCTTCTGCGGCGCCGCTGCGACGTCCTACATGGTAAAATCCGTGGCATGCCAAATAAATGAAATACACAAGTCCGTACATAAATATAATAGTGTTCTCACTTCTGGTATGGTTCAGAAAAATGACAGATGGCTGTCTTAGGCTTGGTAGAGCGCTGAACCCTCCATCACAAGAGCGACGATTCGTGGAGGCCAAACTTCAAAGCCTCGATTATCGACTCACCGTTGCTTGCCTACAGGAAATACATAGGAATTAGATAATTTTATTTCGCCATCATCTTTCCACCGGGTGACCCAAATAAATACCCAATAAATATCAGAGCACAATGTCACACAAATTCCCTTAGGCCCAAACTAAGGTCTAGACTTGTACTATGAGTACTAGACAACGAGAAACCTACTTATATAGAGAAATACATCCAACACTCAGGAACAAATATTCGCGCTCATCACACAAATATCTGCCCTTAATTTGAATCCAGGATCGCTAGCTTCGTGGGCAGGGTCACTACCAGCGCGTCCACAAAATCTTAAGTATCATAAAAGCAAGAGAGAGTAGACTAGAAACTTTACCCTTGACTTCATAGTCTTACCACCAGGTGAGATAGAAGTCAACCGCTGGCGCCGCAAGCGCCGGCCGTGTGACACGCCTTTAGCTCATCATGATAATGAACCGTCTTATTATGTGTTATCTTTCAAGCGCGCGCCTAAGATAGAAACGATGCGATGCGCCCCTCCATCGTAATTTAAATAAACTTAGTAAGTTTTAGGCGGAAAGGAGCGGTAAGTTTAAACTAGCTTTTGCGAGTTTATTTCCTGAGGAACTTCCAACTTTTTGAAACTAACAGTATTATGTCAGTAATCTCATATAGATAACCGTGTTACATAATTCTAGGTGTGGGCCAAGTGACTGAAAGTATCAACATTACTGCTAAATTTCACCAATATTGTAACATGTAAATAATGTAGGGGTAACTTCGCCTTCGTACCTAAAGTCGCCGTCAATAGAACTTGTGAATAATGTAAACAAGTTTGACACATAACCTCAAATATTAACCAAACGTGTTTTTGTTCAAAATAATGTACAATGAATAGTTGTTTCATCTTAAACTTATAATGAAAATAATGATCTAGTGTACAAATCGTTGCAAAGACGTCACTTGATCTTTCAAAGTACTTGATTATGGAGTAATCTTAGTGAATTAGTCAGTTTGGTTTTGTTTACATCTTTTGCAAGTTTTATTGACGGTGACCTTACATAGTAATACAATCATCATCATTATTTATATGCATAACATTTTTTTCCCAATAGAGTTCACTTACAGTTCCGAAGGGTAAATAAATACGAAACCTAAGGTCTTTATAAAAGCTATTGCTCTGTAGGTACTAAATTATATCCTCCCAAACTTTATCATTCATGTTAGTAGGATAAAAGCTCTTAAAGTAAATATAAAACTGATTGAACTGTCTCACCGTGTAGCAATGGGCCCGCTGCATTTGCATTTCATTTCGCAGGTGCTGGCAAACAGCGTTGTGGAGGACCTTTCAGAGATTCGTATCTTGTTTGAAAGTCATGCGCCTTGGAAATTCGAGGCGTTGTTTACATAAGTCTATAAAATATTTATTATAATATTTTTGTTGTATAATTTTATTACTATTTCGGAAGAGAAACATAAAACAATTTGACGTTCTTTCCATCACTAAAATTACAAATGTTTATTAGGAACTTTATTAAGAACAGAACCGATCATGGTGATCTTTAGGGAAGGGCTAACATGCATATGGTGATGAATGATGATGATGATGATGATGATGATGATGGAATTCTAAGGACCGTATTAATGAACCTGAATGAGTTGTCGTTATCAAGTTACGTCAGAAACACACATATCTTGAGACTGCTTAACTAAAGCCAAGAAACTTAGCTAAAGAACAAAATAATTGTAAATACGACCCTTACTATGATAAGACCTTTTTCTACTCGCGTACTTTAAACCACTAATAGTGATATCGTTAATGGTATCAGAATACCACCTGTAGCCTAACCAAAGCAGGAAAACAATTCTATAATGAGCGCTACCGTGATAATAACAGTTCTATAATAATTATTATAGCATTGTTATTCCCAGGGTCTTGGCGTTTAGTGAACACTTGACATTCTAATTTGTATAATAAACCGATATAATACTTATATAAACAAAAATTAATAAATGTGTTTAAAATTACATTTATATTAAATTACTTACTAAAAATAAATATACACCCATCGATTTGTTATTTGGTTACCAAGGTAACGTTCAACATAGATATCAACAAAATGGCGTTTCATTCAGCATTCCAATTTTAGTCTGGTTCTTTCTGTATGACACATATTTTTGCTAATCGGGCCACTTCACAAAATTCGTACTATACCTGACTGCTTGATTCTAATTTAAGCTACACCAATACATCTAGCACAACTTAGATTTTCTTGTCTGTTACTTAGCCTTGTTAGAATAAAATGCTCTCAACAAAGAATAAGCTGCAGGCGAGTGTGCGAACCTCCCAAGTTATTGCCAATCGATTCACTATTACTATTCAAATGCTTTTAAAGAAGAGATTAATCGTCCTTCAACTACTGCTCCATTAGATCCGATAATCGACTCGAGCACAGCGTGGGGCTAAACGACTTACGTCAGACCCTGATTAGGGAGTCTAGCTCTCGACGATAAATCTAAATAGGGTTTGAAATTGTCAAGATAATTACGCTTCTTCATGATCATGGAATAGTTGTCACCAGTGTCAATCATATTGTTTGTTTCATTTAAAGAAATACATCAAATGCATATTGGGTGTCTTAACAAAATAAATATAAAACTTTACAGATTTTAAAATAAGAAAAATGGTTTGAATTCAGGCCCTCTACACTAATCTAGTATTTATATTACACTTGTTTTAGGCTATTTTAAGACGATTGTGAACCTTAACGTCTTCATACAAAATGCAGAAACGTTTCTTGCCTATTGGACCTCGTCCGATTTTTACGATTTTGAACATGTTGTAGATATCATTAAAAACTATGCCTGTATGTTTTCCTTTCAATGAGAATATTTCTAAATATTTCTCTATAATAACTACAAGATATTGAAAAATCTTGAAAATCTGACTTAATTTACGTTTTTGCCGGGAGCTAAATTTTAGCGACGCTTCCTAATCCTCTTAACACGTGTTTAGTGTGATATTTTAGTATCTATTTCGGTACCCGTCTTCCCTGCTATGTGTTGATCTATCCACATAAACAGACCGACAAACTCCTAATCTCCAACAACTGCCCGAACCGTCCAACATCATTATCTTTGCTTGAACATGACACAGATCCCATATGCAGGAAATCGTATGTGGGTCAGACATTTAATGATTAAACGAACTTACCTTGGTACGTGAAGTTCGATCATAATTATATGATCAGCTTCATTCGAAGCGATTAGTTTACATATTGTAGTTGGGCCCCCACGCTACAGCCTTGCACGGATTTTCAAATCAGTAGGGACTTTTTTTTTTTTTTTTTTCAAATCTACTGGCAACACTTTTTCCTTCCACCTCCCTCGGCGTCCCTGCGTTCTACGTTCATTATGTTCAAAGAAATATTTTCACAATTTAGGGAGGGAAATATACATATATATATTTTTGGGAGGGTTATTATTAATCGCTTCGAATGAAGCTGATCATATAATTATGATCGAACTTCACGTACCAAGGTAAGTTCGTTTAATCATTAATTATATTTCACAGCTTCATTCTTTGCGATTAGTTTACATATTGTAGGATGTTCAGAGATAAATTAAATTGTGAAATAAAAATCACATAATCTTTATAAGGTTCTTATTGCAACCAGACTTCTTGCTATACTTAACTTAATACAATAACTTAAGGCACTATAATGATTGAAGCTAATCAAGAGTGTAAATCAGTATTTGACAATATTGCTTGTGCGAATTGATTATTTCTATTAATTACAATATCTTTATTGTAGTATTTCGCAAATACAGCGGATGATTCGCTCCAACCTGCGGTTTTGCGAATCACATCCAGGCTAACACCAAGGCTGCCGGCCTTAGAGGTGGCTGCATGCCGAGTACTGTGTGCACCAAAAATCGCAGTATCTAACCCACTACATTTCAATGTATCTTTTATCCAATGACTTAATCTTTGGGATGACAGTTTTGAATAAGGTCTTCTATAACTTATGAATAAATTATCATGATCAGATGAACGCAAAGTTTTTGTTTTATTCATATAACTAATCAAACATCTGGCTGGACATATAGCGGTGTTTTCATTAAAAAATGGCAATGTCAGTACCGGTTGCGAAGCATTTAAACGAGATGTTTTGATGAGATCTGGAATCTTAACAATAACTTGTACATCATTTATGATATTAATATTACTCAACTTGATCAAACTAAGAGTTTGTACTCGGTGTGCAGTCACAAGTGCTAATAATGTTGACAACTTTTTCGATAGCGTTTGTAAATCAAGTAAATCATTGGGCTCTTTGTCAGCCAAGTAATTTAATACTATATCTGGGTCCCACGTCAGATTATATTTCGGAGTGGTCGGTTTTAGACGGAACACCCCTTTCATGAATCGCTTTAAAATGTCATCTTTAAAGTATGATTGACCTAACAATAAAGTAATTGCTGATTTATGAGAATTAATTGTCCCATACTGTGCACCATTTTCAAAAATGCTAGATAAAAAATTTATAATACTGTGCACAGGTGGTTTCAGGTAATCAACGCTATGAGTTTTACAATATTGAAACCAATTTTTTATACAACTATCATATTGTTTGTTGTGACAAAGATGACAATATAATTTCCACAGATTTAATATTTAGGGAGCTGTGTAATAATGATCGCCGGACAATTTCACGGCAACCAAGGTAAGGGTCTTGCTCAGGTTGTGGGGTCGTCTGAAAGGAGATTTCAATAAATGAATATTTGGACCAAATTCTATAAAGTCTGAATCAGTAATCTTCTGTGAAACTGGAAACCACGGCTGAGTGGGCCAGTAAGGTACTATGAGTATCCCAGTAGCCTTATCCGAAATAATTTTTTGTAAAGTTTTAAGTATAAGAGCGAATGGGGGAAAAGCATAAAAGAATAGACTTGTCCAAGAAATGGTAAACGCGTCTACTGCCACTGCATCAGGATCGTTTTTCCATGACACGTACATGGAACATTTAGCGTTACACCGGCTGGCAAACAAATCTATGACGGGTTGACCAAAGTTTTTGACTATTTTCTCAAAAGCTTTGTCACACAGTTCCCACTCCGTATCAGTAAATTTCTTACGAGACAGATTATCAGCTACGCGATTATCTCTTGTATTAATGTAAGACGCAAATATTACTATTTTTCGCTTCTCACACCACTGCCATAAATTGTGGGTGATTTGATTTAAATGTGGGTATTGAATACTCCCCATTCGATTTATACAAGAAATAGCAGTCACATTATCGACCCTGAGTAATACCTCACAGTTCGATATGTTTTTAAGCCAAAAAATGCTGCCAATAATTCTAAACTATTGATATGCATCAACTTTTCCTTTTCATTCCAAAACCCGTGGACCTCTTGACCATTACTGCAAGCTCCCCAGCCGCTTAAAGATGCATCCGAACAAAATTTCTAACTTAAATTGATTAAACCTAAATGGATTACAGCTGGAGTTTATGTTATTGGTCCACCAATTAACATCATCTTCTATTTCATGAGGCAAGTCTATTGTTTGATCATAATTAGGGTTTTCAAGAAGGCACAGATATTTATGTCGTTCGAATTTCTTTGTGTAAAGCCAGCCATACTGAATAGCTGGACAAGCAGATGTCAAGAGGCCAACAAAAGCGGCAAAGTCGCGCAGTTTACATTTAGTTTTTGACTTAAGTATTAACAGTTCTTTTGTTATTTTGTTTCTTTTCTTTTCAGGTAAATTTAACGTCATATCATGCGAATCAAAAATAAACCCAAGAAATTTACACTGTTGCCTGGGTATCAAAGCACTTTTTTCATAATTAATGATTAATCCGAGTTCTTCTAGCAATTTTTTAGTAACCTTAACATTGTTTTGACACTCTTGAAAGGTTCTACCTATGCATAATATATCGTCCAGGTATATAACGGAAATATATCCTTTTGAGCGTAAAAACTCTACAACAGGCTTTAACACCTTTGTAAACACGTAAGGAGCTGTACATAAGCCAAATGGGAGACAGTTAAATTCGTATAAATCATCGTTATACTTAAACCGCAGAAATTTTTTATGATCCGGGTGTACAGGAATTAAAAAATACGCGTCTTTCATATCTATGGATGCCATGTAACAAACAGTCTTTAGTTATAATCTTAGATGCGGTCCGATGATCCTCCATTTTAAAATGATGAGTTCTAATAAACTTATTTAAGCATTTTAAATTTAAAATAAATCTCATGTCCCCGTTTGGCTTAGGTACTAAGAACACACTTGATATAAATTCATTTTTTGCATGAACACATTTTGAAATCGCCTGTATTTTTAACAAAGAATGTATTGCTGTATAAAAAGCCATATGTTCTTGGTTCGTTTTGGGATAAACACTGGGTGTGCTATCACGATAGGGTGTAGACAGAAATGGAATTTTATACCCACTTAACCAAGACAAAATAGTTGGGTCGTCGGTTATATCTTCCCATTTGGACAAAAAATATCTAAGAACGGCCGGCATATGGTACCTGTGAATCTATCGCCTCCTGTTGGCTGGCCAGCCCCTCGAGGTCGAGGGCCGCTCCGCTGTCTCCCGTCGTTGAAAGCCGCTGTTCGTCCCCGGGCGCTGCGACTGGCGTGCTCTGTCGCTCCCGACATCTGCTTTTGGTGTGATCTTCCGAGGCATCGTTTTCCAGTTTAAATAATTATTTCCAGTATTCCTATTATTTGTTCTAATAAAATTATTTTTCTTGAATACGTGTGATCTGTTAGGTTCAATTCGTGTCTGTTTTAGGTCAGCTGCAGACCTTTTGATGCTTTTGGCCGATTTCAACTTTTCTGAGATATTTTCTCCAAAAAGAAACTTGTCACGCTTTGACTCGTTAAGAGCTTCTTTCATCTCAGGATTAATGGCTGATATGAGAAAGCCACGACGTGTTCTATCATTTATAAAATTGATATCACACATGAGTCTACACGCGTCACTAAGTGGCTTGATAATTGTTGTTTGTCCCTCAGCGATTGCAATTTCGATCGCTTGGTTAACAGCCGAAATAGCGATGGACATCTGTTTTTGTTTTACTAGCAAAGCAGTGTCTCGTTTTGTCAAATTATCGGCTAACGCAACCTTCACCTCAGGGTTTAGTATTGGTGGGACAAGTAGAGGGCAGTTTTCTGGTATCAGATATCCTTCGACAATCTTATCTTTTAATTCTTTCTGGAGCCCCTTCTCGAGAATTTCTTGCCATCTGGATGCTAATTCTTTATGCGTTGGTTTCCCAAGTTTAATGTCTGTCTTCGGTGCATCACCCAGTAATGCAAGTATTTCATTGTCCAATTCTGGATCCGTATCGTTCGATATATTAGCAGGCAGACTGCAGGCTGCTTGAGATGTGGAAGGCACATCTAAGGATATTGCCATAGGCGTCGCGGCGGAGGCCGGAGACGGTGTCGCGGCGGGAGCCGGAGCCGGGGTAGTGGCCGCGTCCAATGCCGGGGTACCGCAGACCCGTGTTGCGGACAAAGCTCTTAAACAGATCGGGTCTATCGGCCTCTCTTCACTAGAGATCTCATTACGATCACCATCGGATCCTAAAACCAACCGTTATTTTGTATTTTTAGTAAAAGAGATAGCCCAGCTGGCGTCTCGCATTACAAATACTGGATATTGCCGACTGCAGCTTACGTGACAGAGATAGCCCAGTTGACGTCTCGCATCACTATCAACCCAAGAAATAATGGTTCAATGTGTTATTTTTCATACACTTGCAAAACCAACCAATAATCGACTGGTTTATTGAATTACATGACAGAGATAGCCCAGATGGCGTCTCGCATCACTTTATTTGGTAAAATTAGAATTTCTACCATGATTCCTCATCATATTTCGTTATAATGATTAAATAATTTAACGTAATTAGAAAAAATAAATAAATGAGGGTATTTCCATAAAAGTAACCTAAGTCGTATTTTTACACGACTGAACTCTAAATTGTTTATGAAGGCAAAGCTATAATAGCATAGGTACTTATTAAGAACAAAGATAATATTAAGAGAACACTAACCTTCATCTTCGCTATCCGAATAAATAATTAACCGATTGTACTTTAGTTGCGATTCTAGTTTTCGAATCTTCCTTTTAATAACTTCGCTGCTTGTGTGACGTTTTCTTTTGTTCGGCATGGCTTCTACCAGGTTTCGTCGTGAAGTTACAAAAGTGCTTGGGGTACGTGCGAAGGCTATGAGCACGGAAACACAGAATGAACGTAGAACGCAGGGACGCCGAGGGAGGTGGAAGGAAAAAGTGTTGCCAGTAGATTTGAAAAAAAAAAAAAAAAAAGTCCCTACTGATTTGAAAATCCGTGCAAGGCTGTAGCGTGGGGGCCCAACTACAATATGTAAACTAATCGCAAAGAATGAAGCTGTGAAATATAATTCCCCGTATTTCCACTCATCTGCCATTCATTATCCCTACAATTCGTCTAATGACATCCATTGTATTCCAAGCTCACGCCAAACACGCATAAAGTACCCTTAAACCATAACACAATGGAATAGCGGCTAGAATTGAACGGAGTTGTCATGGGAAGCGACCGGCCTCCTTTCTGCAGATTATCTTGTAAACGCACTTTCAATGTAAGTACGAAGAAATGGAATTATGATGCTCTTAGTTCTGTCTCAGACATGTAAGGTTACGTTAGGTTTTGATGTGCTGCAAAATTTCCTGAGATTTCTGCTTGAATATATGACTTTAGTAAACTCTGCGTAGTTTGCGTCCGCTGTAAAAAAATAATGTAATTTCTTATTGTAAATAAACTAATAAAGTAAAATGCTAACATAGTGTACATACTGAAGAAGAACAGTATAATAAAAAAAAAACTTCTTTAGTCTAGACTAAAGTCACGTGACGCGAACTTCAACAGGATATTTTATTAAAATTATGTATCTTTTAATCCTTTTTATCATAATTCCTGATCTATGTTAATCCAAGGTCTTAAGCGGATTTAAAGTTCGATTAAAAGCAACAAAGGTTCTAAAGTAGAAAACGAACACACAGACTAAATAAAGTGCTAACAATCTAAACCCTCTTAAGTGCCTGAACGTGGTCGCAATAAACTCTAAACATGTCTCAACTTGCCCCGTTCCAGGTAGAGATCACCAAATAACTAATTAACTTGCGCTGTAAAATGTTGCGGCAATCTAAACTTGTGCGGGTGGGTGCAGGTTTGTATCCCGCATGCTCTATAAAGCGCTCCAGCTTGTCGGCAACTTGCCGCGGTCTACATGTTAACAAGTGTAGCAAAACACGAGCGTCAATATAGTGTTAGGTAGTTTAAAAAAAAAAAACTAGTGACCCGCGATGACTCGTTCCTGACTACACCTTCCTGGTCGAAATCGGGCCATCTGTTCAGCGTTTACAAGGGGACAAAGTAGCATACGTACATACAGTGGTGATCACATAATTAGGAACGCTACAAATATGACTTTTCAATTTTGACTACCAATTAAAAAGTTCGTATATAATAAAATCTCACTTTTATAGTACTCGTTTATTTTCATAACTCTTATTTACAACTTCCAGAGTAACACTTTATCTTTTTAGTTAAATTCACCATTACCCTATCAGAACTGCCTCCGTCGGCCAAGTCTCACTCCTTTTCTTTTCCCCCCTGCCACCCATCTTCATTTCAAATCACCGTCTTACCGTCCATACATAGTTTTGCACCATTGCACGAACACCAAACCATATTTTCAAATCCTTATAAAATGAGAGATACGTTTTCAACAGAGACAAATTGTTCATACAATTATATCTTAGTTCATGTGTTAGCGATAAGTATAATTAAAAACAAAATAGCTTAAGAACTTTATGATTGGTTGTTAAAATTGAAAAGTCATATTTGTAGGGAATTGTGTGGGAAAATTGTAAGCGTCCCTAATTATGTGACCACTTGTACATACGTCTAGATCAAAAACAATACCCTCCTCCTTGGGCAGTCAGATAATAAATGTATTCATACCGTTCTTTGAATCAAACCAACTAGAAAGAGGGTAGACCGATACGGCCGTGTTCAAGTGTCAACGTACCCGAAGACTTTAGTTATACCTAGATTGCAATCGTTTCGGAAGAAACAGTTTATATTAAATAATGACCATGAATCCCTTCGCGACTCACTAGTACAGAAAAACTAGTATGTTCATTGTACTCGGCTGTATGCCGGTTTCACGCTCGCTCTGGCATCACAAACACACCGACAGACATCGTTACTTAATTTAAAAACAAACCCAGTCCACCTTTCAATTAACGAAACTTCATAATTGTCTTTCACAAAGGCAATTTTATTACCAGATTCTCATGACCGGAGCAAGTTTCTCGAACTAGTTTCGAGTTACTCGTCCGCCAACTCGTCCGCCAACTCGCTCGCCAACTCGCCGCCAACTCGGCCGTCCTTTGAATCCGCAATTGGCGTTTGATTCGAAATTTGAATATTGTTTGCACTTGTCACGTGTTTGCACTAATTTGATTTTAAAATGTTCCGGAATAGTTAGAAATAATTGTTTCAAAACAATACAGTTATTTGTGATTGTTATAGTTAGATATTTTACTGGAATTATCAATTCCAATAAGATTAGTAAATATTCAAACAAAAATGCGTCTGCTAAAATAATTTTATTATAACTTATAGCAATAAAGTAAAAGGACAATTTAATAAAGTATGAAAATGTTACTCAAAAGTATCGCGAATGTTTACAAAAGAAAACCTTTTAAAGACGGTGTTCAAGTCTTGAACTGCTTTGAGGCAATGAAAACTCTTTGCTTAGAATACAATAACGCCTGATTTTTTTGTAACTTGGAACATTGAAAGAAAAGTATTTTTCTTGAAGCTTGCATTAATATTGAATCTTGAAAAATGGAAAAATCGATGAAAAAAATGTATTAAGAGGGGAAGTAATTTACATTAATGAAAAGAAGCCAAAATTAAGCGTATTATATAAAAATATTATACATTTTTTTTAGGAAACATTTCTATTCAGTTTTAATTAATTACGCTGCATTATCTGCAATTTTCCTGGTAGAAATAAAGTACCTATTATGTTCCTTTGCGTTATACCTAACTGGTACTACATGGAAGTTATAACAATATTTCACTCATTCCCAAAATACCATAATTTAAAATACCAGATCACACTTTATGCCAGATTCCCAAATCACCAGATTCAAAATTTTGGGTAAGTACGATAAATTAATCCTTATTTTCAAATTATGGTATTTTGGGAATGAGCGCAATGTTTCTACGCAAGTTTTGACTATAGTTTATTTCATAGTTATTTTAAAAAGTAAATGCCTCTTTCTAAAGAACTACTTAATCATTTTTAACAGGATCCAATGAACTTTGTCATTGCAGAATTCTAATTACCAGTTCCATACCTAAATGGTCGAAAAGCCGAAAAACCCATCACACACCATATGGGTTGGATAAAAAAAAAACAAAAACTTTTATCCTTCTTCTTCTTAAGACTTTATAAAATTGAGTGAAAGAGACAGCACTGCAGTGTCGAAGTCACGGAGCGGACGCGTCGGCTCATTAAACTTGACAAAAATAATTATAAGTTTTGCCCAACTATAATAGAATTTGCGGCGCCGGAGTTGCGCTGTGGCTCGCCTAGTAATGCCGGGAACTATACGGACGTGACAACAATGAGGATTATTTTTACTTGTTTTAACAAAGGCTTTATTATACGGCCTTATTAGGAACAGCTCTTGAGTGAGATGTCTTCCAATCACGTCGAATTAAAGGTCAAAGTAGGCAAGCATTTAACTTAAGAAAGTCACAGACATATCCTAGTGAGATAAGTTTATTAACACGGCCTACAATTTTGCATTTTCAAAGAAGATTAACGAACAAGTTTATATTTTTTAAGGTTATGACTGATTTCGATGATGTTTTTTACCTGACCACAGTAAATAAAATACTAGGATTTAACCTCCATTTAGTTCCTAGACGAGACACGAAATAAACTGTGAAATTCTCGGTTTCTTCTCACGTGTTATATATTGGGCTGTGACTGTTATCTTAAATCTTGTGCACAATGCCAAACGATTTGTATTTTAAGTTGTTTTTTTAAATTTAAATTTAAATACTGAAATACTAAACACCAAGCAGGGGACCATTGGGCAGTCGGGATGTTTGGGCACTACCTTACAAGTTATATGGTAGTGCCCGAACCTCCCGACTGCCCAATGGTCCCCTGCCTCCCCTATATTTATCTTGTATTTTGGTCGATTTTTACAATCGCTCGGTCCGCCAATCCGTCTCGCTAACGACTCCCCCGGCCGCGATCCTCGTTGTTTATGGTCCTTATAAAGCTAACAGCGCCCTCTGTTCCAGGTAATGCTTCAAATTGATCGACGCTCACGGCCGCTAGATGGGGTTGTGGTATGTTTTTACAATATACAATATTTATGGAGACGTTGTACATAAATCTTGAAGGAACCAACGGGTGATTGACACTAGTCTACAGTACAGTCAAGTTCAAAGAGATGTAATATGTGGATACTTTTGGACCTTATGACACTGTGATAAAGTAAAACTGGATACATCTCTTTGTACTCGACTGTACAATGTAGTGCCTGTTGAGCCACTTGGCTATTCTCTTTATTTTGCCGCGTACACATTTTGCAACGTCAGATTTAGATGCAGTCTTGCAACCCATCGGAAATAAGATTGCTAGCAAGTAGCTAAAGATATTATTTAATTCTTATTTAGGATAAATTTGTATGTTAATTGCCAATAATTTATTTTTTTATTTTTTTATAGGTGATATAAAATTATCGTATGCGAAAAATTGGGCATTAGGTATATATATCGCTGTTTCTTACATGAGCTCACATTTTTAAGAACAAAATAGGTAGATATGTACCTACATCAAATATCTGGTTATAAAATTTAAGGTATAATTTTTAAAGTTGCAATTTGGACTTTTATGTGCCCTGTATGAGGTCGTTGCACCTAATAATGTGCTTGTCTACCCTCAACGAAGTCCAAGTTTACGCTAAGTTGAGCGTCTGGATCTGATCGTACTTGCTTTTGCCAAGTTAACGTCTGTCAACTGCATCAAACAAAGTTAAACCCATTCCGTGCCAGACTCCCTGATTTACATACAAATTCGACCCAATAAGGTGTTCTTGGTACCAAATGTGTTTAAGTTATATAACACGCTTCGTTCATCAAACTTAGTGAAGGTAACTAACAGCGCGTTAACTGGTTCAAAGTTTGAAATTACAAGTTCTGTCACTATCCCGAAACTGAAGCCTTGACTGAAGCGTGAAAAGGATAGCGGTTATGAAATTTTCAATTTAGTTTTGATGAAACACGTACGTTTTGTGTGGGATTTTAATATCTAGGACACTGCACTTGGCGGTGGAACGAACGTACGGACGTGATTAACATAAAGATTCTTTGCCTTGCTAAAAATAATTTTATTTGTGAATATTAAATCTTATAAAGTATAATAGACTTCTTAAATTGTTTACTTTACATTTTTGTCATATTAACAGGAGCGCATGAATCGCAGATATTTAGGCCGGGCAATACAGAAAACGATTTTTTAAATACCTACCTACTGCAATGAAAAAGAGAGCATAAAGGGAGTGACTCGAAAATAAATAATTAGCTTCTGGCATTCTCACTAACAAAACAACACAAACGTTTTAAACGATATACCTAGCTGCCTTCACTGTTTAGTGTATAACATGTTTCAGACAGGCTTCAAATCAGTAGGTACAGTCGATTTTACATGGAAGTAGCTGTACATTTTAGTACCTTGTCGCAGTAACATATTATAAAAGTGTATTGATTGAATTTCATATACAAAAAGCTGCAAAAAAGTTCTTCTAAGTACGACCGTACCTACTTTGGTGTGGTACAAATCTTAAGTACATTGCAATCTTAAGATAGCACGCCGAGATTTCAGTCAGCGCCTTATAAAAGGACATTCAAAGTGCTCAGCTGTTCGCGAGTGCTCGGGAGTTTCCGCCTCCCCTCGGCAAATTGCTCAACGTGAGCGGGACAATCAGCGATCGGACTGCAAAATACATAGTCCGGGATTAGCCGGGCATGGAGAAAAGTGAGTTTATGATATAACATTAGAATGATGGCCAAAATTCGAAGAAACAGTTAATAAGATACAGTTAAAGTGATATATTGCGGTTTTTTTTTTAAAGCTATGCCATGCTAAATTATTTATGATTGAAGCAGAACTTGGCTGTATCTTGGCTTTTTATTCATATAATGTGTCTAATGTATGTCTAATGAAAGGCCTGAAATATTAAAAAATATGCTTTATATTCGTTGTTGCAAAGATGACGGAGAACTGACAGATCCTGAAGACAACACGTGAGGACGACGAGGAAACGTTCGTCTTCATTATCGATATCTTGCAGCTAAACTTTTGGTTTCGAATTCGATGTCATAATCATAATAATTATAAATGTATGTTTTTTAGACCGCTATTTAACGTAAAAATAAAAAATATCTATAAGTACTTAACAAGTTCCCGAAGACCCGGAAACTAACGAGCTGCGACTACTGACTATGGATGCGGCATGCCATTAGAACATCTACATAAAGGCGATCGGCGTCTAATCAGCTTCCCTCAAGAGCTCATCACGCAGGCTGTCTTATCAAATGATCAGCTCATCAGTACCTACCTAGTTACACGTCGACTTAAAAAAACGGATAATGCGTCGCGACTAGTCAGGAGGCCATGACTTCGACGACATTAATTTCTCGTAGATTGTGTCCACAGAAAATGAATGTTTGTCACCTATTTGGTATTGATTGCGTGATCAATTTTACCAACTTGTTTATTAAGGCAAAAAGTACCTGGGATTTTGGACCGAAAAGAGGTTGAAAACGAGTTTTTCCGAAGATGACAACTTGATTGATTGATTCTTGCGCCCAAAATTTCCCTGTTCCGTTATTTTTATCAAATACCTTAACACCAGTATCCGAAAAGTTGATATTGTAGTCAGTATTCTTTGCTGTTATTCAACGAAAAGTTTAAATAATACATATATATTACATTTAACTTAATCAAAATATTGACATAAATATATTTTCCAGTAAACATATTTTCTGAAAATACATAGTTCTCATTCTCTTACGTTTTTTTGATGAAAATCATGACAACAAATTTTCTAGAGCATTATTTGATTATTGAATGTACCATAAGGAAAATAGTGAAAACGTAGCAAAAGCCAGCGGAATAAATTGTATCGCTAATGTATTCACCGTCAGTCAAGTAACTGTTAAGTAATTGATTGATCGCGGGTCCGTCCCTCGGGAGAAAAATAGCGGGGGAACGCTTAGTGCCGCATATTGTGTTTGGAAGACATTTATAACAACACGGGTGCTGTACGAAGGCATTTGTGGAAGAAGAATTGCTATAGAGTTGGACCTGTCCTTACAACTATTTTATTCTGTAAATAGAACGCTGTATAATTTATAGCGTTCTCTAACGTTGTCTGTAGCTCGAGCACGACCATTTGAATCATGCGTCACGTTTTAGAATCGCCTTTCTGACCCGCCCTATTCGAAATTCGGATACGTGTGTTGAACTTCTACACAATCGGTAGCACGAACCCTTGAAACAGACTCTCGTTTCCATTGTAAACTGCATCGTTACTACTCGATGACAATACAAAGTAAGCTTCAAAGTGATTAACCACGGCTACTACTCATATATTGGGGCGCTATTCTAATCACCATTATTTTTTTATCAAAACGATACGTTAACGTTACTCACGCGAGGTACGTGGTGGTAGGACGTTGTGCAGGGTCCGTCCGGATCGCTACCACCATCTTATACATTAACCCACCGCCAAGCTGCAGTGATCGCATTGCTGTGTTTCGGTGTGGGGATAGGACAACCGGTGTAATTACTAGCATAGAGGGATTCCATCTCAGTCCTCAGGGTTGGCAACGTATTTGAAGTCTTAGGATTGCAGTTTGGAGATTGAAATCTTGAGATTTCAAATGTCTATGGGTCTCAGATCCCACTTACCATCAGCTAGCCTAGTCTTCTCATTGCCATAAAAAAATGACTAAGTATATAGGTAAAACCGTCTGCCGCATGCGAAAGTTTTCAAATTGTATTGATCTTTCAATCAAGAGTTGGATTTTAGTTTTATCAAGTGTTGAGTTTATTAATGCCTATTATTTACAACTGGATGTTATTTGTGTTACTTGCGCTTGGGATTAAATTCTGGATGTATGTTTAATATGTGTCAAGAGCAAATGCACCTCTTAGTGCTCAAATTTTAGTGAAAATGGTATCATTATTAATTATCCACATAATTTTACCGCCAAACAGCAGTGTTCGCATTGTTGTGTTCCGGTTTGGGGATAAGACAGCCGGTGTAATGACTAGCATACGAGTAGAGGCATTCCATTATGGTCCTCAGGGTTGGCAACGCATTTGCAATCTTAGGCTTGCAGTCTTGTGAAAGCGAATGTTTATGGGTCACAGTTTCTGCTTACCATCAGGTGGCCTGTGTGCTCGTCTGCTTTCTCTAAGACATTAAAAAAAAGAAAAACTACAGTGTATGCTGTTAGTTCTAGTACAATGGTCTAACTATATTTTCCAGTTATTATCAAGATTCGACGAGTTAAATTCATGGCTATTTAAAACGGAAGCAATAATAATTACCGGTAAACTTGTAATTGTATGTATCTTTACGACGAATGATATTTTATACTGGTCTTGTTGTTTTTAGGAAATCCTGAACATTAATTAGGTTCGTAAGTTGGGTCACGCCAGAGTCGTGACTACTTCATAATTATTACTCCTGTGGCAGAATATGCGGATCTACGAAATGCTTATTCTACAAAATCATACATTCTACGATTATGAACTTTAATAAAGCTAAAATTAAGTTAGTCGTATAGTTAGTAGTATCAGTTTTCTGTAAAGCTAGATAAAGTTATTTTATTGTAATACTAATAAGATTACTTGAAACAAATACTGTTGGTTTATTGCGGCGCATTTAATTAATAGTGGTCTTCTTTCTTCTCATGTAAAGTGTTGGTAGCCTTAAAAATGTAGAAGGGTTTTACAAAACAAAATTAGTATTTAAAATAGTCGAGGTATAGTTCAGTAAATGTGAATTGGCCGTCTGTTATCTACATTATTTCTTTCTTTTGATGTTCTTTACTCTAAACAAAAGATCTTAATGAATATAACAGACTGCCAAATTTTACTTCCTGATATAGGCACTCTCAACTTGTTGGCTATTCTGTACATGTCTCTCGTACACGATTAGGTTAAATGCAACTTTTCCATGCCTACAGCGTAAGTTTACGTAAAAGCTAGTATCCGTTGCTAATAACGACGCACAGAGGGCAGCACGCGACCGCCAATTACGCGCGCCCGCGCGCCGCCATTACACTCTGATGAGCATGGCGGGAGCGGAGAAAAATAGCCTCGACTGTACTACAGCTTGTTAGTGTACACTCGGCACCAAATGCAATCGATGCGGGCTTGCTGCTGTGGTGTCAGATGAGATGAGCTATGCAGCTGTACGTTAGTGTGGCACATTTAATAGGAGTAAGTTAAAGATTTCGATTGAGATTAATTGAGTTTGCATATTTTTACCATTTTGGGAAAATATTCACAACTTACTGGAATTTTTTGCTAAAAAAAATTGTGATAATTCGGAAGTTGTTTTTTTTTTGCTTATTGTGATCAATATCAAATGACAAAGAGAAGTGTGATAACACGAAAAGAAACAGATCAGTAAAAAAAGGCAAAACATCCTTCGGCAAACCGCCCCGCGCCTCCCCGCCCCGCCACCACTTCAGTGCATTTCAGATCGTAACAATGTGTTTAACCAAGAAGACATCCCGAGTGCCAAGTAAAAAATCCAAATAAAGGATGTTCTTTCAACCAAGCGACTCCTTTAGGAGTCAGTGGCTTGCACGATAAAAGCGTGAAGAAGCGGAACCTCTCGATCATTGATCAAACAGACGCCATTACGGCCCATAATAAACCGTTTACATGCGATATGTTACGTTAACGGCGGACAAGATAAATACTCTGCAGTTCTTTGTATAAACATGAGGGACATTATAACAATTGAACGACTGATGACGGGGAGCCTAGTGGGTACACTCTTTCCTACGGAGCTAACGGTTCCGGGTTCAATCGGGGAGGTTATTCGGGTGAGAAAGACATGTCTTAGTTTCTGGATATAATATACGTACTATCTAGAAAGAGTTAAAAACAAAAACTTTACATGATTGCAAACTATGCATGATGAGGATCAGGCGTATAACGTTGTATTAAAAATAAAAATAATTTTAATGCAAGCCTGCAAAGGCGACAGTTAAATATTTAACCTAAATCACGTGAAAAAAATTATATAAATTTGACTTTCATATCTAAATTCAAATGATGATCAAAAACGAATGATAAACACATTTTATCTACACACATATCGGAAGTCCTCTATTGTGCGTTCAAAACCCGTCGGCAACGACCAGCATTACCTGTGGTAGTAGGTGACAGCGATGACAGCTGTTAATTTTGGAAGATGGTCCAAATTTGGATCTCATTACATTACAGTTACAGCTGTCATCGCTGTCACCTACTACCACAGGTAATGCTAGGCATTTGCCTTTCGGCTTCTGAACCCATCCTAGAGTACTTATATGATATGTGTGTAGGTAGATAAAGTATTTTACGTTTTTATTTTACGTAGTTTTTTTAGTAATCTACTATGATCCAATTAGAATCGTTATTACAATATAAATTGTGCATGCCTTTTAATCCTAAAATCCAATACCACCACCACGATTTATATAAAATGGCTGAAGTACCTGGTACGTAAGCTCGCCTCGGTAATTAAAAAAAAGGTATGAACCGGGGCTGTGCACAAAGACTGCGAACTTGGCAGTTTTTGCAGTTTCAGGATTCATCGCAACTTTGTGCGCTTTAAAGCCTGATTAAGTTTTAAGTGTCCGCGGTGGCCACGAGACAAGCGGAGATGTACTTTACGGTGGGTTTTTACATGCATTTTACTGGTTGAGACTGTTTAAAGTGATGATGAATAGTTATTACATCTTATCTAAGCACAAGACTTATGCATCTGGTATTTTAATGATATATTGACCCTATCTAATGGTCATTTGTTAAATGTAATGTTCAGTTTATAAAAGAATAGTGACCCGCCCTCACTTGGCTTCGGTTTATGACATAGGGACAGACAGACAGACAGACAGCGGGAAGCGACTTTGTTTTATACTATGTACCTAGTGAGAGTGATGCAATGATGAGGAGAGGGTTGTTCAATTTAAAAGATTTCCTGCAAAAACACAGTATAGAAATAATAGGTATTATTAATATATAATATAATAATAATAATATATAATATTCATTATTGGAATAACTTATACATATATAAAACATCGCCTGTGTTTTTTCTTTTTTTCTTTGTATGTATAATAAAGACTATACATAACAAACATACAAGAATAAAGTGTACTACTTAAGTACATTTTAATATATTGTACAATAACGACAGACCCGATATAAAATAATGTTAGTAGGTAAATATGCATAAAATATTTCTTTCAAGTATTTTCAGGCCATTACTTTCCTCTCTAAGTAAAAGTAAATAAAAAATAACTGCCCGCCCCCGCCCAGGTTTTATTTAAACTAACGGCTTTGCATAATAATGGGAGAATCTGACCGATAAATTCTCTCCAAGTACTAAATTTACTGTAGTCTTCGCTCTAGCCGCAAAAAAAACATGCAAATCACAAATTGTGGATAAAATCGCGATTTCAGAGCCCAAGTTACTAACCAAACTGGGGTCAAGATAATAAATAAATTTGCAGCGCATTGCTTTGCTATTAATTTGCCTAACTTCACAGTTTATGGGTTTTATTAACGCGCTTTTTTGCCGTTATTTTTACCTCCATTTTAACAACACGATTATTTTATATTTCTGTTAATAAAATACTTTTCTGTTTTAGACATTTTCGTAATAGTATCCGCGGTAACCTATTTGATGTTTGTATTTTAACAAAACATAATAATTAAGTGTATGGAACGGTTTTTGTTGTTTTTATTAACGGCATGGCTACTATGGGCTTCTTTTCCTTCTTGGGCGGTCGGCGAGAAAAAAAACGGCTATAAGGAAATCACCTTACCGCCGCGCTGCATGGATTTTTTAGACTCCTCTATTTCGCATTTCTATAAACAGCTCGTCGCCCACAGCTTTCATCGTCGCTGCCTCCGAAAGACGGGGCCTAAAGAATTGAACTAATATGTTTATAAAACGATTTAGTATACACCGGTCAGCTTAAATAATAATACTTATAAGTATATCCAAATCTCAGAAGGCTTAAAAACACGTTTTGTACTTCGTAAGAGAGTTCTGATATTTCCTTCACGAATTGATATTCCATATTTCACCCGCGTACGAATCTTTTAAGGATTCTATTCCCTTTCGGTTAGTTCGAATAAATGGTTATCGTAAAATTTATTCGAAGATCTATGACATTCAATCTGAACTTTATTTAAAGAGTAGCAGTGTTGTTTTTGGGTTAGGAAGTTTTTGGGAGATACGTCTGAAGCGTTTAGTGGGTATGTTAACCGATACACACTCGGAACTTTAGGGGCCATTTGCAATGTATCCAGGCAAGGGGTAAGTCCGGGGGGATTTGAAAGCCTAGATCTGACAATAGGTTTAATTAGTATTCTAGTTTCGTCCTGAGATAGGGCTCTTTTCATGTCGGGTTTACACACGGCCTTTTCTAATTTAAAATGAAGAGTTAAAAGGACTTTCAGGTACAGTTTATATTATATATGTTGAAAATTATTACATGTACATACCTGTGTAGAGTATATTCGTGAAATATTATTTACTAGAGAAGAGTACCTTTACATTTTGTTGTTAGAAAATCACAGATATAGTAAAATATGTTAATTATTATTAGTTTAAGGGAATAATAAAATCATGTTGAAGTACCTATCTATTCTATCTTCGTAAAAAAAGTGTGTTGTCCATTTAACACAGCCTTTAGTTAAAATAGTGTTTAAAACAATTATAAAAGACAAAAAACACCCCAAAAATAATTTAGAATCTTTAAATGTTACATACATGCAAAAAAGCGTAAAAAACTTAATAATTAGGCACGTTTCCTTCCTGTTGCATTTTTTTACAATAACTTGAAATACCATATTTTATAGTTAAATAGGGGCGAGTATTGCTCGTATGCTAAAATAAATTCAGCAACAAGAAATAGGTGACTCTGAGCAACATTTTCGAGATTACATTTTTTCTATCCCTGGCTGTATTCTGAATAGTCCGGCGAAAAGTTGAACCAAATAATACAAAAATATTTTAACCTTACTTGATTAGCATCTACGTTGGCCTGGTTTACGTTACGGAATTAAAAACTCTATTTGATTTAAGTAGTACTGTACCAAAGTTCTAAAAATAACAAATTAATGATCAAGTGGTGGCATTACCTTGTGCAAGTAAGCTTAACTTTTAAAATAATGAGTTCCAAATACTGTAGTCAACCAAATTTGATTTCTAAAACACGTTGGGTTATGTTAAAGTGACGTTGACAACCAAAACGGAAGGGCCTTCCTATGCATGATTTGGTTTACAACGTCACGTTGACAAAGTCCATAGTGGCCTAGGAATTAAAATTGACTGTACGTTGTAATTATGTTCAGATAAATTAAAGTGACCCTTGCGGAATTTCGTCGGTTATTTTGCTAGGACAGTGCTAGCGAGCTACTTATGCTTTAACTAGACATTTTTGATGACGGAGATATATATTGGTGGAGGTTATTTTGCGACGATTTAACCAAAGTTTAATTACTCACTGGCCTTGTATTCGACATTGGTTTGGGCAAGGTGATACAAGGAACTGAACTATAAAGTAGAGTGTTATTGAATGAAATTTTAAATATGTATAAATTACTTAAAAGCTATTACGCCAGGTTTACAAAAACATAACAGTTTCCAGTTACCAAAACCATCACATTTTTTTTAAATAAACATTCTATCATTGAACTAACTTTGCAGCTACTTTCTGAATGCACATACTTATTCTAAATGCATGTCTGATGATTCTAAGAATAGTTCTGTCGCGCGTATCAATGACCTAACCGTCTAGTCCACTTGACTTGCCTTCGCAATTCAAAATGAGAGTCAGTGACAGCTACTAGCTCGACAAGGCCGGTTTACATCGTTTTTTATTTATTAATAAGTAGATTGAAACAGGAATGTAAAAGCGATTTTCTGAGCCGATTTCAACCTATTATTTAAAAGGAAAAATTCAGAGGTACCGTGGACTTCAAAAGGATTTTTAGAAAATCACTCCATCGGGAAGAAAAGTCGCGGGTGTCCACTAGTTGAACATAAATCCCCAGCGACTTTCCCCATTCTTCCGGCTACTCACTAAACGTCAAGTAAACGGAACCCTGCGGAATCACAATGAGAACCCTCTGGTGCGGGGACCATGGGCGAGTGACTGCGGAATCCTAATGAACCGGCTTTTGTTGCTGGCTGTACCGTTCAGTAGCTGGGCCGATGTGCCCAAAAATATATTTGACTGTGAGTCATTAAGGGTGTGAGTTTATTTATATGTTTTTTTCTGTTTAAATGTAGTTGTTTTAGTAGTGACCCAGCCTACGAAGCTAGCGCTCCTGGGTTCGATTCTTGGCATTATCGAGTATTTGTTACTGAGTCTTGAATATTTTATATGTATTTAAATAAGTATGTATGTCGTTTCTTAATACCCACCGTACAAGCCTAAGGCTTTATTTCTAGGTACATTTGTGAGAGGTTCTCCTCTGAGATTAGTTTATTTATTTATTTTAAACCAGCTTCTATTTCACCATTTTTACAATGACAATTCAGTATACATTGCAAAGTTGACACGCTGATACATCACCGGGTTTCATATTAGCTGCGCCATGTACACTGAAATGTCATATGTCACGTGTTATTGTCAGAATGGTGAAATAGGAGGCTGGTGATTAATGCAATCAGATTATGAACAGTGTTGTAAAATGTCTGTTTCATTTTTTATTTTAATTTTATGCATACGTGATTATAGAACACAACAATCTCTCAAAAAAACGAAATATAATTAGGTAGTTTCCGCAAATTAACCGGCGAAATATATTGCCATGTAACTTAAAACAGAAACGTTTCACGGTTACGTGATAGTTCAGGAAACAGTACCCATTACAAGTTTAACCATACACACTGGAAAACTTCATATTTTGTATACGAATATATCAAGTTTCGACAACAAAAGCAGCTGGTTATAAATTATACCACTTCAAAATTTCCACCTCTGTTAGCTCAACTTTTCTCCTCGAATTTTTAGCAATTTCAGTGCCCGGCACTTTATCTCCACCTAAAATGGAGTCGTTATCCGACGATGATCAAATTGTTCGTGAGCGTTCGCCGACTTAGAACCTTGTCACAATGAGATCGTCAAGTGACGACATAGAAATTACATAGGAATTAATCGTTGGTTTTATGCGACAAGGTTCTATCGTGGTTCATCGACTAAAGTCCGGGACCGTACAACACATGCCTATGCCTCCAAAATATATATACAGAGTTGTTAAAACCCCAAATTTTCATTTACTCAAGGTTGTACTATGGCATTTATAGGAAAAAAAGGAAAACCTATACGAGGCCAATAACGCGAAATTATCTACAATATTTATATATATAGAAGTAGTTTTACAGCTCTATATACTTCACGCGGGAATCAACACCAAACAACAACCAAGTACTCAGTTCTATTTTCAAATTCTAATAAACGATGAAGTTAATAATGGACGGATATGGAAATTAGCATTCATTTGTATTCGGAACTGCGATGATTGCAGATGTGCAATATTTACGCCGGGCAGTGTACAATGCTCCGTTATTGTGCTTAAACGTGTGAACAGAGATGAGCCCTTCCCAAGATCTCCGGAGAGTTTAAGAGCATTCCCCAACAAGAGACGCGTCGACACATCTCTATTATGATAAACATAAGTTTTCTTGTGTGACCAATCTTTAGAACGTACGGTTCGATAGTCCTCGACCCTATAATACGCTTTAGACATTAACGACCTTTTCAAATATTTTTTAAGTGCTGGAAAGGGTAACTTTAAAACTACTTCAGGTAATTTATTATAGAAATGAATGCATTGACCAACAAATGATTTATATACTTTACGGACACGGAATTTTCGAATAGCTATTTTATTTTTATTTCTAGTATTTAAATTATGTATATCTGAGTTTTTGGTGAACGAATCTAAATTCTTAATAACATAAATAATATTCTCGTAAATAAATTGAGACGCTACAGTTAAGATATTAATTTCTTTAAAAAGTTCTCTTAATGAGTCACGGGAATTTAAATTATAAATAGAACGAATGGCCCTTGATAGGAGTACACCACAGAACCCGCGAATGGACCAACTGACATCCTTTCGCAGGATCTCTGATAAAGAAGCCGTAGGTCTCAGGTCGTGAGTGAATTTAAATATTGGAGTCATTCCATTTTGTTGTCTAAGTACAAACGGACCAGGTCCACTTCTGTTCAAATGTAGTGACCGTGAATGTCCAGCCTTTGAGAGAATATACAAAAGTTCCCTCGTCTTCATTCTAATTCGAGAAACATTACCTCGCTAACAAAACATGTTTACGAAAACATTTTAAAAGATATCACAGATATAATGAGCACGCTTCTCGGGACACACGGCGAGATAACGGCGGCCCGACGTGACGGCCTAATAAAATATCTTGCCTAGCTTTTTTATTGTGCTGGGTAAAATATATTTTTATGGGCGCAGGCCCTTGTAGCGACTGTTTGCAGTTTAGGGGTCCTTGGTGAGATAGGAAAACGTTAGGTGCTGGTTTGTGGATTTGTGTTTTTTAACGATAAACAATAGTTATGGAATGGTTTATCTGAGTTCCCAAGAAAGAGGGTAGTGTTTCTTTGGGTGTAAGTACGGATCTATTGGAGTTCAAATGTTTTGACGGAGTTTAAAGTGCGGCGTAACGTTGTATTAGTTTTATTAACCGACTTCAAAAAAAGGAGGAGGTTATACGTTCCACTGTATGTTTTTTTTTTTTTTTTGTGTATGTTCACCGATTACTCCGTCAATTGTGGTCCGATTTTGAAAATTCTTTTTTGATTTGATAGGGTATACTTCCGAGGTGGTCCCATTGCCACCAAATCGGAATCTGATGAGGGGATCAGTGAGGAATTGAGGGAACTCCTCAAATATTGTAGGCATACATAAAGCGATTTTAGTATTTTTAGTAACAAGTCTAGCATTTGCATTCAGAAAGTATCACTTGGTGAAGTGGACCTGATGATGAAGACCACAGATGGCCACCGGAACTCCTCAACGGTACCTATTTCAAGGGTGGCGATAACGATAAGATATGTCGATTAAGATAGTTGAGCGACTACAACGAAGAATATTTACTTGTTGAAATATGACTGTAACTTTCCAGTGCCGTTGCTTGCGGCGAGCTCGAAATTTTCTATAGTTTCTCATTTATTGAAAAGTGGAACTACATAACAGCATAAATAGGATCACTAAAAAGTATTAAATAAAATAAATGTTTAAAAAAACAAAAAACCGCCTTCAAAAATGCAAAAAATAACTTCTTATAAAATGATAGGTACCTATAGGTAGGTCAGTCCAACTGAAGTCGGCGTCCCACAATATTTTAATGATAGGTACAAACAACCACACACTTAACTGCCCATTAAAGACCGAAGTTAGAAAATGTAGAAAGAGATGAATATAGATTTTACATAAGAGACAGTTTCTCTCTGTTCATCTTCAATAGTCACTCAGCTGTGTTGCCAAGGCTTTCCACTCAGACCGGTCTTGTGCTTTTCGCATCCACCGTATAGGAGTAATATAATAATCTTGTATAGTGGAGTGGATTACATATTTTCAATACAATTTTATTTTTAACGTATACTCTTACCGTGTTTGGTTTTTTCACATATCTAAGTATTTTGTTCAATGGGAGGTTATCCTGTCTTCACCTGAACCAACTCTCCTAAATTAACTTTCGCGGTTCAATTCAAAGGCACTCAGTACATAACCAGAACTAACCTTATGCACTTTGTGATGTGTGCACAAACACACAGTTTGTTCAACTATTACGGATTAACATAATTAATCCTGGAGTTTCCTTAAAGATAAATAAACGATATTCTTGAAAATAACCAAGAATTTTTCATAGGAAAGTTTCATAATATGAGATTCTTCGGTATAATACTATGCGGAACCCTTAGAGCCCAAGTCCGACTTTCATTTAGCCTGGTTTTTATTTTAATTCAATGCTTACAGTTTTAGAGAGCACTTTCTGCAGAAATTGTGATTGGATTCCTTACACGAGAAGAGGTTTTTAATGGCTTCGACTTCAGCAGCATACTTTGACTCTAAGTAATTGGAGAAAGAAATGTATTTGAATGTCTGTCAATCTTTTTATGCAATACTAAAACCTTACTCGGGAGAAAATCGTAACGCGATTTATCCGCTGACAGAATTTAGGTGTGAAAAAACTAGAACGTTCTTAACGGACGTCATTCTTGTTGTCTGAAAGGCTTATCAAACAAGCCGAAGCATTGTTTGAGCATGTGTGTTGTGTTCCCTTTGCGCTCTTAGAAAAGGGCGCATTGATAGACAAAAGCTATAAGGTATGTAGGACGCGCAGGTGATCTTTTGTTTTTTCCTCTAGAAGCTCTGTGTCGGTCTAGGTCAGGAAGAAATCTAAGACAGTTGTTAAGATACACGTCTGCAGGCCTATTATGGTGGTGTTTATCGATGTGGATACACGTGTATTAAACATCAGTCTCTTTCTGGCCAGGATGTAAATGAGAGAGTGACGGTTGCTTTATCCACCGCGATAAAGGTCAGTATAAAACGGGCGCTGAACTGAGATTCGGTTTTTAAATGTTGTAATTTTGGTAACTGCCAAGAAGTTGCTTAGGTTGGTACTCCGCGAGTTCATAACTTATTTTGGAATGCATTCTTAAGTGTCGTGATTGTGTTATCTGTGGTTTGTGAACAATGAAGTTCTTCTCGCCGATGTCTTGTGCAATTGATGTGCTTGTTTCTCACTTCACACACATAAAAGAAGAAAAATGGTAAAGAGATATACTTAGTGTACCCGGAGAAGTTATTTCATCTCCGAAAGTCAAACATTTCCGAGGGAAAAGAGATAAACATCTTCTACGAGGACTGGTCCTGTGTCATTAATGTTGATCAATACACGTATATGCTCATACCGGGAATCGAACCCGGGACCGCTAGCTTCATAGGCTACTAGACTAACTGCGTCGTAACTTAACTTTCGTTGTCATTTAGTCAAATAGTTACTGTGTGCACGATAAAGAAAACCATCAGCGGAACCCAACGATGACCCACCGGGTCAAGTTATTTTAAAATAGTTAACGATGTTGTCCTCGCGGAGAGCTCTTCAATATTGGCACCTAAAACAAACTTGTTTTCTTTAACGAAGTGGGCGAAACATTTTTTTTTTCCTGGTATACTCGCGATATACAAGCTTATAGCCTAGGTTTAATTTGTAACTACTTGTTCGGAAGATTTAGATTGTTTTTAGGGTTCCGTACTCATGGGGTAAAAACGGGACCCTATTACTAAGACTCCGCTGTCCGTCTGTCTGTCACCAGGCTGTATCTCATGAACCGTGATAACAAGACGCTTAAAATTTTCACAGATGATGTATTTCTGTTGCGGCTTTAACAACAAATAAATATTAATAAAATGAATATTTAAGGGGGGCTCCCATACAACAAACGCGATTTTCACCCGTTTTTTTGCTTGATTTTAATCAGGGACCGGAAAACCCGTTCCTTTGCTTAAGCCGTTCGAACGGCTTACCCGTTCATACGGTAAGCCAATCGTTTCGGTAACCTCTTCACCGGCTTACCCAACGATTAGATAGCCCTATTAAGCCGGGATACCCTAACCGTAACCCTTTTGTAACCGCTTACCGAATGTCGTTGGGTTTGATATTTATTTGAATAAGCGCTTACCGTTCGGGTTAGGGTAACCCTTTCGCTCCCTTCCCGCGCGCCGCGCGCGCCGCTATTATTACGTGTATTGGTATTGGCACGGCTTTGAAGCGCGCGCGCCGCCCGAGTTTAGGTTTCTTTAAACGGTCCAATAATATGTCGTACGTAGTTTGTCAAAGAACTAAATTTGCTTGAAGGTATTTTAAGCGGTAACACATTCGGAGGTTTTGATACTGGTAAG
Organism: Acleris sparsana; assembly: GCA_923062465.1. Taxonomy (NCBI): domain Eukaryota; kingdom Metazoa; phylum Arthropoda; class Insecta; order Lepidoptera; family Tortricidae; genus Acleris; species Acleris sparsana. The sequence goes on from OV281297.1 coordinate 17,774,868, forward strand.
CGGTAAGCCAAATTAACTCGATCGAATGGATTATCCGTTTAATGTGTGAACCGATTAAGCGCTTACCGAAATGTTCGGGTTTGTAAAAATCAGCGCTATTAAAACCCTTTAAAAACCCCGGGTTAGGGTAAGCGGGACCGGTCCCTGATTTTAATAACGGCAACAGGTGTACGCTTGAAATATTCACAGAATGTTTAGTTTTATGTTCATCTTAAAAATAAATAATTAAATTAGAATAAAATAAATATTTAAGGGGACTCCCCATTTATTCGATAAAAAATATATATTAGTTTTCAGTTTGTCTAAATTAAATTATTAATTTGGTATTTTTACTACATTTTATAAGCAACTTGTAAAATAATAGTATCCACCTAAACTGTTATAGGAAACGTTCTAATATTGAAAAAGTTGTTATGTGCCTACAAATACATAATTCCGTACAGCCTTTCCATTTTTTATTAACAGAAAATAACTTGTCCAGGCTTACGAAATAATTCCATATTGAAGGGTATTTATATCCACATTGAATGTCCGTTACAAAAAGGTATTTCCTGTCGCGCATGTCGGTACCCATGACAAGTGACGTCACGAACAAAGCCCACCGCTGTAAATTATCTTTTTCTGACGTTTTCAAACCGGCCAGGATTTATCGAGCGTTACGAGCCTTTTATTTTAAAAACGTTTGAATTTCTGACGTTCTAAACCGTTGTGTGCATTTTGAATGTCGATTTTTTGGAATTCTAAAACGTGTTTTGTTTTTTACAGGTATTACTTTGTGGGAGGGCAGCTAGAACCTTTACTGGTATGAAAACTGCTCCTCTATTCTAGGCGGTTAAAATCCAAATCGTATTTGACCTGTTACGGTATTGTTAAACTCGGCCGCCATTACTGTCAAGAAAATGAGAGCTATCTACATACACATACATACATATCTTCACGCCTGTCTCCCAATGGGGTGGGCAGAGATTATGGAACGCCAAGTGCATCGGTCCAAACATATACACTTCGCCTCCTCTACATTCATCAATCAGAGCTATCTAAACGTGGATAATACGGTCATACGTCAAAAGTAATATGGTTATACCGATTAGAACAGAGATCGTCATAATTTAACGTAGATTAAGAAAACAATTAACCTCTACAGGCCCACCGTACAACGGCATTTATCAATGGAATATGAGCCTATTATGACATAAAGTAAATTTTCTAATTTCTGTGACGAGGTCAAAACTTTTAAAAATGAACGATTATTGAGCCAGTAATATGTACCATCAGCCCATCGGAATGCTGACCCCCCATAGAACTGTGTCACAGTAAATTCGCAAGAAGCGCCAAACAAAGTGCCAACGTTCTGGCTGATAGCAACTATATTTTAGTTGCAATTTTGTCAAATACGGTATGACAAAATGATTAATTGTGATCCATTAGTGTATCATACTTAAACGTTTATATGTATACTCCTTACTGTGGTTGAAAATACAATCGGAGTATTTAAACCCCGACAAACGACCACGTCTGCATGTTCGGAGCTGAAGTTTTCGAGGCACATAAATCAGTGTCCCCCGGCGATGCATTAGGGGATGAATTCTAGCGTCCTTACCAAGGTGATACCTAAGTTAGGAGCTGGTAGGTTATTCCTTTGAACAACACGCCTCTTCGTTCGGTGATAAATTAGTAATCGGCGAGCTTGAGTGGTTCCGTCAGTGTTTAAACATTTAGAGCAAGAATTTTAATTGTGGCTCTATTCTGATCTGTTAAACCGTATTTCTTTGGACGTTTAATCGTATTGTTCTTAACCCGGCCTCCATTACTATGTAGTAAATAAGAGCTATTAAAACGTTTACTGAATAGAAGTTCTTTTCTAAAATACGGCGAAGCCAAACGGAGGGTTATTAATGAAAAGATACCGGATTACAATCTGTCAATCTATTTGGAAACTACGAAGCCACAGATAGATAAACGTACTGACCGACTTCCATATGCATCAAAATTGTATCACGCCTCTTTTTCGGTCGCGACAGAGGTTCTATAGACAGGATGCATGACGCAAACGCAAACGGTTTCCGAAAACTGTCAAAATTGGAAGTGACGTAATCGCTTGACGCGACTGTCCGCCAGCTAACGTCCACCCCAACCTTCTCGATAACGTCCGCCAAATGCTCTTGTCTAGGGACACAGTGGTTAAATTTACAGTGAATAAAGTTGAAAAATACGCCGCCGCATTAATAACCCCTGCCGAGTGTACCGCTCGCGGTCTCAAGTACACTCGTCTTGATTTATGTCTCGCGAGTTTGCGGGCGCTTCTGAAATTAGGACTTTTGGGCTCATTCGGTGGTTGGGTAAACGTTTTCCGGCAACTGTACAACTTCAATGTAGACGTACATGCCGTGCATGTACATTCAAAGTATATCGCAAGACGCCAACAATATCTACACGCCCCTCTAACAAGGTTTATTTGTACACTTCGTCCTAACTTTTCAACTGAAAATACAAAGAGAAATGTCTGGATTGGTAAAATTGCATATTTAACTATTTTAGTGTTACAAGAACCGTTTCGTTGCAAATGGGGCACACGCAGAGGAACACAATGTTACACTAGTTTTGGTTATAATTATAATATAATTTATATAATCTTCTTTTATGTAACGGATTCATAAAAAAATCATGAAAGTAATTTTCTATGGCCATGCTCTACATTGGGATACTTAATAATCAACGATACAAATAGAATCGAACCTGAGACAGCTAGCTTTGAAGGCAGAGTCACGAACGCAGCTAACCGTGTCACATACATATAAAATTTACTCCAAAATAATGAAACTCAATACAAACGAATGAAAAAAACCTTCAGATTATTAAAATGATTTCGTCGCAGGATATTAAGTTCTTACAATATCAGATATTAACTGATATTGGATGTTTTGTTCGTCGCAGTACGGGCAACTCTAATAAGACATTTCTGATTTGTTCGTGTGGAAAATATGAGACTTATTAAGCTCTAGAATTTCGACTATTTTGACGCAGGTCTTTGGTGAAATTCAGCTTATTTTAGTACTTTAGTCTGATATTAAACTGATAGGTATTTGATAAACTATGATTTCTTATTACGAGAACTACACTAATAATCCAGAAATATGACGGATTTTTCTTGGGCAGTAAGTTATAGGTATCTGTGAGTATCTGTGTCTTGTCTTGTTTTGCTTTGACCCGCCTGTTTCCTTCTTAATTTCTGTGTAGTGATTTCCTAATTATTAAATTATCTGTGAAAACCTGTTACTGGCTATACATACAGTTGCATATTATGACTAAGCTATAGTTATGAGTAAAAGCTGTTGGTTTTCCAAATAAAATAAATAATTGGACAATGACATTTTAGTTCAGGTTCTAGATTCTAAATATTTGATCAGCGCCTCTTTTCTACTGTAAAACCATATCCCCTTTGTCATTCTATCGTATTGTTATTAATGCCAAGTAAATAAAACATATCGTAAAGTTGAAAATACGATACTTTGATTTACCTTGGTTATTTCAAGGCAAGAGTGAACAGGCATTTTCTGGATAGGCGTGTTCCACCTTCGACCTCATCGTCACTTCAAACCCTAATTAATTTAAAAAAACATGTAAAAGGCAATATGGTTTTCCCGATTAGAATAAAACCACTCTACGGGAACAAATAACTTAAGTTAAAAGTATCGACTTGAATTCCACTATTATAAACGAACGATCAGAAAACTTATTTGCAATTGAATTCGTACGGGAATTGCTTTTTATCTGAAGTTTATCAATTGCACTGGAACGGGATTTTTACGATTACGTTCGATAAAGCGCTCCACTTCCGCAGTGCTTGCTCCTTTGACACAAATATTCCGCTGGAAGGAGTTTGAAACGGAATTTCTACGGGAATGTGAAATGTAACTATTGGGAACAACAAATTGCGTGGTGTTTTGTGCTTACGCAAACTAAGGGGCACGAGCGGTTTTTTTTATGTCATTAATTCATTTACCCTTAAATTAGGCAGTGTACATCAAAGTGTATGGTCTTGAACGTTCAGTGTATATATAGATTTAGTCTTATTTAATATTAGTTATTTTTACAATGTAATTAAATATAATGTACTTATAGAATTTATGAGATATTTTGTGTTGTATTCAAATAAAATGTGTTTATTTATTAAAAAAAAAAGTCGTCGATATCATTATAGATGCCAAGTCGTTTGCAACTTATAGGAAACTGAATCTTATTGTTGTAATGTCAGATTGACTTTGGTTGGAACTAAGTTGGGACAAAGTCTTTGACTGTAGGTACATATGTACTATTATGTTCACTTATTTTCGTTTTAAACCCCCGAAAAAAAAGGGGGTGTGTCTGTGCATTTAGCTCCTAAACGGACGGTTTTAAAAGAGAGCCGCAGGTGGCGCGTTTTTTTTTGTCATATCTACATTTAAAGATAAATATTTATCCTCAGCACCGTTTTAAAGGTTAACTGGAACAGATCCTTTAGAGGGATAAATTCGCCTTTGTTCATCCCTGTTATATTTTTGTCTATTTTATTATTGTTACCTCATTTGTTTCTACAATAATGAATGTGTTTACATATATAACATTTTAGGCGGTAAATAAAACATTTATTTACTATTTAATAATCAAGCACAGAATAACAGCAAACAGCGTTTCATTTTCGATCAGTAACAAACAAACACCTTCAAAACCGACAAGTGATGACGGACCACGAAAAAAAATGACAGAAACACTTCTAGTAATTATTGTATTTGATCGAACTTCACGAAGGTGGAGAAACTGTTAAAAAATCCTGAGTCTTTGTTACCCATTCTGCCCTCCATAAAAAAAACGCGTATGTCTCATATAACCGCATATGTATTAGTGACCTTATTTCTTAAGAGGGAGGGCTAAATTTGCTTTGACTATCGAATTGCACATGCGTCCTTTTTATTTAGAGGGTATTATCAGACAGTGACGATAATTCGAACTGCTAAATCAAAACAGCATCAACTGAAAATCCTTACTTTTGGTTTCCAGTTCATAGAAGTTGTATTAAACTTGATTTTAAAATACAGTTGTAATTTGAGTTTATACTGTTTTAATCTAGCAGTGGGAATGTGTGAATTAATTAACATCTTCAGTAGTAGCATCCAAGATGCAAACGTTAACATTTCTATTTTCGATCCAATAATATACGGAGTTGACATAAGCGGTTGACGCTACCCGTTATCGACTTACGTTTTAGTAAATTTTCGAAATCGATAACTTAGCGATATACACCTTGACTAAGCTCCAAGACAGGAAATAAATTGAATATCGGAACCGACCGTAAATATTTAACAAGAACTAGTTTACGTCTGTAATTGGAACTGTACCCTTACCATGAGTAACAATTACTGTACTTGCTAGCGAGTCGAATGCTCCATCCCTCACAGTATGCTTATAGAGTGGGAGGGACAGAGCGTTCGACTCGCTGGCGAGTGCGGTAATTTTAACTCATGGTAAAGGTACGGTGTGAATGAGTATAAACCGTGGCTCCGGCCGGAATCGAACCCGCGCCCGTATTTCCACTCACCGGGTAATTCCGCCGCTCCTGATCAAATTTGCATGTTTCGTGTAGGGTTGCCACATGATTTGTTCTATGACTTTCCATCGTTATTTATTTATTTGTTGAACCTTTATTGCACAAAAAAGAAAGTGCGAATGGCAGGCTTAATGCTTAACGCCATTACCAGTCAACCAAATAATCATACAGAAACAAAGCAAATATGGTGCAATTAAAAAGAAAGACAGGGAGCAAAGCAAAAATTCTAACTTGATATTCTAACTTTTTGAACGGTAATTTTTACACTGAACAGGAACAGACATACACTGACATACACTGAACAGGAACAGGTGAGCTATAAAATAATTTGAAGATTGCGCAATCGAAAATTCTGTGTTAAAACTACGTTAACAAAATGACGCGTTGCCAACTCGGACGTCTTAGATCGCATGCTTCAAGGTTAGTCATTTGGGTTAACTTACTCTCACAACGAAACACAACAGCGCAAACACTGTTTCTTGGTAGCACGGTTAGCGGGTAACGTGGTGTTGGTTATCCGAATAGATGTCTCTAGTTCCAAATGTACTAACTATTTGACGACACGCTGGCCTAGTTGGTAGTGACCCTGCCTTCGAAGCTAGCGGTCCTGGGTTCAAATTCCGGTAAGTGCAGATGTTTGTGTGATGAGCGCGAATATTTTGTTCCTGAGTCATGGATGTTTTCTATGTATTTAAGTATATATTTCTCTATATAAGTATTTATATCGTTGTCTAGTAACCATAGTAAAAGCCTAGAGCTTAGTTTGGGACTAGGTCAATTGGTGTGACATTGTCCCCTGATATTTATTTTCTTTTATTTTTCTTTTATTTTGATTAAATATTTTTTACAAAAAAAACGTATGACAACCCTACGCCCTGCGGTGTCAAGGTAGTGAGGTAGGCGCTATTTCCCAGTTCATTTTAAATGCTCGTTTATTTTTTTAATTACCGATCGGTCGACCATTTTGCTGTCGCTTTGTTAATTAGTTTATGTTAAAGAAGTAAACATTTATTAATTTTAAAAGCTAAAGTTTCCGGTGGGACGTGTAGAATTAAGGGAAGAAATCATGGATCTTTTGTTTTTTTTTGTCTATTTAACCTGAGGAATCGTAACACGAGATTCTTGAGCCAATCGCCACTGTTCGTATTTTAGCCGTGTAATGTAAACCGTGCTTAGTATTTTTTTTTTGTGGCATAGCGATGGCAAACGAGCGCACAGGCCACCTCATGGTAACTGGAAACTGTGACCCATAGACATTCACATTCACAAGGCAAGCTTTAGACTGCAAATGCGTTGCCAACCCTGAAGACTAAGATGGAATGCCTCTATGCTAGTCATTACACCGGCTGTCTTATCCCCAAACCGGAACACAACAATGCGAAAACTGCTGTTTGGCGGTAGGTTAATGGATAAGATGGTGGTAGCGATCCGGACGGACCCTGCGGATTCAAGGTCCTACCACCCGCAAGAATCCGAGCACCCGTTTACAGGTTACCTTCTCGTATATCCAGTATTATGAAGAGTAGCAAGTGGCTTAACATTCCCCGTATGACTGTACATGTTTATATGTGTTTTCGATTCATGACGACGCCCCCCCCGCCACTTACGTGAGAGACTCTAGAATTGCATTTGCATTAAGGAGGGGAATACCTTTGAGCCAGTAAACCTACCATAATCATTTGCGGGTGGTAGGACCTTGTGCAGGGTCCGTCCGGATCGCTACCACCATCTTATCCATTAATCTACCGCCAAACAGCAGTGTTCGCATAGTTGTGTTCCGGTTTGGGGATAAGACAGCCGGTGTGATGACTAGCTTAGAGGCATTCCATCTTAGTCCTCAGGGTTGGCAACGCATTTGCAGTCTTAGGCTTGCAGTCTTGTGAATGCGAATGTCTATGGGTCTAAGTTTCTAAGTTTCTACTTACCATCAGGTGGCCTGTGTGCTCGTTTGCCTTCTCTATGCCATAAAATATATTTATATATATGTCACCTGTCGATCAATATTTTGGTGTCAGAGCGTGGAAGTTGACGTTGACCAGTTGCGGAAATGTACGTCAAGTTAGGAAGACGGCAGGCAATTTAAAAACTATCCCGATTCCCGGATGTAAACGCATTGTTCTAATGATGATCATTCACCGCCAAGTACCCGACTATCGGGTTTTCTATGATGTAGTTCCCACGCCGCATTACCCGATTGTCGGGTGATACGCGTTGGTCTACTTGGTAGCGACCGTGCCTACGAAGCCAGCGGTCCGAGGTTCAAATCCCGGTAAGGCAGATATTTGTGCGATGAGCGCGAGCATTTTTTCCTGTGTGTATGTATTTCTCTATATAAGTAAGTGCATTGCTGGCTTGTACCCACACAAAGAACAAGGTAAGAGCTTAGTTTGGGACTTGGTCAATTGGTGTGACATGTCCCCTCATATTTTATAATTTATTTGTTTATTTGCCGCCACGCTGGCGTGTGGTTGGGAATTAGTTTTAGATTCATTACTCTTTTACTTTTATTATTTTTTACACGGACAATCTTATTGTGAATTCATTATAACTATGCGACATATAATAATGTGATTTCCAATATGAAATAAATGACTACTACTACATTTAGACAGCCAGCTTATTTACAAGTCACTGCGGTGTAACTTGACTGGATTCTGAATCAAGTTACACTGGTCCGCCGTCGAGCTCCTTGAACTCGACCTCGTATTGCAAACTGATGAAACTGCTGAGAGAAACAGTTAATTCTGTAATATTACCCAGTATAATCACGTACCTCTATTAACCGAGAGCACTACGGTCTTATGGACTCCTGGAATGAAATTAAACTATCTTAGACTCTTAGTTCTATTACACTTCGTGAAGAAGCAAGTTGGATCTTGTTTGTAGGTGTTAGGGATGAGAATGGTATGAAGAATGGAAGGTGGTTAAGGTTTATTAAAAGGTCATGCGGTTTTTATGTAATATTAGGTATTAAGGGTTCCGTAAGTAACCAATCGTTGGCAATAGGGCCGTATTACTGTCCGTACGTCCTTAGGGTAGAAGTACCTACCCTTTGTGGCCCCATTTTGGCCACTTTAGGTCGAAAAAAAAGTCGAAAAGGCTAAAATAAAAATTAATATTTATAAATAGTTAAGAATGACGATTGATATAAAGATAGCATATAAAACATTTGCGTAATTTGATATTCGTTAAAGTTTGTAGTGACCAAAAACGGTGTAAAGTTGACCAAAACCGGTACTTCTGTAGTAAGTACTGGTCTGCATTCCATCTGTCCTCCCTCTTATTACCAGCTGCTTTTTAGGGTTCCGCACCCAAAGGGTAAAAATGGGACTCTATCACTAAGACTCCACTGTCCGTCTGTCTGTCTGTCACCAGGCTGTATCTCATGAACCGTGATAGCTAGACAGTAGAAATTTTTACAGAATATGTATTTCTGCTCCTGCTATAACAACAAATACTAAAAATAGAACAAAATTAATATTTAAATGGAGCTCCTGTACAACTAACAAATGTGTAGTCTGGTGTTGTGTTGTGTTGTTAAACATTGTTTAACCCCCAAACGGATTTTGTCCGTTTTAAAGGACACATCAATTAAATGCTCACCCTTCTTTCAACGAACTGTCGCGTAGATTCAGTACCAAGTGACAGTAATTAGTTTATCTCTTTCCCGCTTATGCATTTAGAACGACGAGCGAACTAAAAAAATACAATTTTATCATTTGAAAATTTACCTGATATTTTTCTTTTCTAACCTTAATTTAGCTATTCTTAGAATAGCTAAACTGAAGTGGTAGTGGGCGGGGCACATTGCTCGTAGGACTGATGGCCGATGGGGTCAGAAGTTTCTGGAGTGGCGGAAGACGAGCTGTAGGTAGGCCTCCAACAAGATGGAGTGACGACCTCGTCAGGATCGCGGGACCGCGGTGGATGCGAAAAGCACAAGACCGGTCTGAGTGGAAAGCCTTGGGGGAGGCCTATGTCCGGCAGTGGACGTCTTTCGGCTGACATGATGAACCTTAATTTTTTACTGTAGTAATAGTTTAAAAAAACAACCACTGAAGCGTAGAGAGATAATTTAAGGGTTAACGAACCGTGAGCCTACTTGGTAGTCACCCTGCCTACGAAGCTTGAGGTCTTAGGTTCAAATCCCAGGAAGATATTTGTATGATCGGATGAGCGAGTAATTCTTTTTGAGTTGTATGTGTTTACTTTAGTTTAGGACTAGGACAATTTGTGTGAGATGGTCCCGTAAATTTTTTTTATGTGCAAAAATGATTGTTAGGTTTCGCTTTATCCTGGAAAAACAAGGATAATGTTCCATAAATTTGTGCCGGGCATTTCCAAAATGGCGGTACGGTTTAGGTGTAATTAACTCCATCTTATCTCCATGACATTCGGATAATTAAGAGAATTTACAACTTGTATAAATCCAGCGAGCTCTGGAATATTGTCCAAACAGCCTAAACATAACTCAGTTTAATGGAAAAACTTTATATTTATTTATATAGCCTTTAATACTTTGTTTAATACTTAAAAGTACGGCTTTAAATCATAAAGTTTTTAATAAAAAATACTTACTGAAAAATTACACACGTAACACAGCAAATAATAAAAATCGGCAAGTGTGAGTTGCATGATACAGAACCTTAGATGCGAGACGACTCGCAGTAGACCGGCTGACCTAATGTCTAAATCACTTGTATTGACAATTGACTTCAAAGTGGAACAATTTTTTTCATTTAAAATATAAAGATAAACGAAATTTATTCAGTGAGTAGGCCGCACGGGCACTTTTACACGTCAAGAATGCACGAATACCAGCGCTTCCCAAGAGGAGACCACTGCTGTGAAGAAACGCCGCAAGAAACTCAGCAGTCAGTCATTTTTTAAACATATTTCATATTACAATGGTACTACTTAGTCTAGCATTATATAAAGCTACAAATGTTAAATTAAATATAATGTATTGTACGCAGACTATTATAACTAAACTAGTATAATATATTGTGGCAGTGGGAAGGCATATTGCTCGTAGAACTGATGGCCGTTGGAGCGGAAAGGTTCTAGAGTGGCGACCGCGAACCGGGAGACGAAGTGTTGGCAGACCTTCCACAAGGTGGACTGACGATCTGATAAAGGTCGCGGGAAACCGCTGGATGACAGCAGAGGACCGATCGTTGTGGAAAACCTTGGGGAAGGCCTTTGTCCAGCAGTGGACGTCTTGCGCCTGATAATGATGATGTATGCAGACTCGCCTTCGAGCTGTCAAAATGAGACGTTTGCGATTGCGAGTGCGTTAGGCAATAAGCCTGGATCTCTATTCTGGAGAGCAAAAACCGTATCGTCTTGACCTGATATGTTATTGTTTTTAATTTGGCCGCCGTCACTGTTGAGTAAATAAGGACTATCAAAACGTTGGACAATACGATAACAGGTCAAAGATATGGTTTTTGCCGCCTAGAATGTCGGCTAAATTTATTGTATAGAGGCCAAAAAAAATTGCAAATTAGCAAGAGTTTTCTAGCCTATATTAAATGTTTAAATTTAGTCCATATTACCTTTAGTTTCTCGATGGGTTTTCTCGGTTGGTCGGTCGGACGGTTCCGGTGTCGTGATTCCAACAATACTAGACCCTGGGGCCCGGCGCCAGGTCCCAGCACCCTTGAGGTACCCCCGGGACCCTCGGCTTCCGCCCCAACCCTATTAGACACAGGTCGGGATCGAACTAATCTGTTTTCCTTTGGGAAATTGATTTCAAAAGAATAGAGCCGGATTTATTAATCTAGATATATACCTTCGGTAGGTATTCATAGATATCTCTATCTCTATTTGTTATGTAATAAAATACTCTTAGGTAAGTACAGTCAGTCATGTTAAAAATACAAAAGGTATTTATTTAGCAAGTTGGCAGCAGTAGCGTGTTGAATATAAGTATATAAGTTACAGCGTAAGGTACAGCGGTTAATATCTGAAGGCTTTTTAAAGTATTCTCTGTAGCTCATATTTAGCTTTACAAGAAATTGAATTGCACGAATTGCATTTTAAGGATACTTTTACTTTTTGTATTCAACTTTTTTTGTGTGTGAATGTAAATATATTAAAATTGCAGATGTATATAGAAAAAGAGCTTGATTTAATATTTTGTAATTTTTTTAGTATAATTTGTAAATATCTACTAACTTTGTTATTTTGAGTTATTTTTTATTTAGTTTTTATATTGCTTAAACTCTGTTTAGCACATATAATACTGTAAGACCTCTGTAAATACCATGGATGCAATAAATTGACTATGACAATCGCCATTGGTAACGGACAAATAAAAAGCTAAAAATATTTAAATGAGACTAATAATAAAGATCAGATATTTGATGAATCTCGCGCATACGTAAACTGCATTAGCTCTTTAAAAGTCTTTTAGTAACTGGTAAAGTTGGTAACACTAGCAGGTGAGCGAGAGAAACGCAAACCCGAATGTCCTTCTTGAGCACGAACATTTGAATCAAACTTTGCCTTTACTTTTTGAAATCTTATTCTAATTCTATCCACCCCTAAAACAGACTCGCGTTTCCATACATTACCTTACTTCACCTTCACTTCACTTCACCTTTACCAGTCGATGACGTTACGAAAGTCATCTTCATTGTCAACGAGCTATCAAAATTAGTTCTAAATACGGACACGGGTCGCTGACACCAATCGGCATACATTCTCGACGACGATAGTAATACGTTAACGTTATCTACTCGATAGAAGGCTAAAGTTTCGTTATCTACAAACTATAGTAAAGGATATAAGCATCTGAGAAAATAATCCAGGACTAACGAACCTTTTTGTGAATTTAATAACGTAATCCAGGTGCGCTAAACCTTCGGGCGCGTTATACGCAGAAATTACGTTTTCAGACTACATTATGCCCAGTCGGTGGGTTTTAGGGCCCACTTTATTCGGTGGGGTTTAATTTGCGTTCGGTGCACTCTCATAAAAATGCAAATGCGCGAGAGCGAGACGAAGATATTATGGTAATTATAGCGAATGCGCCGTTATTTTTTGTCCCGCTCCGTGTGTGTTTCACCAAGTTCTTATTTATTCCCTCTAAAACGTCCTCTTGATGCGGATTTCGGAATATTCTCCGTGCAAGTGATTTTTTTGTCAACATTAAAAGTTTGTGCATATATTTTGAGAATCTGAATGCTTTTCAGATGATTTTCTTTGGGTAAGCGTGAGGATTTCTTCCTACTATTTATAACAGGTGGCGCCAAATCGTTCAATATTTAGAAATCTAGAGAAGAGATAGAGATAGGTGTTTAAATTTCAAATCAAATCAATTCAAAATCGTTTATTTGGTGCAAAACACAAAACAATAATAATAAAATAAAATAAAATAAAACAATTTTTAATGCACCAATTTGGGTGCCACTCAGCATAGTATCAGACATGTAAATGCCGTGACGCTGATCTTCACGGCAACCATCACGAAGAGGATGAAGTGCTGCTGGTCGTTTCATATGTACGTGTATGAGAGCGTAGGTATAGGTAAAGTAACTGAATTATGGGAACTGTAAACAAAATGCACAAATAAATAAATAAATAGATAGATTAATAGGATAAATTGGATAAAAATACACGAAGAAGTCGAGGATTGTTTATTATAATATTATTTATTTCATTTCATAATTAAACAGCAGTAGGTAACGTAGCTCTAATGAGAAATGCAGTAATAGCCATAAAAAAGTAGTTTAAACCTTAAGGGTCGTATCGTTTTGTCTTCACTACATTGTACATTCATTTGCCATTTAAGAAAGTAGATAGTACGTTTCTTCATTACTTTTACAAATAAAACTTTAATATCCAGTACATTTTAAGCTTGCCGTTAAAAAAAGACATTTCTGTCTCAACGTTTTAACCGCATCTTCTGCTGTAATGTAACTGGAACTGCTGTCATTCTACCGTCATGTTCAGTTTTACAGTTATTTCCCTCTGGGTGGTACAAAGTTAAACTTTATTTTCAGCGTCATTCGTGTCATTGCGGCCTACATACATGATAATGAAGGAAATTACGTAGTTACTAATTGACATGAACATGCACAAAGTCTTCACGTCACTTTACATTTTACTTCGTTATATGACATTAGTCATTTCTGCGAGGTCAGACCTTGACTTGACACAGTTGTAACTAATACTTTGGTGATGCGTAAGCGCAAGGGTATAATATTAGCTTATTAGCTGCAAGACTGATGGATATATCTGGAGTGCAGATGAAAAAGGGTACAAGTCCGGCTTAAACCTTTTTCCACTTGATCTTCAGAAGACAGATATTAGGTTAAGGTCAGCTGGTCAATGTTTTTTATAGTTGCGTTTAAACAGCATAGTTAGACATCTAACTTATTCGCTATGGTACTATACGATTTTTTTTAACGGGTTTGGTTTACACAAGTTGCCTGAGACCATTGTTTACTTTTCACAAGGATGATAATGAAAAGCCTAGTTGAGCTTTGCATGGTGACGCAGTACGGGTGTCGAAATGACATTTTAATTCGTTGTCATCAGCGGAACGCACCCGGCCTAACAGCCGGAGTAACAAAACGCACGAGCTCGCTCGTAAACCGCGCAGCGCTGCGCCTCGGAACGAAACGCACGGTTAGGGACGTTACACATAAGTCGGTGAAAAAAATACTTTAGAAATTGGTCTTAGGATTAAAACCTGTGACGAAAGGGGTTTTGGTCGTAAATATTTAATAAAAATGATTGCTTAGTTTTTCTTGCTTTAACCACAAAAAATAAAAAAAATTAAGGGTCATAGACCACGGCTCGAAGAAGCGTGGCTTTGGCGTATGTAGTATTCTCCCATCTTTATCCAAGTAGTAGTTAGTTGGACAACCTATTTATTATCCCCGTTTTACAGAAACTAGTAGAATATATTACGAGCGGCACACTAGTGCCGTAAGATAGACATCGTTAACCGGCTATAATTTGTTATCTTTTAAATTTCAAAGCATGCTAGTCAATACATTTATTACTAGTATAAGACCCAGATAAATACAGCAGTTTAACAATGCGGCTTGGCGGCAGTTTCACGAGTAAGATGGTGGAACCGTGGAAGGGATCTGGACGACCCACGCCCAAGGGTTTACTACCCAAACTCTATTTACAATTAAATTAAAGTCACTGACAAATGTGAGGCCGCCCTAACCGACGTGAAGCGTATCGCGCCGGCAGCGTGCGCGCGACGTGTAGCGAGCGAGTCGTTACGTCGCTCACGTCGCCGCTGGTTTATGTGCCATCCTAGTCGTCGGAGTTTGATGGTTAAAAGGACCTTCAGTACGCCAGCGAACAACTTATATTCCCACGAGTGAGATCTAAATTAGGATTGACTACTCAAAATCAATCTTGATTCTTATGGCTGGTTTACATTGGTCCCGCAAATGCATGAAGTACATTGCGTCGTTGCAATAGCTCTCTCTCTCTCACTCGCACTCGCCTACTTAGGTACTTAAGTTTGGGACCCACCTTAGGCCCAAAGTCAATCTGACATTCTACAACAATAAGGCATATTTTTCTTGAAATGGGTTACAACTTACAAATGAACGTTCGTGATAGTACTTCTACTGGTATTATTTTCCTGAATCAACAAAGATCAGCCACTAGGGTTGGTAACGCTTTGCAGTCTTGACTTTTCAAATTTCCATGGAGTTATTGTTCTGAGAGCGCACTTACCATCAGGTGGACTTTGTCCTTGTTTGCATCCTCCTTACCATAAATAAAGTCCCTTAAAATGGGACTTTAACCACATGAAAAGTTCGCCAACAGTACTTGTTACGTTAAAAAACTCTCAACACTTCTAAACTTGCATGTTTTAACATTAACACCATAAAAGTCCTCCATACAGGCATAAAAGTAATTTGTTTATTTCACGTCATAAATAATTTTAAACGCACGTCGGCAACAACGCCATAGTAATTTTCATTCAAGACCCGTCTATAAAGACGCCAACAAACACTGTCGCTTTGTGCCGCGCGCACTAGATGGCGCTAGTGTGTTTTTTTCACCCGCTTATGTGAAATTGTGAAGCGTGCTGTAATTTATGTTAATATTCTTTTGAGCCGCGTTCGACGGCGTGGTTTCAAAGCGTATAAAAATGTAGTTGTTTGTCTTTAAACCCGTAATGCCTCACATTTTCTAAAAAGAAGGTTTTGTCCGCTAGAGTTGAGACTATTTTAAAATGTAAACTTTTTGTTGATAGGTTAATTAATGCCATTTAATACCTAACTTAAAAATAAATATAGTTTGTGTCTTAAAGTAAAATTTAACTGAGTCAAAATGTAAGGAACAGTCAGATTTAAATCGCGTTTAACTGTAATCGAGATTTAAGTTAAAGCTGCAAGCGGCCATTAGCCGCCGTTATAAAGTTGTTGTCTGTGGTTTAACAGTTTTAGCGACCATGCGGGTGGGTCTTGCCTTTATTTAGTTTTGCAACTCCCGCGTTAGCTCCTGAACACACAGACGTTTGTGGCTTATATATATATTATATAACACGTCTTTTGATAGAGCCTCAGTGGCTTATACATAATTCCATAAACCAACGTAAACCTACCTAGAGTTGATAGAGCTATCGATTTAACCGCTATGTATCTATGTTTAGCAATTTTTACTGGTTTCGGAAATATTGATAATTTAAATCTGTTTTTTTTGTAATTACCCTTATGTCCATGTCATGAAAAATCATTAATTTCATGTTTTATTTCTTACGTTTTTCATTGGTATCTTACGTAATGAGAATTAGTACGTTTTTCCATTCAAAGTGAAAAGCGAACACTGGGACACCTACTTAGTATGGAGAAACCAACTTAATGTACCTAATTATAATTACTAAAAAATATTATTCTTCATTTTTTTATAACTATTTAATAAAATACAATATAGCCGAAACGATAACTGATAAATGCATCGTTTATTGTGATTACTTTCAACAGATTGCCATAATATTTGTGCGGAATCTATTCCGAATTTTCCATTTCCAAGAAAAGTGGTGGGTAAGCCAGACAAATATTTCCGCCTGGGAGACACGCTTGAACTCGCTCAGCGCGGAGCTAAAAAACTCTCTGGAATAATGCAGGAACAAAAGAATGCATCGTCACTAGGGACTCACTTTGAGCTGAGATATTCTGGATCGAATACATTCGACGGACTCCGTGGGAAATGCTGGATATTCTGTTGGAGTTCGTGTGAAGAGGGCTTGTTGATTGAATTGGATTTTTGTGGACACGCTACATAGCTACTTTTTGTTTCGAAACGAGAGCCGTTGTTGTAGACCCGTCGTGAGTAACTTGTAAGTGATTCTCGTGACCATTATAGACTTGAGATTGTAGTCTTGAGATTTCAAATGTCTATGGGTCTCAAATCCACCATCAGGTGGCCCGAGTGCTCGCGTGCCTTCTCATAGCCATAAAAAAAAAACTCGCTTTATAAATCAACGGATAAATTATTAACCGACTATTTTAAGTTGTCTTGACATTTAAGAGCGTATATTCCCCATTAGGTAGCTTAAAACTGTACGATATAGCTCGGTCGAATCCATTTTAAAGAGGATAAAACTTTTCATCAAATACGAGAAGTAAAGAACGACAAAACGTTACTTTTAATTGTTATTGTGTTTATTTTTTTTTCATAATTTACTTTTATCGTATTATTTTATGGTTTTCGGCGGAATGACGAGAAACGAGATCAATGTGACTAACGTCGCAATCACAAGCTAGATTCACAATAAAAAAGACAAAGACAACTACTTTAAAACTGAATTTTCGTTTCGTCTTAAAAGACAACCGACGAGTTCTTACGAATCGTGCTGTAGTTAATTTTCGTTTCACCTGTTTTCAATGACAATTTGACTACGTTTTACGTTTTTATCTTTCGTTTTAGTTTTCTCATATTGCTATCTTGCTGGCTCGACTCAATTAGATTACCTGAAACATTACTCGGCTAATGTAGCACAGTGCCCATTTCACGACAGTAATACAACGACAAGTCATTTAAAAAGGCATTCTAATCGTCCAACACATACACGAAATATCATGTTTTTTATAACCAATGAACCGATGCCATATTCGAAATATTATGGGACCATAAGATTATTAAAATCAGTTGTCAATTGCCAGACGACGTCGAGTAAAATACACACAAAGATAAACATTTTCGAGAAGCCGGTTAATAACATTAATCACGTTGTTTCATGACGACAGTTAAGAAATCGTAGACTAGTAGTAGTTTTTTAAAATTTAATGATTAAATTGTTTTCTCTGCTCAGTTTTACCTTAATATGTTGAAATTACACGTGTGGCATTGGAAATGGATCATTATTTTTTATACTTCAAATTACTGAGCGCCGAGGCAACATGTAATTGAATCGATGGAATTAGAAAGCGATACTACAGGTGACCAATACCCCAGGGCTCTGTTGGATCTCACAATAAACGGATCGAATCACTGACCTACATTTTTAGCTCACTACTCTTTACCTTACTGGTATTATTTACTAGTAGCTCTACACATACCTAAAAAAACAATTGTTGTTGTATTCTGTTTTAGTATGAATTTGTTTCATTAACCCATTATAATTTGATATAAAAAGAGTGTACATAAACTCATTAGAATATTTTACACCAAGAAAAAGTAGGTAGGGGTCACATTTTTCGTTTCGTTTTATAAATATGCCATTAATTCTGTCTCCATAAATTTTACACTGTTTTGTGCGTTGTTTGTAATTATTCTTTTATAAACACCGAGAAATATATTTGTATTTAACTCTAATGATACATCGTAAAATTAATACTTTCTTCGAAAAAACATCACAAATAACTTAAATTTTAGTAATCCAAAGCTGTGATAAAAAGTTGTTTTTTATTATTTATACGTGCTTTGAATTCGTTTTATTTATATACGATATTTTAGTTCAAGTTGCGTTACTGTTTTTGTAACTTTCCTGCGATGATTCAAACAGTTGTGGAATTTTTAATATTACAGAATACAAAGTAAGGGTTTAAATTGGCTCGTCGTGGAACAGTCTAGACTCGAGCAACACTTTTTGATGCAATTTCAAAACTACACTACTATTAATTTGTTGTGAGGTTGCAATCGTATTTTAAAACTTATAAACGTTATACAATTTACTGATACCACAGTAGTGTATCAATTCAAGAAGTCACGGCACACTACATACAATAGAACTGTATCACAATCGCGTCATAAATCAAAAAAAAATGAAAAATACTTAAATTCGCTTTTGGTCGGTTTGATTCTCTGATGATCTTGGAATTCAGTGTTGCTTGCATTTAAAAATGAAATTATAATCTAATGATATTATAATTATAATCTGGGTAAGGCGCATAAGCGCTTGAAATGCTCACCCTGTATGTTAAAGTACTTTTCCTCTGTATGGCATAGCCGTGGGACACCCTGTAAAATATACAGGGTGCCCTGGGGGCTCTGTACGAAATATTTTGAGCCCTAACCATTATATCACTCAGTAATTCGCACCAATCATCAAAGTATTTAGCTTGAACTCTGTTTTAGTTTGGTCCGTCTCTTGTTCCAGGTACCTACGCGCTAACGAGACCTGCCGCGGCTCGCGGCTCCCCGGGATATGCTAATCCTCCAGGATACCCGAAATATTCACTTTATTCATGTCCAGGACCGACAGCTTAACGATGAGGTGGAGGGTAGATGCGGGTAGCTTCCAAGGAGCACTTAGTTTGCATCTATAGTCTGCGTCAATTGAAATGGCCAAAGATGTAAACAAATTAGTACTTAACCTCAAATATTTAAAATAATGTATACCTAATTAATGTGCGGTAATTAGTGGGCGGGGCACATTGCTCGCAGGACTGATGGCCGATGGGGTCAGAAGGTTCTGGAGTGGCGTCCGCGGAGAGGAAGACGAGCTGTAGGTAGGCCTCCAACAAGATGGAGTGACCACCTCGTCAGGATCGCGGGACCGCGGTGGATGCGAAAAGCACAAGACCGGTCTGAGTGGAAAGCCTTGGGGGAGGCCTATGTCTAGCAGTGGACGTCTTTCGGCTGACATGATGATGATGATGATGATACCTAATTAATAGTTATTTAATTAAGTGTATACATTATTGCTAAGATCTCAATGATCTTTAAGAACAAGTGATTATCGAGTAATAATGGTATATTGGTTCGTTTGGTTGTGTTTACATCTTTGCCAACTTCAACTGACACATACTATACACAGCTAGCATCACTCGTAAGTGACCTAACGGTCTAGTTAAGATGCATTACGCCGAGCTAGCGGTTGTAGAAAATCGACAAAATGTATGGAATCGACGTACACCGATGACATCGCGTCGACCGGTTATGGCAACTCCATGGTTTGCCCTTGAATCACCGAAACTCATTTCATTGAATTATTTCATCGACAGACATTTACACGTGCATGAGTTATATTTTTTTGTTGGTCACAGGTCTAACCTAACCTAACCTACTCAACCCATGCTTAAGATAACCTAAGAACAAAAAGGTTAAACGCGTGTCGATGTTTCAAGGGGATCCCCAACTCCACACATTTCGAGTCAATAGAAAACAGGAAGGTTAGCAGCGATTGCATCTTATCTACGCTTACTGTGGCCTTAGACAAGCTGCTTGACGCTAACGTAAATAATTGTCGATAACTGTCATAATGTATGGAATTGACAGAAGCGCTCGACGCAACCGTACGGCAGCTTACGTCAATTTTAAACACTTTCGGTAACATTCTCGCAATTAATCTTGTCTAAGGCTACACAAGTTGCAAAGAATGCAATTTTTTTTACTCGTCTATGAAATTGTATGCTGTTGGCTCTGCCTGTTTGAATTTATCAATTAGTAGAGATCGTTTAATTTAAAACTGAACGCCCCTCGACTAATTGACGACGTATTAAATCGGCATCAAGATGTAAATACTTTGTAGGGGCGTTCAGTTTAAGGTTAGACCACCTCTACCGCATCTATAAATTAATATTCTTTACCAAATCTGGAGAAATACTGAGAACCAAATGCGGATTCGGCCTACCGAATTGAATTTCAAATTCATAATATTAATACAGGTGTTATTTCTGGACACCCTTTGATGACCAAATATTCGGTAAAATTATAAATAGGGGAGTTCATTTAAAAACCGACAAAAATAGTATCTTAATATGGTTATATTTATTGATTTGTTTTTTAATTGAATTACAAATAGTGTGCCATATTAACCAAACAGAAATTTCGTTTCAAATTGAAGTAAATCTTCTATATCCCGTCTTATTCCGTATTCATTAGTTATTTGGACATTACAAGGCCCCGCGTTTTACGATAATCGCAAATATCCCTGTTTAATATTTATTAGTCGCGGAGCGAACTCAGCGAGATTATTTGCTTATCGTTAGAGATACTTTCGATCCCGAAGGGCCCTAATTCCTGTTTACGTGCTATATAGTATTTTGTGCCGCGGAGAATACAGTGTTACCTGATTTAATTTTATCGTAACGATTTTAATAAATTGTAGAATGTTTAATCACGTTTAAAAAATAAAAAGTACCCAGTACCTAGCTGCGTTCTAACAACAATTCAACGGTCCTTACCTTAAAATAGATATTAAATGATAATAAATTAATCCACTGCAAATACTTCTACATTTTTGGCATCTTAAATACCAATTATTGGTGCCAGCCAAGTGATTGTAGAATTATCGCCTTTGTTACCTTGAAAAAAAAAACATATACACCGTGTTTTTTTTTATTTACGATAACTTCGGCATATTACTAGGTATATCTATAGAAACTAATTGGTAGATTAGATTTTTAAATATAGCAAAAAAAAATTTTTTTTCAGTTTAGAACAAAATAATGAAATCTTTTATCTTTAGTCATTCTAAAAGGGCCTTTGGAGTTACCTAGCTAATAATCAGTGTCAAATACGTCTATGTTGGCGTGACATACCTACACACACAAGTAAAGATAACACTTGACAGGTACAAGTCACTTTAGATTGACGCGTATACAAACCTAACAATTGGAAACTCTTTACTCATACGTATTAAAAGAAAATTGTTGTTATCAATTAAGAGCCTTTTACACTAGTTTAACGTGATTAACTGATTAAATTTAAAAATTAAATATCTTTAAAACCGTTAGACTTATCATTTGTCTGTCTTCGGGAAATTAACTTTGTATGACCTATAGAACGTTCCCTTAAAGTTATCGTAAATCAAAAAAAACACGGTGTATAGGCACTAAGATATAAGTATTTGAAAGCCTGGTCTCTCTAATTATGAGAACTAAAAATAGCTCCCAATCAAGTCGGATTTTTTAATTAATTTAAAATAATTGTAATTTAATGTATCGTTTCCGATCGCCGCCGATTCTGAAGGGCCGTGTGTTTTCAGGACGAGTGGGCCGAGTCAAGAGTCGACTGCCCAGGCCCTTTTTAAAAAAAATACGCTTCAAAGGTACGTCAGTAGAGGGCGCTACTAGATGTGTTCCGTAGTGTTGTTGTGTATCTATTTTCTTTCGTTTTTTTCTACTTTTTGTTGTATTTTGGGTTAGTTTTTAAGGTAAGTGATTTTAACTATTACCTGTAGACGTGAATGAGACTTTTTAAGTGACTGTTATACAGGGTGAGCTTAAGTAACCGACCTACTATTATTGTGATAATAATTTACAGTGTTAGCTTCATCACGATCTTAGAGAACACCCTCACTACAAACTAAATTCTTGCAAATAGGTTAAAGGGTGAATATTCGGCGTTTTAACCGCCGTCATTATTGTTTTCGCATATTATTCAAGATAAACTTTTTAATTGTCTTATGATTTTAAATGGAATTAATACTACCCCCGGGTCCGTTGACTTTGACATCAAAAGTTGCTGGTAATTATCATTGTTTTCGTCAATATATTGATGACAACAATGACGGCGGTTGAAACGCCCAAATATTCACCCTAAACCATTCTGTCTCTGAATTATACTCTTTGAACTCTAAAAAAAGAGAAAGAAATTCAAAAATTCAAGGTTTCTTTCGAGAACTGGATGTTAGGTAGATCCGGTAATCAATAACCCGGTCTCCCTAAGCTTTATTTTGCAAAATATTGTATGCATTATTTTCCTATCTCTTATAGTTTCGGACTTTTTTTTTACATACTGGGTCTCTTTTCTACTTTGTAAAACAAGATTGCTTTTTATGTTATCTTACTGTTTTCAACTCGACGGCCATTATTGAAAACGAGTTATCTTATTTCTGCTGAAAATATTATAACATGTCAATAGCAATATTGTTATACGGAATAGAATAAAGCCGGTGACCCATTTGGAATGCTCACTCTGTGTAAAGGTACTTACCTAAAGTCTTTGTTTATTTTCTTGTATTGTAGAACTAAGCGGGTAGTTTATAGTATTTTCTAGTTGAATTTCTAGTAATTATCGTTTGAGATTAAATATCAATCAATCAATCAATGTTATCAGTGTTCCTGGAGTCAAGTCTCCTTGAAGGAATCCAGTTCGTAAAGCTGTTGTAATTTGACTATATTCAGATGAGGGTGTTTAGTCTTCCGAATACCAGGAATTCAGTACCTGTAAGGGTCTGCTCCGAACTTACAGGTTACAATTACAATTTACAGGTTAAATGTTTCCATTTGATACAACCTCGACTAATGACGACCAGCCATTTGCGCAGTGTTGCCAGTTCAGTAGCGCAATCAAGTGTAAAACCGTCTATTTAGAAATAAAACCCAAAAATGTCTCCCTCTTTCTCACTTCATTACCTATTATGCCGCAAATACGTCGGAATACAAACGGGCGCCATTGTCGATACTGTAAATAGCCTTCGCTGAAAGAGAGGGCTTTCGTCAGTAAGCCCGCGAAATAAAACGAAATCTTATTCTGAAACGTTTTACGAATATTCGGGGGCTATCGAATGTTGTGAGGAATTTTCTAGCATAATTCGGAGAAAGTGTGCACTTTAGAACGCTTTGCCGACTGTACTTTATAACTTGGTAATTTACTATTTAATAATAATCTACCTATAAGTTAATGAATATCATCAACCAATGGTTGATTAAAAAATTGTTTGAAATATTTTAGCTTCAATCAAATTTAAAGCATTTTATTTATAAATTCAACAACTTTATAAACTAATTTTCATATCGAAATATGTAAAGCAGCAATTTTAATGATCAGTTTAATTCTGATGTTAAAATTAAAAACATTATAAACGCCTGTCTTTTTCGGTAATTACTTACTAAATCAATATTCCCTTACAGTCAACGCCTTGAACTTGCACTTACATGTTAAAGATAAAAATAAAGAGACATTTATGTTCCGTCCCGGACTTCAATTTATATACCCCTATAGAACCTTGTCTAAAAAAACCTACGATTAATTCTCATGTTATTTCTATCTCGTCACTTGACGCTGTCATTATGGCAGGGTAGTTGAGCGGCGGGTAAATATCTATTTACCTAATTTTTGGTCAATACCTACTTACAGGACGCCCGCGCATACGCATAGCTAGTTTGCCGTTTCTCTTCCCGATGAGGGTGATACCCTGGGGACCCATTTGAATTTCAAGTCCCAAGGCGTAGCGGTTTGGCTGGGCGTTGTCAGCCAGTCAGTCAGCCAGAGTTTTATATGTTTAGATAGATTTACTTACTGGTGAAATTAAGTTGGGTAATCGAAGATCTTTTCGTCGATCGTCGTCTATCACTGTATTTACCGTAACAATGCAATCATAATAAAAAAGATGGCGGCGAACAACAGTGTACTTGGTAATCGAAGCATCCTAATATGTTTAATGTTTAATGTTTAATGTTTAATGTTTATTTGGGCACAAACGGTACAAATAAGGAAAAATTATTACAGAAAAACTTACATAATACATTGACCAGTGAAGTTGCCACAGTTAACTAATACAATACAGAGTAACACGTTAAAAATGTGTGTTGTATGTTATACTTAGTATTAAATTCAAGTACAAATATTTAATTTAAAAACAGACAACACTTAATGTTTAGACAACGCTAAACAACGCTAATATACTCTATTGGTAACGACATTAATTTTAAAATGCGTACATTATATACCTTCTTTGGTTTTAAAGTAGAATGGAAGCAGCACTTTTCTGTAAAATAGGCGTCTATTTTCGTCTATCTGATGAAAACTGGGTCGCGAAAACCTCTATCCTGCGTGGATTATTCCGCGTAAGTTGTGGTTGAGCGAGGGTCCGCAAATGTTTGCGCGTCCGTTCGAGTCCCATGTTGATCGATTGGATACAGAGAAAATTAATTAGCTTATTGGATGTCCGTTGAGACTGCACCAATGTAATGTACAACACCAGCTCGTGTTGTGTGGTAAACAAGAGGGATAGGAGCAAGAACAGAAGCTGCATGATGGGCTCTGGTTCAATAGACTAGCTACCGCAGAACGGTTCTCATTATCATCATCAGCTCTCATCATTGATAGCGTGACGACAGTAACGAGTCCAAGCTCGGTTTGTCTACGTTAAGTACAGCAGAGGGTGTGTTGCCACCTTCCTTCTCAACACCAGATCAGCTCTTTTAGACACTGTTTTGCATAGTCATCGGGTTTACGAATGCTTTTTCTTTTTTTTTTCTTCATCATCATATCTACTTCATCGTCTGTTTCTTTCTCGGTAATACATAATTACTATAAGAAATTATAATCTCCTCTATAGTGTCCTCTTCGGAAGCGCTGGTCGATTTTTGACGCGTAAGTGTCCGTCCCGCGATGCTGACGAAGTCGTCACTCCATCTTGTTGGAGGCCTACTTACAGCTCGTCTTCCGGTCCGCGGACGCCACTCCAGAACCTTCTGACCCCATCGGCCATCAGACCTGCGAGCAATGTGCCCACTGTTTAGCTATTCGGGACCGCGGTGGATGCGAAAAGCACAAGACCGCTCTGAGTGGAAAGCCTTGGGGGAGGCCTATGTCCAGCAGTGGCCGTCTTTCGGCTGACATGAATGAATGAAGTGTCCGTCAGGTCTATTGATTGTATAAACATCTTTTATCTTTTCCATGTTTAAGTTATTACTTTTTAGTAGTCATTAGTAGATAGTAGGTCGAATCCAACCTTTATTGTCGTCTGGTGACCAGTGTTATGGTTGTGTTCGTGTTTACTTATCATTTCTGATATTGATGGATGATGAGGAGGGTTAACATAAATACATGATGGGAATAACCATCGTGGTAGCGGCTGCGAAGGGTTCAAGGTGCAACGAAGAGTGGAGCGAGTCGTGAGAGGAAGGGGCCAACGCACTGAGAGCGGAAGCGGCGCGTTTCCATATTATAGACGCTTTAGGAACGCTTTTTAACTTCCGACGCAAAAAGTGGAGTGTTATAACTTTGACCGCTTTGTGTGTGTGTTTGTCTGTGGCATCGTAGATCTTAAACGGGTGGACCGATTTTGATGTGATTTTTGTGTACTTTAAAGCAGGTTTTCTAGCAGAGGTTTTAGCTAAGTTTAATGAACTGAACTATCAGCTCTGAAAGAAGGGATCACCAGTATGAGTATGCGTAATAGCGAATGTCCCAGCTAACTGCGAGAGGACTAACGTTTTGGAATCGTCAGAAAATATTCTGACAACGCATTTCATATCGATAATGTATCGCCCTCCTCCTCCATTAAGTCGGTAACCAATCCTAGTGAAGATATATAAGGGTGATTTAAATACTTTTTATGGCCATTTTCCCTTACGAAGCGACAGGAATAGCTGCGTCAAGTTATAGCAGCCCTTTATGGATGGCCCAATTCCGCCCCGCTCGGAAGAACCTAATGTTTTTAGTATTCAAATACAAGTTTTTGTATTGGATGGTTGTTTTTATTGCTTTTCGAAAGGTTGTTTGATTCGGTTTCGAAAGGTTGGTGATCGCTGTTTATTGGTTTTCGATAGGTTGCTTATCGCTGCTAATCTAAGTGTATTTTTGAACATAAAATGTTAAGTATTTTATGGGTTAAATTCTTATGTGGTTATGTAACTATTAAGATTTCTATAGTGCTTTTAATCCCGGGCCAAATTGAACCCTGACCCACCATAGAACTGTGTCACAGTGACATTATCAAACAATTTGTTTAACATCTTACGATTTAATTTATAACGTCATTGTGATACAGATCTGTAGTGGGTCAGAGTTCCATTTTCCGATAGTGTTCACGACTAAACGAATATAACAAGAATTTAATATACGTTGTGTGTGTGTGGCGACCTAGCAACATCTAACGACAATTTGTAACAACCGACTCGCCAGCGCCACTAGCGCCACAAGTGTCAGACAGCGGAACTAAAGCGTTCTACATCGCGCTAACGAAGTTTCTACAGTCGGTTGGCATATATAACTTCCAACTTCATCCCAATGGACTTCGGTCCCCAGGCATAACATCCGCCTGGAGAGAGATCTCTCTATTGTCCTATGTCTTCTACATATCTATTGCACCCCGAAATTAGTAAAGTACTAACAAAGTTTTATATAAAAAGGTGTGACAAAAGGCACAGACTCAGCATGTGCTGCGAGTGCGGGCGAGTGCTCGAATCTTCCAGCGCTGGTTTCCAGTCTGCCCCTTACTGCACTCAGTCTAGTTTATCTCAACTTAGCAAGTAGCTCTAGAATTATCTTCCCCAGGTTTCACATTATCATACTTTATTGCTGTAAACCATTGGCTTATAAAAAATCACAAGCTGATAATCATTATTAATATTCATGTGTAAAATATATGTCGTTAAAAGCCCCGAGGCGTTGTCACCGAGTCGCGCACTGCCAAAAGCACTCGGTAGAATAATCTGAATCAAATTATATCATAATTAAACGGTAGGAAAAATACACGAGGGATTTTTTCTAGATCTTCACATTTTTATTTTTTTAATGGCATAGTGAATGCAAAGGAGCACACAGGCCACCTGATGGTAAGTGGACACCGTGACCCATAGACATTCGCATTCACAAGACTGAGGGCAAAGATGGAATGCCTCTATGCTAGTCATTACACCGGCTGTTTTATTCCCAAACCGGAACACAACAATGCGAACACTGCTGTTTGGCGGTAGGTTAATGGGTGATATGGTGGTAGCGATCCGGACGGACCCTGCACAAGGTCCTTCCACCCGCGAATTCTTTCCTAAGGACGTGAAACTTAGGGGTGCACTAAGTTTTTTTTTTAAATTATCTCCACTGTGGCCGTCGCTATCGAAAATGTAAATAAAATAAAAAATAAAATAAAATAAAAATCATTTATTTCAGACCATACAGAGATCCATATTAAGTTAGTAACAATGGCAAATTAAGACTATGTTAGTAGTAAATTTTATAATAAATACAATTAAAAAAGGAATCACTATTTAACTGCTCCAATTGCCACCGAGACCCAGTATTTGGTGAGGGGGCAGTCGAGGCGTTCCGCCAACACCCTCAGGAGGCCGTTGCTGCTACCGCGCACGTGTTTCAGCAATGAGGCTATTCTCTTCCGCCTAATGGCATAGAAATCATCTATTCTCGCCTCAGCGAACATGCCGGATGCACTACAATACCTCGGCAGCCCCAACAGCCTCCTCAAGATGTTATTATATTGAACACGCAATGTACTAAATGTTCGCTGCGTAAAACCTACCCACAGACTGCACGTGTAAAACGACTGACAGTATGCTTTAAACAGCGTTATTTTAACTTGTTCATTACAACGTGCGAATCTGCGGGCAAGCATATTGCCTCTCACTGCCATTGCTCTTCTTTCCCTTTCCAAGTCCGGGTCGTCCTTCAAGTCCTCCGTGAGCATATGCCCCAGATACTTGAAGCTGTTTACCACTTTGAGGGATACCCCGCCCAGCATGATCTTAGGTACTTTTGTTGGGTTATATTTACGGGCCTTGAAAACCATCAGCTCACTTTTGCTTGCATTGTATCTAAGACCATGCTGCCCAGCGTAACCCTCACATACAGCTACCAGTTGTCTTATTGAGTCAACTGAAGGACCCAGCAGCACCATGTCGTCCGCGTAACTTATGTTGTTAAAACACGTTCTACCAATATGGCAACCGACATGCGTGCTGCTGAGTCGTTCAATCAACTCATTGACATATAGGTTAAACAGTATAGGCGATGACAGCCCACCCTGTCTAACCCCACACTGCAACCCATACTCATCCGACTCTTCCCCAGCCCATCTCACACGATTGATCTGGTTGTTGTACCAAAACTTTAACAGAGCGATACATTCGTTTGGTAATCCTGTTTTTCCTAGTTTGTCCCACAGTACATCGTATACAACCAGATCAAACGCTTTTGACAAGTCCAGAAAACAAGCATAGACAGGCGTGTTTCTGTCCTTGTAGTACCTGACAGTTTGCTTAAGGCACAAAATTGCGCTCTCCGTCGACAGTCTTGGCCTAAAGCCGAATTGGGCGTCGTGCAGCTTAATGTATTTACCAAGTTGTGCATTAAGCAAGCTGTCAAGCACTTTCGCGAGTATGGTCGCCAGTGAGATGGGCCTATAGTTTCCTGGATCTGACAAGTCGCCTGTCTTATTTTTAACAAGTGGTACTACCACGGTACTTGTGAGTTGCTGTGGAAGATAAGCGTGTCTGAGGCACAGGGTGAAAAACATCGCCAGAATACGCGACAAATGTGGCCCCGCATATTTGAGGTGTTCTATGCTGAGACCGTCATGCCCCGGTGATTTACCCCTTTGCATATTTTGAATTATATCAAGCACTTGCTTCGATGTAAATCTGACGGTACTTTCACCCATGACGGCCCCAGCATCGCCTCGCCCCTCCCCAGACGTGTTTTGGCGTGGACTTGGCGTTACAGCAAATACATTTTTAAAATGATTGGCAATAGTTTTTCTATCACTCTCCCCCCCCACACTTACCGGCACACCTGGCCTCACGTTCCACTTATTTGTGTTCTTCCAGAAGGCTTTAAAGTTTTTGGCAGCACGGTTTGACGCAAGAATGTCACTTTTTATTTGCTCTTGCCTGTCCTGACACCATTTTAACTTTGACTTAAAAAGCCTTCTGCTTTCACACATTTCCACATATACTGAACCCTGCTTAGGTTTATTTGCCGATACCCAAACTAAGAACTTATCCCTAGCAAACCTATGAGCGTCAGCCACGTATTTATTCCAGCCTACGATACGAACATTACGCCCATCTCGCATTGACCTACTTGACCTTACCGACGCCACCGTCAGTGCAGATATTATACTGTCATACATATTGTCTAACACTTTCTTATGTTTAGGTTCATTACACAAATTATCTGCACATGACGTTAGTTCGGCCGGAAAATCGAGCAACCTAAGTTTGTCGTGACACAGTGAGTGATAAAGTTCCACTTGGGCAGTCCGCCTATCCCCCCACATGACGCCCTGACAAGACGGTTTACCAGGATTACATTTAATTTGAACCTTATTTAGGTTACACTCAATGATAAGGGGCAGGTGATCAGACCAATACACGTCGTGTTTTACCTTTATTTCGCGTACAGTTTCCCTCGCAGCCTCCGTGACGATGCAGTGATCTAACCACCTGTTACATCCATGAGCCTCACTGGTATATGTAAAGGTATTAGATTTCGCGCCCAATATGTCCAAATCCACACAATACCAATTTTGCGTTTCACAAAAATGCAACATTTCATTGCAGAACAACTCATCGGGATGCGCATTAAAGTCACCTAAAATGTACACTGCCTCGATATCTGAATGTTCCGCACTGATCGCACTAATGTCACTCATACACTCCGTGAACAATGGTAAATTTTCAGACGAATTCACTGGCATGTATACGCTAACCATTAACGCTGAGCAATTAGGCATTCTTATCCTAACGGCTGTTAACCGTACATTTTCGCACTTAACTACCGACACTTCTGAAAATGCCGCCTTCCTCCACAATATTGCTACCCCACCATACGGACGTCCTGTCAGTACGCCGGCACTAGTATCCACTGCGGAAACCCCCACGTAGGCAAACTCCTTATTTACTGTTCCAAGTAATGGTAGGTCATGTTCAAGTAACCATGTCTCTTGTAAAAACAGGATATCTGCTGTCTCACACAATGCCCTCACTCCGTTAATAGACCTTTTAAGCGACTTGCAATTGAAACTTACTAATCTGGTATTTTCACTGTTGCTCATGTTACTTATGGTAAGTTAGGGGGTCCTTTTTCACTGGTTTGTCCGGGCGATTGTTCCTGCCCTTCCCTTACAGATATAAAGCGTCTGAAACACACACCTTTGGGCCATAACGCCCCATCCAAGAAGGTGTCAATTTTGTCACTAGCAACAAACATTTTATAAGATTGATAATCTTTCTGCCTCCGCATCTTTATCTTAACTAATGTCACTCTTTCCTTTACTTTTTGGTATATGTAGTCTTTAATGTCGCTTTCCGATACATCCTTATGTACATTATAAATAAACAAAGGCAATTTATCGTCCGCAGCTTTAAACTTCATATTTGTGTAGGGCTCTGCGCTCCCCTTACACCCGATAAACCTATTCCTTCGCTTTTTTCTTTGGACGTCTATCCAGTTTTCATCCGTCTTTGGCTGTTTCCAGGCTTTTCCATTTTTAAGCTGATCTGAAAACGATAATTTCCGTTCCCCATCTTGTTTTGAATGAGATATAATGTCATTCCCGTGTTCATTCGTAAACTTATTTGTCTCCTTCATTTTAGGCAACCGACTTTCAACCTTATTCCCAGGACTTTTGGGCGACTTGCATTGCGGTTGCTTTTGTAATGACGTGCTACCTGCTATTTGAACCGGTTTCTCTGTAGTCCGGCTAGGCAATGTGTATGAGGGAGTTAGCGGCTGCAGATCACTCTCGTGCGATAAGGAGGGCGTATCCCGCTCCGGCCATATTATCTGCACTGCCTCATCCACCTGTGACGCCAAGGTCGACTCGCCTCGGCCGTTATCTCTTCTCTCTTGAATTGACCCGCCACTTGGTGATAAAAAACCCATCGGACCGCTATTTAGCAAACACGCACCTCTCCTTGTGTTTACATTTGCTTGCCCTTTTAAAAAGGATTCATATTTATCGTGAATCCATTTACTTTCCAGCTCCTCTACTTGTTTAGTTGTGGCATAATTAGCCTTTATTTCCTGCACCTCGTATTTCAATCGCACAATGTCTTTTAGTAGTGACGATGCGTCCAGAAAATCGAACGTAACCGCCGGCAGCTTATTTAAATCTCTAGCTACGAAGGTTGGCAGCAATTCTGAGTCCAACTCCTTAAACACTAGAATGATATCTTCCAGATCTCTTTGTGTTTTTCCATCATTTCTTCTAGATATTTTCTTTACACTTTTATCAGTCATCGAGTCAAATAACATCGTTTTTGCGTCACCAATTTCTGCCTCATTGAAAGCAGACAAACAAATACGTATCAAACTTTCAT
Source organism: Acleris sparsana (assembly GCA_923062465.1). NCBI lineage: Eukaryota > Metazoa > Arthropoda > Insecta > Lepidoptera > Tortricidae > Acleris > Acleris sparsana. Next base: position 17,806,896 of record OV281297.1, read on the forward strand.
TGTCCATAACACTCGTTTTATGTTGAACGTAAGCTAATAGTTCACAAATAACTATATTACAACTTGTGCACTTCAACGTCTTCGACGATGACGGAGCCATTTCGATAGCGTAGGCGCACGCGATGCGCAACCTCACACACACCCGCTCGTTATCGCGTCCGCGCGCACACTGTAGGATTGTAAAGGAGGCTGTAAAGGATTGACGTAAGCGGCCAGATGTTCGTATCAAGCGCATATGTCAGCTCCATACATTTTGACAGTTTTCGAAAGCGTTAAGCTTGTCTTGGGCCTCTGGTGTCTCACGTGATGTCTATCAACGCCATATAGTTTAAGTCGATTAAAAATAAAAACGTTAGCAGGCTTTGTAACTTGGCTAGGTCTGCTTTTGTTGCTATAGAAGAAACTCGAATAGTTCCCGAGGGCGATACACAACCTCTAAGCGGAGTCGTAGTCTAAAGCCCTTCGCGAAGAAAACGGACAGTTACGATCATTTCGAGTCGTTTCGTAAATATAGTGTTAAGATTTATAATATAATAGACACATATTGGACCTAGTCCCAAACTAAGCTCTAGCTTGTACTATGGGAACTAGACAACGATAAACTTACTTATAGGTATAGATAAATTACATTGAAAACACCCAAGACGCAGGAACAAGCATTCGAACTCACCACAGATAATTATCTGCCCGTACCTGGATTGACACCAGGACCGCCATACTCGTAGGCAGGGTCACTAACTAGGCCAACACGTCGTTGATATATAATTATGTACAGTTATGATTTTCCTTCGTAAATCATACATACATAACATAGCTACATACTTATACGCAGAATTATAAACAAGTTTTTAGAGTTGTAGTGGTTGTTCTGCCTCCCCAGTTCGGGAACGAAGGCGTGAATTTATGTATGTAATCATACCTACTTACTTTGCACATTTTGTAACGATAAATCACATTTGACACACTATATTTAAACTACTTCAAAAATCTAAACAACTCCCGAAAGTATAAACCAAATCCCAGCAGCCATCTTTAAAGTTCCGAACACAATTGATGCTCGAAATATGACAGACAGACAGAAAGCGGGTCTGAACCTAACCCGAGAAAGTGGGTTAAAGCAATCTCGACCTTACACACATCGGCGCGAGAAGTTATGGAGGCGCCAACTTGGATTGACTTTTTCCTACTTAAGTTTGGGAGCGGTTTAAAAAGAAAGTTTAACTTGACTTGGGTGGGACACTATCTTGATCTTGGTGAAAATGTATTTTATACTACGATATTTATCCCGAAATCAGAAATCGGATCAAAGGTCTTTAGGATATGTTATAAGACGATGGTGACCTGTTTTTTATTAGGGTTCCGTAGCCAAATAGCAAAAAACGGAACCCTTATAGATTCGTCATGTCCGTCCGTCTGTCCGTCCGTATGTCACAGCCACTTTATTCCGTAACTATAAGAGCTATACTATGGAAACTTTGTAAGTAGATGTATTCAATGAACCGCATTAAGATTTTCATACAAAAATAGAAAAAAAACAATAAATTTTTGGGGTTCCCCATACTTAGAACTGAAACTCAATTATTATTTTTTCATCAAACCCATACGTGTGGGGTATCTATGGATAGGTCTTCAAAAATGATATTGAGATTTCTAATAATTTTTTTTCTAAACTGAATAGTTTGCGCGAGAGACGCTTCCAAAGTGGAAAAATGTGTGTCCCCCCCCCCGTAACTTCTAAAATAAGGGAATGATAAATGTGAAAATAATATATGATGTACATTACAATGCAAACTTCCACCGAAAATTGGTTTGAACGAGATCTAATAATTAGTTTTTTTTTAATACGTTATAAATCGTAAACCGCATTTTACCTTTCATTCAATCAACTCCAATATAATAAAGAATAAAGAAAAACATTTATTTAGATGTATAGTGGTGTGGTGGTGGTGAACGGAACCCTACGTGCGCGAGTCCGACTCGCACTTGGCCGCTTTTTTATTATTTACATTCAAATGTAAAAAAATCCAAAAGTGAAACAGTTGGGGATTCTTATAAACATTTTTTTTCTTTTTTTTCTTTATGTAATATCGTCAAAACCATTTACATTTTCGTCATAAACATTTTTTTTTATAGTTATCGAAAAAAAATATGAAAAGACGAATTTCCTGCATTTATTACTAGTACCTATACAATTGAACACAGGCCATTTGGTCGGCAGACGGGCCTGAGAGCCGGCAACTCGATTAGACCCAGCCTCCGCCGGAATCCAATTTGTGCCAGGCCAGGATAATGTGCCGATACTTTCCAGATGTTAGCTTTATTGTTTATAGCGTTTAAACCACTTCTGACCTATTTCTAACCCCCGACGCAGAATCTGTCTTCTCACTGTGCCTGTTTTGTCGAAGGGCTGGATCGCCTCGACATGATGAAGTCTGCGATAGTGAGCTTCTGCATATTGTGTCAGAATCCCAAGTATGAACTCATAATTGGATCCTGTCTCTCACTAGTTGGGTACGGAACCCTAATCACAAAATTGTGACACTTCGATAGATGGCACTCAATCATTGTGCGCTTTCGCTGCACATGACCGTGTTATAGAATCCGTTTACTGCGGCTGACATTTCCCAACCGCTACGATTTGGCGACCATCAAGAGACGAGCATACTCTTTTCTTAAAGGCCGGCAACGCAGCTGGAATAGATCTCCAGGTGTTGCAGGTGTCCATGGGCAGCGGTGATCACTTCAGGTGACCCGATAGCTCGTTTGGCCACTGTTTCATAAAAAAACTCGTTGTGCGAGTTCGAGTATTTAAAGAAACAAAGAAAGAAAGAAAGAAAATCATTTTTCGTGACAAATATAAATAGTATAAACAGAAATAGCCATGAAATGGTCCCATCTGCAACTGTAATGCTGGCATTAAAGTCAGCGCTGGTCTTCCGTTGGAACCACGGAAGGTTACAAACACATAATACGTTAACGCTACTGGTATGATCCAATATCTTTACATTTCATATATTATAACACCATTTCTAATCAACACATTTGCACAGCGTAAGCCATATTGACGTTGACGGAAATTGCGATGGTAGTGCGGCTTTGCTGGACGCCAGGATATCCGCGATCGCCTGTCGAGGAGCGCTGCAAGGATCCAATTGTACGAGCCTGAGATATGATTCGTTCTGCGGAGGCAAAGGGGCATCTACTTCATCGTCTGTTTCTTTCTCGGTAATACATAATTACTATAAGAAATTATAATCTCCTCTATAGTGTCCTCTTCGGAAGCGCTGGTCGATTTTTGACGCGTAAGTGTCCGTCCCGCGATGCTGACGAAGTCGTCACTCCATCTTGTTGGAGGCCTACTTACAGCTCGTCTTCCGGTCCGCGGACGCCACTCCAGAACCTTCTGACCCCATCGGCCATCAGACCTGCGAGCAATGTGCCCACTGTTTAGCTATTCGGGACCGCGGTGGATGCGAAAAGCACAAGACCGCTCTGAGTGGAAAGCCTTGGGGGAGGCCTATGTCCAGCAGTGGCCGTCTTTCGGCTGACATGAATGAATGAAGTGTCCGTCAGGTCTATTGATTGTATAAACATCTTTTATCTTTTCCATGTTTAAGTTATTACTTTTTAGTAGTCATTAGTAGATAGTAGGTCGAATCCAACCTTTATTGTCGTCTGGTGACCAGTGTTATGGTTGTGTTCGTGTTTACTTATCATTTCTGATATTGATGGATGATGAGGAGGGTTAACATAAATACATGATGGGAATAACCATCGGGGTAGCGGCTGCGAAGGGTTCAAGGTGCAACGAAGAGTGGAGCGAGTCTTGAGAGGAAGGGGCCAACGCACTGAGAGCGGAAGCGGCGCGTTTCCATATTATAGACGCTTTAGGCACGCTTTTTAACCTCCGACGCAAAAAGTGGAGTGTTATAACTTTGACCGCTTTGTGTGTGTGTTTGTCTGTGGCATCGTAGATCTTAAACGGGTGGACCGATTTTGATGTGATTTTTGTGTACTTTAAAGCAGGTTTTCTAGCAGAGGTTTTAGCTAAGTTTAATGAACTGAACTATCAGCTCTGAAAGAAGGGATCACTAGTATGAGTATGCGTAATAGCGAATGTCCCAGCTAACTGCGAGAGGACTAACGTTTTGGAATCGTCAGAAAATATTCTGACAACGCATTTCATATCGATAATGTATCGCCCTCCTCCTCCATTAAGTCGGTAACCAATCCTAGTGAAGATATATAAGGGTGATTTAAATACTTTTTATGGCCATTTTCCCTTACGAAGCGACAGGAATAGCTGCGTCAAGTTATAGCAGCCCTTTATGGATGGCCCAATTCCGCCCCGCTCGGAAGAACCTAATGTTTTTAGTATTCAAATACAAGTTTTTGTATTGGATGGTTGTTTTTATTGCTTTTCGAAAGGTTGTTTGATTCGGTTTCGAAAGGTTGGTGATCGCTGTTTATTGGTTTTCGATAGGTTGCTTATCACCGCTTATCTTAATGGTTTTTTTTTAAATAAAATGTTAAGTATTTTATGGGTTAAATTCTTATGTGGTTATGTAACTATTAAGATTTCTATAGTGCTTTTAATCCATGGCCAAATTGAACCCTGACCCACCATAGAACTGTGTCACAGTGACATTATCAAACAATTTGTTAAACATCTTACGATTTAATTTATAACGTCATTGTGATGCAGATCTGTAGTGGGTCAGAGTTCCATTTTTCCGATAGTGTTCACGACTAAACGAATATAACAAGAATTTATATACGTTGTGTGTGTGTGTGTGTGGCGACCTAGCAACATCTAACGACAATTTGTAGCAACCGACTCGCCAGCGCCACTAGCGCCACAAGCGTCAGACAGCGGAACTAAAGTGTTCTACATCGCGCTAACGACGTTTCTACAGTCGGTTGGCATATATAACTTCCAACTTCATCCCAATGGACTTCGGTCCCCAGGCATAACATCCGCCTGGAGAGAGATCTCTCTATTGGCCTCTGTCTTCTACATATCTATTGCACCCCGAAATTAGTAAAGTACTAACAGAGTTTTATATAAAAAAGGTGTGACAAAAGGGACAGACTCAGCATGTGCTGCGAGTGCGGGCGAGTTTTCGAATCTTCCAGCGCTGGTTTCCAGTCTGCCCCTTACTGCACTCAGTCTAGTTTATCTCAACTTAGCAGATAGCTCTAGAATTATCTTCCCCAGGTTTCACATTATCATACTTTATTGCTGTAAACCATTGGCTTATAAAAAATCACAAACTGATAATCATTATTAATATTCATGTGTAAAATATATGTCGTTAAAAGCCCCGAGGCGTTGTCACCGAGTCGCGCACTGCCAAAAGCACTCGGTAGAATAATCTGAATCAAATTATATCATAATTAAACGGTAGGAAAAATACACGAGGGATTTTTTCTAGATCTTCACATTTTTATTTTTTTAATGGCATAGTGAATGCAAAGGAGCACACAGGCCACCTGATGGTAAGTGGAAACTGTGACCCATAGACATCACAAGACTGAGGACAAAGATGGAGTGCCTCTATGCTAGTCATTACACCGGCTGTTTTATCCCCAAATCGGAACACAACAATGCGAACACTGCTGTTTGGCGGTAGGTTAATGGGTGATATGGTGGTAGCGATCCGGACGGACCCTGCACAAGGTCCTTCCACCCGCGAATTCTTTCCTAAGGACGTGAAACTTAGGGGTGCACTAAGTTTTTTTTTTAAATTATCTCCACTGTGGCCGTCGCTATCGAAAATGTAAAGGATTGACGTAAGCGGCCAGATGTTCGTATCAAGCATATATGTCAGCTCCATACATTTTGACAGTTTTCGATAGCGTCTTGTCTTGGGCCTCTGGTGTCTCACGTGACGTCTATCAGCGCCATATAGTTTAAGTTGATAAAAAAGAAAAACGTTAGCAGGTTTTGTAACTTGGCTAGGTCTGCTTTTGTTGCTATAGAAGAAACTCGAATAGTTCCCGAGGGCGATACACAACCTCTAAGCGGAGTCGTAGTCTAAAGCCGTTAGCGAAGAAAACGGACAGTTACGATCATTTCGAGTCGTTTCGTAAATATAGTGTTAAGATTTATAATATAATAAATAATAATAAATAAATATCAGGGGACAATGTCACACCAATTGACCTAGTCCCAAACTAAGCTCTAGGCTTGTGCTATGGGTACTAGACAACGATATAAATACTTATATAGAGAAATATATACTTAAATACATAGAAAACATCCATGACTCAGAAACAAATATTCTTGCTCATCACACAAATATCTGCCCTTACCGGGATTTGAACCCAGGACCGCTAGCTTCGTAGGCAGGGTCACTACCAACTAGGCCAGCGCGTCGTCAAATATAATAGACACATATTGGACCTAGACCCAAACTCAGCTCTAGCTTGTGCTATTTAAACTAGAAAACGATAAACTTATATAGTTAAATACATTGAAAACACCCAAGACGCAGGAACAAGCATTCGAACTCACCACAGATAATTATCTGCCCTGACCGGGATTGACACCAGGACCGCCATACTCGTAGGCAGGGTCACTACCAACTAGGCCAGCACGTCGTTGATATATAATTATGTACAGTTATGATTTTCCTTCGTAAATCATACATACATAACATAGCTACATACTTATACGCAGAATTATAAACAAGTTTTTAGAGTTGTAGTGGTTGTAGTTCTGCCTACCCCAGTTCGGGAACGAAGGCGTGAATTTATGTATGTAAATGTAATCATACCTACTTACTTTGCACATTTTGTAACGATAAATCACATTTGACACACTATATTTAAACTACTTCAAAAATCTAAACAACTCCCGAAAGTATAAACCAAATCCCAGCAGCCATCTTTAAAGTTTCGTACACAATTGATGCTCGAAATATGACAGACAGACAGAAAGCGGGTCTGAACCTAACCCGAGAAAGTGGGTTAAAGCAATCTCGACCTTACACACATCGGCGCGAGAAGTTATGGAGGCGCCAACTTGGATTGACTTTTTCGTACTTAAGTTTGGGAGCGGTTTAAAAAGAAAGTTTAACTTGACTTGGGACACTATCTTGATCTTGGTGAAAATGTATTTTATACTACGATATTTATCCACAAAATCAGAAATCGGATCAAAGGTCTTTAGGATATCTTATATGACGATGACGACCTGTTTTTTATTTTATTATTTACATTCCAATGTAAAAAAAAATGAAACAGTTGGGGATTCTTATAAACTTTTTTTTTCTTTTTTTTCTTTATGTTATATCGTCAAAACCATTTACCTTTTCGTCATAAACATTATTTTTAAAGTTATCAAAAAAATTATGAAAAGACGGATTTCCTGCATTTATTACTAGTACCTATACTATTGAACACAGGCCATTTGGTCGGCAGACGGGCCTGAGAGCCGGCAACTCGATTAGACCCAGCCTCCGCCGGAATCCAATTTGTGCCAGGCCAGGATAATGTGCCGATAGTTTCCAGATGTTAGCTTTATTGTTTATAGCGTTTAAACCACTTCTGACCTATTTCTAACCCCCGACGCAGAATCTGTCTTCTCACTGTGCCTGTTTTGTCGAAGAGCTGGATCGCCTCGACATGATGAAGTCTGCGATAGTGAGCTTCTGCATATTGTGTCAGAATCCCAAGTATGAACTCATAATTGGATCCTGTCTCTCACTAGTTGGGTACGGAACCCTAATCACAAAATTGTGACACTTCGATGGATGGCACTCAATCATTGTGCGCTTTCGCTGCACATGACCGTGTTATAGAATCCGTTTACTGCGGCTGACATTTCCCAACCGCTACGACTTGGCGACCATCAAGAGACGAGCATACTCTTTTCTTAAAGGCCGGCAACGCAGCTGCAATAGATCTCCAGGTGTTGCAGGTGTCCATGGGCAGCGGTGATCACTTTAGGGTACCCGATACCTCGTTTGGCCACTGTCTCATATAAAAACTCGTGCGAGTTCGAGTATTTAAAGAAACAAAGAAAGAAAGAAAGAAAATCATTTTTCGTGACAAATATAAATAATATAAACAGAAATAGCCAAGAAATGGTCCCATCTGCAACTGTAATGCTGGCATTAAAGTCAGCGCTGGTCTTCCGTTGGAACCACGGAAGGTTACAAACACAATACGTTAACGCTACTGGTATGATCCAATATCTTTACATTTCATATATTATAACACCATTTCTAATCAACACATTTGCACAGAGTAAGCCATATTGACGTTGACGGAAATTGCGATGGTAGTGCGGCTTTGCTGGACGCCAGGATATCCGCGATCGCCTGTCGAGGAGCGCTGCAAGGATCCAATTGTACGAGCCTGAGATATGATTCGTTCTGCGGAGGCAAGGGGGAGCTCATGGAGACAGGAGGCAGCGGAAACAAATTAAATTAAATTTACTCATTCACTCATAAAAATACAAGCATCGCTTCAGTTAATGTGAGTGTTCTGTAACACAAGTACATAAATCTGAATTTATTATACATAAAAACCTTCCCCTTGGATCACTCTATCTATTTATGTAAACTCAGTTAAGTTTATAAACGGTAAAATTTAAAAAATACAATGAACCTACTTCGAATTATTGATCAGTTCCGTTGACTTCCCATGGACCCCATGACCAGATCTAGACGAAATTTTAATGTGACCATCGCTAACATACCCTACCTATAGTCAAATAATTAATAATTAATGTCGAATTTCACCAACCACTAAACCGACGATTAGAGTGTTAACTGCTGTCACAATGTATGAACTAACAGTCGAACAACATTTACTAACACATCGTTTGGTGAAATTGGTGTTGAATTATTTTAAATTAGCTGAGAAATCGAGTAACATACATACAAAATAAAATAACGATTTGATAACCTACTCCTTTTTAGGGTTCCGTAGCCAAATGGCAAAAAACGGAACCCTTATAGATTCGCCATGTCTGTCCGTCCGTCTGTCCGTCCGTATGTCACAGCCACTTTATTCCATAACTATAAGAGTTATACTATGGAAACTTTGTAAGTAGATGTATTCGGTGAACCGCATTAAGATTTTCATACAAAAATAGAAAAAAAACAATAAATTTTTGGGGTTCCCCATACTTAGAACTGAAACTAATTATTTTTTTCATCAAACCCATACGTGTGGGGTATCTATGGATAGGTCTTCAAAAATGATATTGAGGTTTTTAAAAAAAAAAAAACTAAACTGAATAGTTTGCGCGAGAGACGCTTCCAAAGTGGAAAAATGTGTGTCCCCCGTAACTTCTAAAATAAGGGAATGATAAATGTAAAAATAATATATGATGTACATTACCATGCAAACTTCCACCGAAAATTGGTTTGAACGAGATCTAATAATTCGTTTTTTTTTAATACGTTATAAATCGTAAACCGCAATTTACCTTTCATTCAATCAACTCCAATATAATAAATAATAAAGAAAAACATTTATTTAGATGTATAGTGGTACGGAACCCTACGTGCGCGAGTCCGACTCGCACTTGGCCGGTTTTTAAAGTAGACTTCCTCCTTTTTATTGAAATGTGCGATGTCTAAAATATGGAACCATTTTACAACAATCTCAATGATCTACAGGCTACTTACAAGGACAGAACCGCAGTACAATCCGACAATTCCAAGTCCACAATTTGTAATAATTTGTCGGAAAATGCGAAATTAAACTCGGAATAAAGTGTCTCAAACTTGCCAGCCTCCCAGAAGACATTATCGGGAAGTTTGGGGACTTCTGCCGGCCATGATTATTTTAACAGCAGGTGTTATCGTTTTGGAAAACTTTTTTCTGACTCGACGAGATAATATATTTCTTGGGCTAATCGGAAGCAGTTCGCAAAGAAGTTGTGTTGAGGGACGAGTCGGATAATAAGAATGAAAAAGAATGATTTTTAGGACATAATTTTATTCGACTTTTTAAATTGTCTTCAGGGCTTCATTTTAATGTAATTATTCTAAGAGACATTAAGTATGAGAGTGATGGATGCTTTATCCACATTTTGTCACGCGATATATGCAACTATGCCCGCAGGAAGTCACGGAGGTTATATTCCATTTTGTTACGCCATAAACGCAGCCATACTATAGTGCCCCGCCGATAAGAAGTCAATCCTGACACCTGTCATTCCAGTACAAATTATAACCTCAAACCCAAGAATAGGTTATAAATTGTACTGCGATGACAGCTGTCAAGATTGAATTCTTAACGGCCCGCCACTATAGTACCTAATAATCCTGACACCTGTCATTCCAGTACAAATTATAACCTCAAACCCAAGAATAGGTTATAAATTGTACTGCGATGACAGCTGTCAAGATTGACTTCTTAACGGCCCGCCACTATAGGCTGGTTTAATTACTTTGACGCATTTGTCTGTCTGCGTGTCTGAGATTTCGAAGCATCCAAGAGAATAGAGCAATACGGTTTTTTTTCATTTGAAAGTTAATTTAGTCGGGATAGGATGGGATGGGTAAGTTGATTTAGAAATTTAAATGTACGGATCGAAAATACATTGCGAGATTTTTTTTTAAATATCTATAAGTTTACATATCCTAAAAGAAACTATTTTTTGCTTATTGTTACCACAGAAATTTGGAGCACTATAAATACCATTTTTGCCGAGTAACCACAAACAGTTGGGGCAGACCAGACACGACATTTGGTCAGCAGAAAGCACAGACCGCTGCCGCTCGGGCACCGTGTCCCGAACAAAAGAGTGCTGAAACAATCTCACAGACAACAAAATAAATTGCGCGCGTCTCGCTTGGGATTGTTTTTAAATTTCGTTACACCAACTCACTCGTCGTCACAGTTTGCGAGAGCGTGACGACTACACACGCGTAGAGCTTGGAGAGAGGAAGACGGTGTGGATAGTGGTCTGTAATGTGGATTTGTACAGTAGGAAAAGTAATGGAGACGCGTCTGAAGTTTTGGGTTCAGTGGCTCTGTTGCAAGGACAATTTTAAATTGGGTAGACGTCGTTTAGAGTGATTGTGAGTCGGAATTGAATCGAGGATTTTTATTTGCTTTAAAATAACCCATACCGGTATTTGAGACGAAGCTGTAACTTTTTTGCTACCTTATCTGAGAATTTAACCGCGTTTTTATTTTCTCTTGCAACACCACTCATTTTTTTGTACCAAAAATCTAACCTAACCTGACCTAACCTAACCTAACCTAACCTAACCTAACCTAACCTAACCTAACTCCATACTAAATTTCGAAGCGATACAAATAGACAGACAAGCCTCTTGACCTCAGTCTTTTATTCAAAACTTCTCTTTTAAAACCTTGCGAAATATGAGTAATATATCTCTCATTGCAGCATGCACTCATTAAAGCGTCATTGCAACTGTGTTCATTAGCGAGCGCGGATTTATCGCTAGTGGAAATAATTCAAAATCGGCGACGGAACAAGCGCCATAAATTAGCACCTCTCTGCAGCGATGCAGACCGGTGCATGGGCGGTGCAAGCGAGGAGAGCCGGCGGGCAGAGCCAGTGTTTATAACACCAGCTTTTTCCTTAATGAGGATGGTGTTGCGTTGAGCTAGACATTGGCAAGATGAACTCTCTGATTGAGACAAGTGGGCGACAATCGATGATACTGAAAAGAAAAAGAGGGGGTTGTGCTTGCTTAAATTAATTACAATAAGTTAATGATCGGGGTTGATTGCGTAAAATGAATCTCTAGCCGTTGTACCATTTTGTAGTCTCTGAAACGTTATTACTGCAATACGTTATTATGTAAGCCTCGAGTCTTATTTAACCTTACAGTCAATTAACAAAAATACAGTGTAAGTTATTTAATAATTACAATTTCAATGCATTGATATATTTTCATTTATTCCATTTAACAAAAAAGTATAAAAATTATTGTGGAGTTTCGGCTCAACTCTTGCGCCAGCGCTTATCCGGAAGTGCGTCGCAATGAGAGCGGTAACGCTTCCCGCTCTTCCGGCCTTCCGGCAACATGGCCGCCACTGCGCGCCGCGCCGCCTGAGGGCATGGACGTGTTAATTATACTACAATGCCGCTTTTCTGCCTTGAAAAAATATTTTTTAATTGCTTTTTTATATTTGGTTTTTGTATGGAGCTGGTTATTATGTCACATAATTATTGAAGTTAGTATTCATCCAGACGATACTACTAGGTACTTAACTCAAATAGATATGGCTACGTTGATGGTTGGATTGGATGATTTATTTATTTATTTCAATACTTTATTGCACATTATAAAAATAGTGTACAACAGGCGAACTTAATGCTATAAGCATTCTCTACCAGGAATCCTTAAGGTGAAACAGAAATCCAAAACATGATCTAGGCTAGAAGACCGAATTATAGTGAGATGCCACTAATTTCATTCAATATTTATTATGTAGATAATTTATAACGCATAACGCCTCAATCAATAAATGTAAAATTTGTTAGTCATAGATTATAGCTTAGAAACGGTACGGCAAAATAATACTTAGCTCTGCAATATGTTTAAAATATTTAATTCCTAGTTAATTATCATTAATAGAGTTAAACTCCTTCATGAGATTGATAGGGAAGAGTTACGAAGTACCCAAAAGTTATTTTGCTCCGTCTGAACTTGTACTGTTACATTCTGCGGTCTCGGCTCGGTTTGAACACCTAGGATTATGTCACCATACACCCCGTTTGACTACCAAGGTGACAACGGGGAGGTGGAGACATGCAACGCCCCGCGTCGGCTCTCGGCTCAACACGTGCTCATTGGGTCGGAACACGCTCGAGGTGTACACGTGTACATACATGATTGATTGTGTTAAGATGTACTTTTGCGCCCTCGTCACTAAGGGTGTCGATTCGCGAGGTAACGAATTTGTTGCAGTAAGGCAGTCATTTTTGCCCATTTCCGTGGTCAACTGATTTTGACGTCCACCCAAAGTGTAAAAGTCGCTAATGTAAATTACAAGGACAGTGGACAGTGGTTTATAAATAAGGTCTTTCTTATTATAATAGGTATAAGGTCTTATTTATATCTTATTACTATATTTAATATTGAAATAAGGTCTTAGACACGTCTAAAATAAACAGTGTTCCATGAATTGTGATTCACTAAATAAAAGTTGAATAAATGTTTTAGTGTTGGTAATAACACGGAAAATGTCCGTAAGAATTAGATGGAAATTGTCACCCAGTAAAGTGAAGGAAATTAATACCGTTGTAGAACTCTGTCGAACTCACAGACCGCAATATGACTGCGATAAAAGACAGGTCGTGCTACAGTTACTTATTCACATATCTCGTTCCTTCATAATCCCCAGTCCCTCAATACACTAATAACACGCTGTAAAAAGATTTGTAACATTGCAACGTTTGACTCGCTCGTACGAAGCTTCCACCCGCTCGTAAAGCTCATAAGCTCGCCTGCACGTCACTATACCGCACTAATAAGCTTACAAGATTCCAATTTCTTAGAAATGTTGCTAGTTTGTGACCGAACCATAAAATCTTTTTTAACCGACTTCATTGTATGTAATGTAGGTTCTCAATATGAAGTTGTAATTTTGACATTACCAATAATTAAGTACCTATCTGAGTGAATGAATGGAGAGCCACTCGACCGCCCGCCTGCCTCGGCGGCGTCCCCACTCATCATCACCTATCTGAGTATTAATTCGTGTTTTTCTTGTGTGTGTGTTACTCGACTTCTCCGCTAACCTAACTTTTGAGGTGGTTTTTTTGTATCCAAGTCCTAAATCTGATGAAGAGATCCATAAGGAATTGAGAGAAGTCCTCAAATATTATACGCATACTCATAGCGATGCCCAAAATTTTAACTTTAACCGTCGCACAAAACACAGAAAACAAAGTCATTTTTTTATAAAAATGTAATAAGTAATGCCTTTAAGTCATTCGAAGAAGCATCTAAGCTCTCAGGCACAAATGTCCCGATGCACTTAGAAGATGAAAGATGCTGGAGCCCGTTCCACTCCGCGGGGACGCTTGGAGGCCATCTCTCAACCAGACCGGGTAACCAACGATATCACTTTTTGAAATGAGCACTTAACTGGAAATAATGTCGGTTTTCAAGCGATAAACATAAGTATCTTAAGAAGGTTAAGATAACCAGCAAGGACAGACCTACTCCTCTATTCTAGGCGGTAAAATCCAAATCGTATTTGATCTGTTACGGTATTGTTTTTTACCTCGGCCGCCATTTTGTCAAGTAAATTAGAGCTATCAATACATTGACAATACGATAACAGGTAATAAACTTGTGTGGTGTTTAACCGCGTGAATCCTTTTTGGAAAAACACCGCGGATAAGTATATGGATGAAGGACTTTCTAATCTAGCCTCTCAGCACTGGCTTTTTTTTTTTATGTCATAGGGAAGGCTGACGAGCACACAAGCCACCTGATGGTAAGTGGAAACTGTGACCCATAGACATTCGCATTCACAAGACTGCAAGCCTAAGACTGCAAATGCGCTGCCAACCCTGAGGACTAAGATGGAATGCCTCTATGCTAGTCATTACACCGGCTGTCTTATCCCCAAACCGGAACACAACAATGCGAACACTGCTGTTTGGCGGTAGGTTAATGGATAAGATGGTGGTAGCGATCCGGACGGACCCCGCACAAGGTCCTACCACCCGCAAAACCCGCTGGGGTAGTATCCGCGGGAGTCTAAATTCTAGTTGGTAATAGGGTGTTTTTAGCCGGTGCGAGCCCGACAGTACGTGGGCCCTCCATTCCCAGGTCTCCGGAAGGGATTTTCACCTCTGCCCCTTTTCAAGTATATAGCAAACAAAAACAAGGACTTTCTCTTTGGCCCTTCAGGCGATTACCAAATAAAAAACGGTGTTGAATAGATGCCCTACTCGAAATGCATTCTGCGATATGTTATCGCAAATGAACACTATTCCATACATTTTGTCAATTTTGGAAAACTTTACGGTTACGTTAGCGGTACGAATCTTATCCAAAGCCTTGGATTCGATTCCAGCTTAAGCTTGAAATAAGTTCATCTATTTATCGTATTATTTTGAACCACATTTAATCAGTGTGTCGGCCATTATAATAATGTCAATTGAAACAAAATATTTTATAAACTATAGTCATGTACTCGTAGAACAAAGCTTGCTTAAAAATCGCAATCCATAACAAAGTTTGTTCGAATTATTGTTTTTTCTAAACTGGTGAGTTAAACAGCTAATAAAGTTTTCTAAAATAACGTGCGGTTACGTAAGGTTAGGGTTGTATTATAACTCCATTAAAAAGTGTAATAATTCTAGCCAAAATGGTGTCAGATTTGATGAAATTGAGGATCAACAATGAATTAGGACAAATGCCAATTAGGATTTTCAATAAATTAAATATCTTTACCTTTTTGATATTCATAAAATAGACCACTGTACCCTTGAAGTTTTATAAAGCCAATGTTACACCAACTCAACTGTGAAAAAGATACCGACTGCATTTTAAAGTGTTAAAGATTCCAGTAAGAACCCCATAACAGGTACTTACAAGGTTCACTCAGGTTCAACCCAGTCCAATGTGAACCTCAGAATCGATGCGCAATATGCAGCGGCGTTCCGGACGGGTAAACGTCCGGATGCAAGGACTAACATCCGGACATATCCGGATTTTCAGTGGATTCTGAACAAATATTTTATTGACACTGAATTTTTATACGGAAGTTTAAAGGGAGAAAATGGCGGTTATGACGCGATGTTCTCTAGCTTACATAATTTCATATTATTTGTTGTTTACACTGAATTAAATAGAATAAACAAGCTAAACCAACTAATAATACTTTGATCCTCGAGCAAATATTCGAAGGCGCTGTCTATTACTTAATATTATAGGTATAGACAATGTTACGAAAATATTAACAAAAATAATAACTGGCTCTGGGTGTTTCAGTATTCACAATACATATATTAATACATTATAACCGCCTTCGCTTCTTTCTCTCTCTCTCTTTCTCTCTTCAGTTTATGTAAGTTTTCTGTAACACATATTCCAAAACCTGAATTTATTATACATAAAAACTTTCCGTGGAAACTTATCTTTAACTGATGGTGAAAACCGAATGAAAATCCGTTCATTATTTTTTGAGATTATACCGAACATACAGACAGACGCGGCGGGGGATTTGTGGTGATTTGATGAAGGAACATCTTCATCATCACATCGTCATTAAAAATGACTTCTATCAATATCGAATCGTTTCTAAAAAAAACCTCTCTTCAAATTGGTAAATATTCTGATATAACTTAACAACATAAAATCCCAGTTTTATCTATCCCACTCCGCCCCATCACCACAACCTATCTCACTTCCTTTTCATTAACGTGCCATAACGCTACTCGAGTAGGTATCGCTAATACCTATATTTTCCTGTTGTGGCCCGTAAAAACCGGCCCGCGGTTAGGGTTATCAGATGAACAGGATTTTGATGTAATTTTAGGAATTTAAAGTTTCAAAGCTTTACATACTTCTGATGACCATTGTATAATGATGATAATTGTCAAAAAAGGTCTAGAGATTCACTTACATATACATATCAAAAGTATTTTTCAGGTCATATTATCTTAGTGCCTGGTAACCCTACCGGCAGTGAAAGGACGCCAGGGAATATCCCGGTTCCCGGAATGCAGTTCACGCTGTTAATCGGAATTGGCCGGAGTTTTGTTGTGTAATGTTGGCTGGCCTGATGAGGTGTGGGGATTATATGGATTCAAATAGTTACGGGCTTTCCTTTAAGTAGATAAGTTTTTTTAACTGTTCCTTTAAGTTGTTTAATTTTATTGAATTAAGTACATCGAGCATCAACATGTTTTACATTCCGCAGTTATAAAAAAACGTTCAATATTTTCCACTATATTTATCAACAGAACTGTCCGACATTTTCAGAAGATGATTATGAATACTTATCACAATATAAAATGAAGTATTTTTTCTTTCTTTCTGTGTTGTTGTTTGTTGTTTGATGTTTCCCGCCCAAGGCGCTTACAGTTTGCGGTTTGCTATGGACTTTTTTATTTTCTATCGAAGATTGTTTTTATCTTCGGCCAGTATCGGATGTCGCAATTATTGTGTGAAACGCGATCGTTTCTCGGAAAGATTCGAAACTTGAGTTTTTAATTTTTGCTGTATTGTTTTTATTTCCGTTAGATTTCTGGTGGTGTAGTGGTGCAATTTTTTATAAATCTAATAATAATAAAAACATACGGGAATGCATAATAATGTGACTGTTTATGTTATTTGCATTATTAGGAGTATTAGGTTTTCTTTTTAAATTATCGCCAAGCGTAAAAAGTTAGAAACAGCCTAATAAGGTAAAAAAATTATGCCAGTTTTCTACTAGCAAGAAATAAAACTAAAAAAAGGCTTGGAGAACACATTGTGCTGACGAAGGCGCGACATAAACAGCCAATAAAATTTAACGCCCTCGTAAACACAGATGGTCCTTTTAATGCCAAGCGAATTACTTTTTACAACGGATTTTAATATAACTATTTAAAACTAAAGGAAACTTTAAATAAGCCTTAAGGAAAATAAGCACAGCAAAAAAAAAAATGTTAGTGTAACCACAGATCCCCACAAAACGCGACCACCTGATTGCAGTTTGTAATTTTCATACATTTCGCCGTCACCTGTTGTTACTGGTTGCAGCCATACTCTTTGTTGGTAAATACTTGTCTACATAAGGTGTACTTAAAACACATAACATAAAATTTAACACTAATGACCAGGACAACAACCAGAAAAAAATATTTTGTGGTTATTGTACAAGAGGAAGAAAATATTATCGACTCTGTCAACAAATATGACGTCACGCTGGCCTAGTTGGTAGTGACCCTGCCTACGAAGCTAGCATACCTGGGATCAAATCCCGGTAAAGGCAGATATTTGTGTGATCAACGCGAATATTTGTTCCTGAGTCATGGATGTTTTCTATTTATTTAAGTATATTTCTCTGTATAAGTATTCATATCGATGTCTAGTACCCATAGCACAAGCCGAGGGCTTACTTTGGGACTAGGTCAATTGGTGTGACATTGTCCCCTGATATTTATTTATTGAATAAACGTTTCAATCCGTACATCTACGAGTGCTACCTTATAATAAAAATAAGGATAGATATCGCAAGGAGTTCTAAATATCACAAGTTTACATTTATGTCTGTTAAATGCTTTAGTTAAGTAAATAAGATCTCCATATACCTACACTTATACATTAAATGAGTTATTTCCCAATGTGACCAACATAACGACGCGGAAGCTCTTTCATTCACCTATTTACACCTTAATACGGAGTAACTCTCCCACCTCGTTAACTTCCTAGCCGCCATCTTTTATTCATTCCCTCTATGAACGAATGAATGAGAAACTACGAATGTAATGAACGGACTCGGATTGACGAGCGACAGTTCGTTGACGTTGATTATATTCTCAGTTTTATCTCGACGTGGTAAAGCGTATTTTACTGTGGGTATTTGTGAAGGAGAAATCTTTGTATTGTTTCATTTAGTATAGTGCGAATGGCTCTGTTGGCCCTTTAGTCAGCTTTAGTTTATGGCAGTTATTTTTAGTGCCTTTTAACGTTCGGCTTTATCAGCTGAAGATAATATTGATAAATATTGAATCACGTTTGGTCATCGTTTTGTCGAAGTACGATGTGTATGTACATGTAATATTAAAGTACTTTTCCGGTTAGCTAGTTCGAAGGTTTTTTGCTAAAAATATTTGTATACGTTTTCCAGATTTTCTTTCAACTTATGTAAATAAGCTAACGGTTTTTTTCTTTTTTTTTTTCTTTTTTATGATTAGTAAGACTATTTTAACCTACTCATAGCCATCGGATTGACCTGAAATCTTGCATGCCTTTGCGAGGTCGAGGACAATACTAACAATATGGTTCTATCGAGCTGGTATGATGATGGAGACGGAATGAGGCCACAACTCCTCAAATGCTCATTAGTAGATTAGTCAAGATTGAATTCTTTTAACTCGTATTCATCATCAGTGTTAGACAAACAAAAGTGTGGAATTGCGTTTTATTCTTATCATTATCACTAAATATTATAAAACAAACTCCCACGCCGCGTCTGTCTGTATGTTCGCGATTATTTCAAAAACTACTGAACGGATTTTAACGCGGTTTTCACCATCAATTAGATCATTTTACACAGATAGTTTTCATGTATATTAAATTCTGGGTGGATGTTACAGAAAACTGACAGACACCGAATTGAAACGACAGCGGGTCGCAAGTACATTATAAACTACATTTATATTATGATATAAACAGAGTAAGATGAAAAAGGCAGCAGTTGTTAGGTCGAGTTGAGGCGAGATTATGGCACCGTCGTGGAACCACTCGAGCAGTAATTATTTAGTAAGAGAATACAGGTGCTTAGGTGCACCAGGGCTCCCGGGATATGCTGCGGCCTCTTTTATTTCAATGAGTTTACCTACATAACTAAAACAACGCTGGTTATAATTAGTAGCATGTTTTGAAAGGTGCAAAATATGTCATGACAATTCTATGTAAAACTAGGTACGTGGAGAAAGTTTTGAAACTACAAAAGGAATAGAATATTTATTCGTGAATTCTTTTACAATTACGGTCAGTGCAATCGTAGTGAATCCAACGGATAGATTCCAAAATTACTCCTTTCACAATGTTTGTCCAATGGCTTAAATATATCGGTAGATGAACTCTCAAATGGATTTGTGTTTGTCCATTCACGGGCTGCGCGCGTAGAATCACGAAAGGTTTTTGCAATCACGATCAAAGGAATGATTTCTGTCATCGTCATTAATTTAAAAAAAAGATAGCAAACCACCTGATGCCATGAATACCATCGTAATGATAGTCATTCCTTACTCTTTAATTGAGATAAATATCAAACATCATTTTCAATATCCCAGCACCGATTAGTACAAACAATGCAACACATCTACCGAAAAATAAAAAATAATGGCACGATCGAATCGGTAACGGGCAACAAATCAGTCACCTGTTCGAAATTTAAATCAGCGGCCGACACGAGATGGGATTGGTGCAATTGCGATATTTCAATGTTGGCCGCATTGGGTAGTTGGCAATTGGGTGATTCCCGCCATTTTTCACAGGGTAGACCTGAGAAAGTGTTCGAAATATGTTTTGGCGATAATTTCATGTAATTATACCAACATAATTATAAGGCCCGCGAGACGTTAATGCCGAGTATAGGAGGTACGTCGTCTTCACTGTTATGTAGTTATTGCGTTTACTTTTTTAACATCCTTTTTTTCTTTGAATTTTATTAAGGATGATATACTGTGCTATGTGAGGTATTATGTTACCGAATAACCTTTCAACGAACGATCTTTACGCAAAAAATTTATTTCATCGGAAAGCATTTCTTGCCGCATCAGTTAATTTTCTTTGGTAGTCACGAGTCTAATTTCACCTAACCTAAAAAATAGGATTCACTGAAATGATATTTAATCAACTGATACAATCGATATAGTGAAATTTGATTACCCGACTGCGGCAAAGCCCAAAAGGAGGGTAATGTGTTTGACTTAATGTCCGCTCGTAACAACTAAACCGCGAAACCGATTGTAATAAATTATTCGTGGTTAGATTCGTCTTAACCACTAGAGCGTCATAGGCTATATTAAAATTATTTAAATGTGAAATTGACGAAATTAACAATTAATACATGATAATTATAAATACTTTGGCGACATTATCCAAACTTTTATCAATGGGTTACCATGCTATAGGACTTTTTAGAGCAGTAAAAGCATTTTAGTGTTGCCAATCAACGTCTGTGTAATAAAATCAGGCATCATAAACTGGTCTGTTGATCTTAATTGTTCCGAAACGACGGTCGAGTCATAACTATCAGAAAACTCCACTGGACCCAAGTTTCGTAGTAAATAACTATTTCTTCAGATATTACTTTTGCAGAGTCAAGTTAACTATGAACTATATAAGGGTGTTCACATAATTATTTGTCTCTTGATGAAAAAAGGAATATCCCGTGATGAAGAAATATATCAATGTTATAGGAATAAGTTCGCTTTCGTACATAATTAAAAGGGTTTGTGGAACGATTTCTTTTTGTGCAATATTGAGTTTACCTACCTACTTACTTATAACAGAAATACTGTAATAAGCGAGAAACTCTATTGCCTCGGTCCATATTGTTAAAAAAAATGTTTATAAAACCTGAAAAAAGGTTAAAACTACGTAGGATTAAGGCAGTTTGATTCAGAGCACACATAGTGAACCTCTTTGCGGTTACCGGCCGCAAATGAAAGCATAATTCTAAATTCTGTATTCATTGACTGGTTTTTGTTTTTACTGTCGCGTGTGCCCAACACTTCGACTTGTAAACAGTCTTGTAAAGAGCAACAAGAAAGCAAGGAGAGCTTTGTTGACTTAAAACTAACTTACTTGAGAAAACTTGTTTTAAGGTCTGCGATATCTACAGCTACTTTTCGTTGTTTTTTAATAGTCAAGTTGAATCATTATTTATTATGGTTTTGATTGGTGAGTGCTACTCAATCTTACTTTATTTTACCTAATTGAAAACAAAAAATTAACAAAAATGCATTAAAATACTCTTTTCTCTAATACAGCCCAAAAAGTGTTAATTGATGCTCTATTTCTATGCTCATTAAATTTTCGATACCACCAACCAAACTACTGGGTCTGATACAATTCAAGCTCTAAGCCATCACAAAAACGATTTAAAACTTACCCGTATATACGAACGTTCGTAAGTTACCAGTGGGCCCGCAGATCATTAGGCGCGGGTTCGATTCCCTCGTTAGCGCGTGCACCGGACTTCATTAGGGAATCACTGCGTTATTGTTTGGGGTATGAAGTAGTCCTGCAATTAGGAACTATTTCGCGTTATTTGGAAAATAACACAATTTTTCTCTACATACAGGGTGAGAAGTATTTTAGTTTCAATTTGTACCAAGATTTGTGCCTCCCTCTGGGCTTCCTGTATAATGTCTATCATGAATGTAATGATAAAATACATACATTAAATCCCGCCTGTATCCCAGAGGGGTAGACAGAGACCACTTCTTTCCACCTGCTACGATCCTGCTATGTCAATGTAATGATTAACAATATTTATTCAAATTACACTATATTAAAGTCTTAAACGAGAACATGTGTGTGTTGCTTTTTTTGGATCGAAACCAAACTAAGGCAGGACTTTGCTTTTTTTTCAGTTGAAAATATAAATATAATATTTGCGCCCGGCCGAAGCAAGCGGGCGCTCGATCGGTCTCTCGGTTCCGCCGTACAGTTACATATCTAATCATGCCTTTAAATAATCCGTATTTTTTAAGCGTTTTCTTGAACAGGTTAAATAAGGTGTCCCCTTGTTTTACAGACAGAAAAATTACAGAATTTTGTTTCACAGAAAATGTTTCATATACTATTTGGTCCTTGTATTTTTGCTTCGAATATTATTATTTTTTAAACTATTTACTTGAAAGAAACACATTCCACAGAAAATCAATTCAATGAATTTTATAATTTTATTTTTTCATTACACAAACTTATCAAACAAAATCTTTAAGTATAAGGGTTATATGATAAATACTATATTATGATAATTATAAATATGAGTGAGCGAGAGAGCGAAGCGAGCGACCAAGACCTCTCTGGGCAGAACCGACTTGAATAGGTTAGGTTAGAAGGCTATGGCGGGAGCGAAGCGAAGCAAGCTCCCGCCATAGCCTTCGAGGTTATTTTTTATATCCCTTGAATAAGCTATGCGATACAATTAGAACAAAGAATATTTAATTTGCTATTCTATGATATGAAAAAAGAAACATTGATTTTTATTTGAAATAAAAAACGATGATTTAAATGTCTTCAAAGTAATTATTCTACATATTGATTATTCTATGAAATGATAATACGAGAAAAAATTTATATGAAATGAAATTCTAAACAAATTCAGTCTGTAAAATAACGTACAACCGTTAAATAAACATTACTAACCTATTAAAATCCATGTCCAAACTTTACCCCTTAGGGTTCACTAGACACCTTCCCAATAACTCATTCGGCTTTATTACTTCCCTCTGAAACCAATTAACGCATTCCCTACCGAAAAACTTAGTTAAAGGAGATATCGGACACACTTCGTTTGTAAATTAAGGAGTCGGGCGCTGGAAGATTGGATAACTTTGTGTTGTTTCGGGAATCGTCAGTTATCGCTTTTGTTTTTATTTGATTATGAAGATTTTCTTTTCATGTTTTTTATTTATTTATTAGGTAAATAATTCGACGTGGATTAGAAGATCGAGAGAGTGATTTTTAGTTTTTTAAATAAATAAATACAAAATTAAATACTTAGTGTATTTCCAATAATAAAAACATGCAAATTACAGTTTAGATTGGACTGACCACTATACATAACCACACTATGCATAACCTGTCCCGGGGGTGATATAGTGCGGTTGATAACTATAATATTTAACGGCTAACGGCAAAAATGTTTACACACTAACTGTATTTACCTGTTGGCTTAAGAACAGGACAACAGGTTCGCATGTTGTTAACCTGTTTTATTTTTAATGTACAATTTCTCTGTCATGTTTTTTTTGGTGTCAATGAATTGTTTTGTATTATATTGGATAGTATTTGATGTATGTTTGTAGTTTTTGATTTATGTTGTTGGTTATGTACATTAATTAATTTTTCCATTAAATTTAATAAACCAATCGATTGTACGTATTTTTTTGTATTTTTGCGTCAGTCGATGAAAACTACAGCCCTATCCACTCTTCCTAGTTATTTATATTTAACATTTTTACATTAACAAAAATGGTTTACCATTCCGCACAAAAAATGGTTGGTTTTCTTTGAATTGCCTATTTGGTAACTGTATCTAAATATTTGTCATATGTAATAGGTGTGTTAAAACCTTACTTCGTTATAAAAAAAAACATGTACTTTAACTGCTTATATTACACAAACAGTATTAATTAGTTTGTAACCTAACGGGAAATCTCTCTTACCTCTATTGTATTAGCCTATTCCTTTCTTCGTTCCATTCATTAATTTCCACTATCATCCATATACCAATCGTGTTAACCCTATTTGGTTCGAGTACCAATAAAACCACTTGTGTAACATTAATAAACCACTTGTGTAACATTAATAAACCACTTGTGTAACATTATTAAACCACTCGTGTAACATCATTAAACCACTTGTGTAACATTAATAAACCACTCGTGTAACATCATTAAACCACTTGTTTAACATTGTAATGATTGTTCCAGGCGACATAATATGTCCGCCGGGCATGTTCCGGTGTCCGGAAGGCACGTGCATCGAGTACTCCCGCGTGTGCAACTACCAGCGGGACTGCGAGAAGGGCGAGGATGAGTTCCAGGCCTGCCGTGAGTACCCGCCTCACTTACACCACGGTTATTGTTATTCCAAAATGGGTTTGCGTATGACCCCAGTCTCACCTGATGTCGAACGAGGTCGAGGGTGGTACGCTTACGCTGAAAAATAGATTGTTGAAAGGAGTTAGGAGAATAAAGTGTTCGATATATTACCCCAGTTAACTATGCAAGTTTACAGTTACACATTATTAATGTCGGGTTCCTATGTATATTCAAACCGCGAACAGATAAGGCTTGCTTCGGGTTAAAAGTTAACATTTAACAATACAAAATGTGTCAAATATTAATCGGATGTAAGCTTTTGCCACGGCTTGAATATAGGAACCGGACATATTCAGAGGAAAATGAAAAAAAATTGAATGTTAATGTTACAACAATAGATTATAGGTGTCATTTTATTCGTGACAATACTTAAAACCAAGTTATAATAAGATTCTCCCTTGGTCTAGTAACAAGACAAAAATGGCTGAATAATTAACCAATTCTTTTTTCGAAATCACTTCGTCTCAATGGATGTAAATTTCATTAAGTGCAAGATAGATAAGAACACATTTAAAAATAGTGTTTTATTGGACTATGTTTGTATTCTAATACAGTTTATAGATTTAGTCATTGTTTGTATGTATACGGGTATAATTTTACATAGTAGTGATGAAAGTAGAATTGTAGTTAATTACCTTTTCTCTTATTTTACGTTTTGCATTATATATTGAACAAAAGCCAGCAACGCACAATTCAAACTTCATTTCAACCACGCATTCCCCATATTTGAAACATCGTCTCCAACACGAGTAAATTCAATAACAACTTGATAACTCACTTGAGTTCAACTACGTCACCGTCTCTTAGTGAAACAAGTGACAGGCGATGACGGGGCGAGTTCGGGGCGACGCCGTCACGACGCCGGGGACGTCACGTCAAATATCCGTTAAGTGACAAATTGTTCGCAAATAACATGTTTTGAGGGTAGGAGTTTGGGGGGTGAGTTGGCAAGGTTTTCCTAAGCATTGAGCACATTTTAACGTGATTTTTGAACCGGGTGAGTGGGCTATAACACAAAACTGTGTACGAACGCTAGGGATTTGAAATTTGGAGGATTATTCCTTGAGTACCGTAGAGGGACCCCAACGGGAAGAAATAATAAATACTTCACTAATTCTACGCGAACGAAGTCGCCAGCGTTTTTTAGTCGTGAATATGAGACGTCAGGTTGACTAACCACTTCTCATTTTTATAAAATTTCTAAGACTGGCCGGCTGATCATTTTTATATTTTTATTTCTTCACTTGACCTACCGCCAAGCAGCAGTTACCGTATTGTTGTGTTCTGTTATATGAATAAGATGACCGGAGAATTGACTAGAATAGATGATTAGAGAGATGAATAGAGGCATTCTTAGACTTGCAGAGCAGGAACCATTTTGCTCCGTCTGGCACTGGTTCAGATGTTTTTGTGTGTTTGTTTGTTTGTTGATCGCTACCACTATCTTATCCACTAACCCACCGCCAAGCAGCAGTGTTTGCATTGCTGTGTTTCGGTGTGGGGATAAGACAACCGGTGAAATTTATTAGCATAGAGGCATTTCATCTCAGGGTTGGCCACGCATTTGAAGCCAAAGGATTGCAATTTTGAGATTGTAGTCTTGAGATTTCAAATGTCTTTGGGTCTCAGATCCCACTTATCATCAGGTAGCCGGAGTGCTCGCGTGGCTTCTCATTGCCATAAAAAAAGTGCTTATGTTATATGTAAGCAAATTAACGTTTTTTTCTTTCTTTCTTTCCTCCTTCTAGTGTTCTTGAGATTGCCAAATGACTATGGGTCTTAGATCACACATAGGGATTATAAGTAGCTCTATTCTACTCCTCAACACAATATTGCTTTTGGCACGTTACCGTATTGTTTATAGTGGTGAACTGACTTTGAGCTATCGCTAACATGTCACAAGCAACATTAACATTACCAGGAACGATGGAGCCCCAGGGTTTGTCTCGTTTGCCACCATCATTCATACTCATACTTGCCAGAACAAACCATAAGCGTCATTAAACACATCATCCCGCATTCCCCGGTTTATCTAACTCTTACCAAACCGCGACGAATCAATCGTAGCCGCGAAAAGCCACAAAACATCGTCAACAAAGCCGTGCACAATGATCCCGCATCGATAACTTTAGTGATCTTTAGGACGCGTTCACATATCTGCGAAAGGAAGGTATTTTAGGTTAGGCTAGAGAGCAAAACCAGTGACCCCGTCGTCCGTATATTTGACCAAGAGTACGTTTCACAAACTACATACATACTTATTATCTTAGAAAGTTGCTTATTGGGCTTATTTAATAAGTTAGGTTAGGTAAGACTATTCACCACCTAAAATTGAAAATAACACTTCATGAAGTATCTGTTTGAGAAATGAAAGTTTTTAAAATGATAATTATAGTTTGCTAAATGATGATGATAAACGACCGCGGGTCGTGCACGAAACTTCGATTTTATTATCTATACTAATATTATAAAGAGGAAAGATCTGTATTTTTGTATGTATTGTAGCGAATAAACTCACAAAATAGGCACAATAACATAGCCAACATAGGTTACTTTTTATCTTGGAAAAGTTAACGGCCCCGTGGGCCTTCTACGCGGACGAAGTCGCTGGCACAAGCTAGTCCAGAAATAAAGAGGCTTCTGCGCTTTGTATTGCAATAGTTTTAAACTTAGGTACAAGCATAGCGTTAAAGATGCATTTAATCAACTAAATTTAAATTGGAAACACTTTGAATCTGAGAACACTGATCTTTTCTGTAACTTTTGCTTAGTGAGGTTTCTATTAGCTGAAGAAGACGAAGAATCTTATTTTCAGCTTCTAGACAAAATGCTTGAGTTATCGCGAGTTGCTCTTTCGATAAATATCAAGCGTTGCGTGTGCACTCGCCTTTACAATGACGCTCGCAATGACGGTGACGTAGTTATTAATTATTCCCGCACAACATCCCCGGGACCGGGAATTCCCAGATTGAGCATTAGCCGGTTGTTAATGCGGCATTATTAATTCCCATCGCGATTTGCCGCCGCGCCGTGTGTTATAAAGTTACGCATTTTTATGTTACGGGTTTCATAGTATAATTATATTAGTGTTTTAAGGTACTTTGACGTGTTATGCTTACTGAATAAACATCTTTTATCTTTTTTATGGTATTGTTTTTCACTCTGCGGCCATTACTGTTAAGTAAATAAGAGCTCTCGTCACGTTAACAATACTATAATGCGTCAAAAGCAATTTTGTGTATATTTTATTATTTAAAAAAAGATCAGATTGAAAATGTCAACTGACTGCCTTGAATTTTCAAATAATTATTTTTGCTTGTTCAGAATAATTATGTTCAGAAACTGCAATATATTAAACTCAAACTCTACAATACAAAAGATTTGGAGCAGAATTAGAATCGTGGAGTGTCAGATCAGACGGGAATCAGGTCAGCATGTAACTTTAAAATATTATTGAAGAAATTAATTCCTAAATTATAATCATCATAGATACAACTTAGGCGAACTTGCCACCGAGTTGTAACCTATAGTTGTACACATGTAGCTCTCACCCACCACCGCCACCACCGCCGTGACCAGCAACTAGCAATTACTTTAATAGTATGGTACAGTCAGCTGCATTAGCGGCGTGGACAAGGCGGCCAAGATCAGATATGTTCTGAGGATTTTGAAAACATATCTGTTAATTTAGGCTTTAAAGCCCTTAGAAAAAAATAGGGGTTGCTGAAGCTATTCATACGAACAGCATTTTTTTATAAATTGAACCAAAATTCCATTACGATTTTGCAATAAATTTATTTGATTTTAGTGGTATCACAGTATTCTGTGAAGTAATTCTCATAGGAAGATAGATTTGTTATCTAAGTCTTAATAATATTCCATGATAACCCTTGTTCCATTTTATTCTTAGTAAACATTCGAAATTCAAAATTCCAAAAACAGTTATTCAGTCAATTGGCCACATGAGGGCTCTTTCACACGTCGGTAATATAAAGTGAATCTACTAGCGCTTTGGACAAGACCATCATTGCGGAGAAGAAGCGCCGCAAGGAACTCCAGGAGGAGGTCATTTTTTCAATCACAAAAACATAATTATACTTAAAATTATTAAATTACTTTTTGTGCTGGCCACACCTGCCGCATGCGGAGATGGACCAAATCCACCCATTGGCTTCCACGCGACGGACATTGTAGCAGAGATAGACCCAGAAGGAGTTGGCGAGACGATCTAGATTCGTTTGCGAAGGATTCCCAAATGTATTTTTTTGTTTCGAGGGTGTAGCAAAAGAATCTTGTTGAGTGGGCCCTCAGGCTATAAAGTTTAGGAACCTGTGGTTGAATGCCTTTACTTATCAAGTGTCAAAGCATATAATTATGTTGTTATATTCAATTCTTGGTGACTGTACTATTTGTGCATTGCTGCAAGGGAGCAACTAGCTGCAACTTGTTTCAGAGCTTAGTTGCATTCATTACATTTCGAATAACTTTGATTCAGGAAGTAATCAGGGGATTTGACTGGGGGGGAGCATGCAGCCACTTAGGTGATTGTGCTTTGGTTCAGCCAAAGATTAAGTGAGGCTTGGGTTGCTATCATTTGAATCTGCATTCACTGCTGTACTGGTACAGAAAGTAAACTATGCCTACTAACTATTATTGGCCACCCCTCGGTAACTGGCTACTTTGCAATAATATTTGTAAAGCGAGATAAGCAGCAGCATATGGGTTTCTATTCAACACGGTAAAAACCATATCGTCTTTAACCTGTTATAGTATTGTCAATGCTCTAATGCCGTATGGTTGCTGGCTTAGAATAGTGCCACTAAGGGATTAAAGGCTTGTGGTATTGTTAGGCGATGGGCTTGCAACCTGTCACTAATATACACTGGTATCTTGGCCTGTTTGTGCGAAATGTGGTTATAGAATTAACAGCAAGTTGTTAGAGTTGTTGGTAATTCTGTAGCTCTGCCTACCCCACTGGGATGAAGGCGTACCGGTATGTGTGTCTTATTTACCTACTTGAAAGTAATGGCAGCCGAGTCAACTACCCAGGTCAAATACGGTTTGGATTTTACCGCCTAGAATAGTTGCGGATGTGCTGATATTTCTGCGATTAAACTAGACTACCTAGATGCAAAATTATTACCCGGAGTAAAATTAAAGTAAAGTAAAATTGATAACACGTAACTAAATGACAATTTGTTAAGTGGCCAGTGCCTATATTCTTGGCGGTAAAATCTAAATAGTATTTGACATGTTATGTTATTGCGTTTACCTCGGCCGCCATTACTGTTATATAAATAAGAGCTAATCAAAATGTTGACAATAGATAAAGATAAAGAGAAATTTATTCACAACAATACAAAAAATTACATTACATAGATACAAAAAGAACAAGACACAGAGAAATTGTTGCGAAATGGTCCCAACTTAGCATGTGCTGGCTGTAAAGCCAACGCTGGTCTTCCGTTGGGACCGCTCAGTGAAAACACGGAAGGTGATACAGACATTACAACATTTACAAGTACAAAAAAAAAAAAACGATAACTGGTCAAACACGATACGGTTTTTACCGTATTGAATGCTAGAGGCTCTGTTAATCACTATTTACCCGATCCAGCTCTGACCAGTGTTACAGTAGCAACTTGATCGCTGGGTATCCCAAAACGGACAGTGGGCGATAGGACGTGTAAGTGCCCAGCAGTGGGCAATAAACGTGGGGCATAACGCGAGCACGTGACCGTCGGAATGTTTTGATGGTTTAGACAGACACAACGATATAACACACTTATCTATTTATTATCTTCAATTATAAAACGTGAGTGGATTAAGGGCGTGAGCATTCGAAACGTTGCGAAGTAAATTATGATTTAACTTAAAAAAGAAGCTTAGAAGAAAGTGACATACCCTTTCACTTACGGCGTATTCGACCAAATGAGAATAAGAACTTATACTTACCTAGATTAAATGCTGAATTTGTACACACTATCTTATCGACTCACGACTTCAACTATTTATCTAAACTACTTTTGGGAGTCCGGTTGACTTGAGTTTTTGCTCACATACATACATACATAAAATCACGCCTGTTTCCCAGAGGGGTAGGCAGAGACGACTTCTTTCCACCTGCTACGATCCTGACAAATGTCTTTTGCTTCTTCCACTCCACATTCATACATCGGGCGGCCTCTTCCGACCCTTCCACTCACTTTCGCTCTGTATATCTCTTTCGTCAATCTTCTTTCATCCATCCTTTCCAAATGACCTTTTTACTGACGAGTATAGTTAATCAATGTTCTTGACAATACTGTAATGTGGTACCATAGCAACGCATTTGCAGTCTTAGGCTTACAGTCTCTTGTAAATGCGAATGTCTATGGGTCACAGTTTCCACGTACCATCAGGTGGCCTGTGTGCTCGTTTGCCTTCTCTATGCGATAAAAAAAAACACATGACCTGGTTAAGTACATACAGGCAATAAGTGTTATTAAAAAAACTTTATTAATTTACTTGTTAAAAGATAAGTACACATTTTAAAAATAAAATAGTGTTCACAAAAGTTTCTAGGCCAACTGATCTCTAATCGCCCACGTCAGTCGCAATCCAATCACAATCGGGCCAGCCACAATGCGCATTGTTCGCCGGAAATCACACCGTTCCTTTGTACTTCCGGTTTCGATTTTACCTCCACGTGAGCTTTTGTGTGCCGCGCTGCATTTACTGCAGCTTTTGTGGATATGTCGCATCGAACGTGGGTTTTATGACTTACTAGCGACCCGCCCTCGCTTCGTTTCCGTTTATGTGAGTTTTCTGTTACAGCCGTACATAATCCAGGGGCTCGAACATGGCTGCGTTTATCGCGTGACAAAGTTTGCATAAGGCATCCGTCACCTTCTGACACGTAAATAAGTACGACGGTGACTTATCCTTTATCCACATTCGACACGCGATATAGAGGCAGCCATACTAGACTCACAGGATATATAAATATATCTATGTGCAGAAAATACGCAACAAAAAAAAACACATAAAACATTTATTTAACAATAGCTTGCCGATGACTTCGTCCGCGTATAAGTAGCTATTCCCTCGGAATTGTCCGGCTTTCTAGGGTACTAAGTTACCCGTATTACATTTTAAATCTATCAGTTTAGGCGTAAAAACGCCAAGACGTTTTAAACATACACATTTCCATTTATAGTATGGACTTATGTTCAAGGTCATCTATTAAGTAACTCCCACGAATCGAGATGATATGGCATACAATTAAAACATGCCAATTCCATTTTTGTAAAAGTCAATTGCTTTTGGCTTTAACTCGTTTGGTATTACTGTCAAGGAAATAAGAGTTATCAAAACATTGACATGTCAAAGGAATATAGTTTCACTGAGTAAAATCCAGCTCCATTCAATGTAAATTATTATACCTTTCATGATGTACTGGGGCCACGGCCGGGCCTCGAACTGCGACCCCAACCTCCAACCACTTATCCATTAAACTTGTTTTAATCAACACGCAATTAAACTTTCAATTGGACTTGTTCGTAATTGGCTACGTGGGAACGAAGTGCTACGAACTTGACGCGCTACGCCGTAGACGCTGCGCAGGCGGCGCTACGAGACTTAGTATGGGACAAGTTTTGATTATTTTACATTATAATATAACTATTTTTCATTTTAAAATAAACATTTTATTCATGTTTTATTTATATTTACGTTATATTTAAATTATTCATTATTAATATGGTTACCGTTTTGTATTCTTTATACAACAACACACAACTACACACAACTACACACACACTCTATAGAACAATTTTTTGTGGTATTTTATTTTGCAAAGTCATAATCTACTTGTCAAGACGAAACTAACGAGTCCTAACACGGTGGGTTTAATTTCCTTTTACATTTTAATTGACCACTATATATTTGCACGCTTGCATGAAAGCTTGATACATGAAACATAATGTACTGTAACATCCCTATACTGTGTCTATACAAATAAATAATCTAATCTAATTTCTGAAAAAAATGCGTTCGGAATTATGAAAAGTCGGAATTATGTACATCGCACCTTCAGAACAATAGTGACCTAATTCAAAATTTCAGCTTTCAAACTTCAAGTCTTAAATTTAATACTATAGGGACCTAACTCGAAATTTAAAATTTCTGATTTAGGTCACTATTGTTCTGAATCCTACGCGGCAAAGTCGCGGCCATCAGCAATTAAAAAAATAAATGCGATATTAATAATTTTGTTGTATTTTAAGTGTGTAAACTGCGCCGAGACAATTCCTGTTTGCCCGAAGTTCCCGCGGCCGCCCGCTCCACGTGTTGACTCGACGTGTTCGCTGTTTGCGCTAAGTTCGCCGGAATTCTGATTGCCCTAACTACTAACATTTAACTTGAATTTGAATTTGATAGTAACGTTTATGCTGGGTAACTGACTTAACTAAATGGCTTGAATGAGGTATTAAGTAGTTTAGGGGTATGTTAAATTATTTGAAGCTAAATTTGTAATTAGTCTAGATGCTAGGAATTTTGTCAATGTTACGGCACTTTTGGTTGACTAATGTTTTACCAAATCATCATCAAACTATAATCATTTTTCAAACTATCATTTCATAAAATGATACTCCCCGCCGTAATTTTTTTTGTGGTCAATGGTCTAACCTAACTTATTTAATAAGCCCATGTAACCTTTGTATTTTCGCCAAATGAAAGTTTGTAAAATGACATAGTTTGTCAAATGATGATTTGGTACAAAATCCACATTCCCTTATCAATAAAAGTTCTTAAATAAAACATAATCCAAAACCATATTAACAAGCTAAACGCATCAGTTCCCGCACCCATATAAACTGCTTTAAAATATCAACGAAACGACACATTTTAAAGGCTAATAAAACACGATGTTGAAATCCCTTAGCGCTTCTAAATCTCTAAAAAACCAGCGCAATACAGCTTCATCCGTGTCCAGACTGAGCGAGTCTACTAAAAGTAGCAAGTATTCCAAATGAAAAAGGGAGTATGAGAGTATCAAAGTCAATGGCCATGGTGTCTTTTTGCTTTGGTCAGCAGTAACTTGCATCGCACGTTCAAAACTAAAAGAAACAACTTGCTACAAAAACTGGTTTTATTTAGAACTTTGTACACTCACGATAGATTACAATTTCGGATGTTTTTCTTGTTAGAGTTGTCATTATTTAGTTTTATTCGCTATTTTCAAGCCTAGCTCGGTTGAGCCAGGGTATTGTCGTCTAGTTTGATCGCGGCGATTAGTGTAAAAATGGTGGTCATTGCTGTGAAGCACGGGGGACTGCATAAGCCCGTTTATTCCAGTTAATAGAATTGCGATAGTTTATATGGTTCCGTACCCAAAGGGTATAAACTATTACTAAGACTCCACTGTCCGTCTGTATCTCTGTCTGTCTCTCTGTCTGTCAACAGGCTGTGTCTCAGGAACAGTGATAACCATTTTCATGCCGTTGACGTAAAAATGACGTCACGCTACATAGAGTATGATTCCAAAATGGTTTTAATGTAATTATTAACAATTAGTCGTCACGTCAATCATTTAATCATGTAGAAATGAGTTTATTCTATTGACGCGTAGAAAAATAAAAATCTGCTTTATACCTAACACGTAAATTAAATTATTTGATTGAGAAGGACCGTGGCTAAAATCATCGAGTAACATTATCATGAATAAAAATGTTAAATAAAAAATTATACGATTAAATAGTCATACATTGACCCCTGGTGAGAGCTAAACAGTTGAAATTTTCATAGATGATGTATTTCTGTTGCCGCTATAAGGTAGATGCTTGAAATATGCACAGAATATTTAGTTGTATGTTTACATTAAAAACAAATAGTTCAATTAAAATAAAATTAATATTTAAGGGGCTCCATTGCATGAAACGTGATTTATATAGACAACGTACGTACGTAACGACCGGTTCTTTTTTTGGTAATTAGTCTTAGAAAAAAGTATTGCTTTTGACACTTGTTTATTTTTGTAGACCCTTCTTTCTTTCATGCAATGACATCACCTGCTCGACGAAAGTAATCTAAAAATTGTAAGTGCTCGGCGGAAGAGATCTGATGATCAGCCTCCAGCTCCATCGTCAGACCAGATCTCAAACACTACATGAAATTGGGATCTTACAAAACACCATTATGGCATGGCACGAAAAAACAAAAATATTAAAGAAGCGTCACTCTGGCTGCGTGACCAAGGCTTAAGAACAGTTCCACCCTTCTAAGATGAAATATAGCTACTGGTATTGAGTGAATTAAATAATCTAGATGTGGATCTAACTTGTCCTTAGTGAACTAGGTTTTATTTTATCAGCTCTCAAGAAAAGCATTACACGACAATTAAATACGTACGAAATAACATGATTCCTGACTTTCAAATCACGATATCTCAAAAAGTTGGTGGGGTGACTAAACTTGTTCTTTTCATGCACCCGTCACTTCCAATGGTTGGCAACACTAAACGCATTAATATCCTTTTAAATGATCTCTGAATCATATATCCGAGCCTCATAAATCCTACAACAGATGCGACGGCGTCGGATTCGCTGTCACGGGCGATTCGCGTCGCGTTAAAAATGGCTGCTGTCACGATGCAACTATACCGAGATGCATCGCCGGCTAGCTGCAGTTCTGGGGCATTCAGTTTGACAATCACAATTAGTTTACAAATACAATCTCTTATCTACGACGTATCATTGTTTAGATAGTATAAAATGAAGTCGCTTCGGCAGTCTGTTCGCTTAGATCTTTTAAATTACTTAATGGATTTTAATGCAGTTTTCAGCAATAATCAGAATCAAAAGCGAGGGCGGGTCGGTAGCATTTGTATAAAAAAACTATTTCGCGACTGACTGACTAACACACAACGCAAAAACTAAACAACTGAACCTAGGGACTTGTTTGGAGGGTATATTATAAACCATTGTTTACCCAAGACATAACTTTATAAAAATCCAAGCGCCGTATTTACAGTTCCGTCCTCTAAAACACAATTTACATTGATACCCAAGCCTACATATCTCACCTGGTCCCCATTAGTGAGAGCGCTAATAACCGTGGGCCTGCCACAAATCACCGCGTTTCAGCTTGGCTCGAAGGGCCGCGTGGTCGTGGCTCGCATTGTTTTAGTTTGAATAATAGCGGCACGTGGAGGGTTAAATTTCCGAACAATTGCATTTGACGTCTACAGAACCGGGAGATATGCGTCTTTAGAAATTTAGGGTTCATCTACATAGCTCAAAAGCAAATTAACGTATCACTGCCCTTGTGTGGCCAATTTACTGAGTAAACATTTGAAGTTTTGATTTTCTGCATTCTCTATTAAATAAACAATAATAATGTATCATTATTTGACTGCCATGTAAAAAACACAGGTGATAAAAAATCGAACATCCTTTATATAATTTCCTCACAACATGCTGGAATATATTATATAGAAGGAGACATTCGTAACATTAATAGGAAACACGTGGTCTTAACGCAGTCCTCTCGGCCCTCACACCTCGCCGCGTCTCACGCTCGCTGCATCCTCCGAGTACCGCGAGGGCTGCAACAGGGAGGAACAGGGAATAACAGGAACGAGTCCTTTTAAGGTGGATTTTAAAGAAAACAGAAGTCGTCTACTTCACAGCCGCTCAAATTAACCTAGTTCAAAACTTAGCTCAAGGCTTGTACAATCGAGTTCATAAATATGTGTACACTTTAGTACCTTGACACTTTAATAACAATTCATAATATAATATGGCAGTTTAAACATGACACTAAATAGACAAGGTAGCAAAGTGTACACATATTTATGTACTCGACTGTACTGTGGGCAGTAGACAACCGAACGATTAATATACTTATTTACACATATTTCAATACATTATATTTTATAAATACATAGAAATATTCAAGAATCCCTAATATCGAGCTCGTGACACAAATATTTTTTCCCTTTACTGGAATTCGAAACCAGGGACCGTATAATTACATGCATTAATATGACGAATGCGCGTTATACAAATACATATTTGCAGTAAAACCTGTAGACAAACTTCAAAAGTGTACTTTTGTTATCACCATATGAATATTTAGTAGGTACAGTCGAGTTCATAAATATGTTGTATGTTACTCCAATGTTATACGGCCATATCTATGAACTCGTCTGTACAATGCTCATTCAACTTTTTTTATCTAGCTTTAGCTAGTATATAGTATTTTCATTACAGCAGCAAAACTAATCAAGTATTTCCGCCCCCAAAAATACTTTTGTCCGCATTGTCAAATTTGTGTAATATATACCTGAAATGTGTCCACGCCGCCGGACCTCGGGGCCCATAGATTGAAGGGTCGGTGGTTACGGAAGCCTTTGTAGCTAACAGCCGTGGGATCCATCCCAATGGTGCCACGGGCGCCACTTGAGCTCTTACCTGTATTTAAGTAATCACAAGTATGTTTTGTTGCTGTAAATTAATAGCTTAAAAACAAAGCAAATACAAGTGCAGTCAAAATAGGACTACATCAAAAACTACAAGTAATCAAATCAGAAACATATCGTGAATGAAAGCACGTTATAGGTATTTAATGAATTCAAAAGTAAGACTATCACGACGTAATAGAAGACTTGATTAGTTCTTGAGATACAGGCGACTAAAAAAGTGTTTAAATATTATGCAGGAAAACATATCGAAACTTTTATGTGGTCATCTTGCACCATCTCATATACACATATATAAGTAGTTGATTCTATTTTATTTTATTTATTCTTTTCTATCTTTCTCTCCCGTGAGACTTTTTGCATGTTTCCTGCTGAACTACTGTTATTTGATATTATATTTAATTTAATACTTGTAGCTTTATATAATGGTAGACTAAGTTGTACCATTGTAATATGAAATATGAAATATGTTTAAAAAATGACTGACTGCTGAGTTTCTTGCGGCGTTTCTTCTCAGCAGTGGTCTCCTCTTGGGAAGCGCTGGTAGTGTCTTGACGTGTAAAAGTGCCCGAGCGGCCTACTTACTGAATACATTTCTTTTATCTTTTAACCTACTAAAAAAAAATACAAAGAAACTTTAAATAGTAAATTAAATAAATAAATTAATATCAAGGGACGATCTCACACCAATTGAAGTCCCAAACTAAGCTCTAGGCTTGTGCTAGACCGGCCCAAACTCATCCTGTGTTGGGAGAAATTGACCTCCAAAGTACTGAAAAGTGACTAAACCCTCTAACTTATATCGAGATATTTAAAAAAAATTGCCAGTTTCATAGTGGTGATTATAAATCTTTAAGAAGATGAAAAAGTTATGAGCATTTTTTTAGTTATATCGGCTAAAACTAATATTAAAAAAAATACCAAAGAAAGTTTATCTTCGATGATCTTTGAAGGGTATTTTTTAATAAATATTTAAAAAAAAACACTTAAACTAAAAAAGTGTCTGTTATTTTAATCTACTCTCTATCATATATCAAAATCAACAAAATCGGAGCCGGGCAGTTGGGTACCTTTCCTTCTCAGTAGGATACTTTGTCTAATTAGACATCTTGATGAACAACAAAAACCTCACCTATATGTATAGTCCTCTTGCATTTTGCTGTGTCCTTACTGGGGGTCACATTTATACCTCTGTATTTGGTTCCGTCTGTTGTTTTGCGTAGTGTGACAGACATGCAATAAATATTTTGAATTTTAATTTACCTCCTTACATACATCACATTTTGATAATATTTATACATAGACCGTTAAACGGTTTCCTTCGGCTTCGCACAGTTATGTAAACACAGTTATAAGGGAGCACTTATTGCTACATACTGGATTTTCCTGACTCAGGATGGATTTTATGGCCCTTTCGGATACTTCGATCCTATTTTATATTTTATGGAACTACACTTCTTACAGTCATCTACAATTTCCCTCTCGATGTTTTTCCTTTACTGCAATAGGCTTATGTACATTAAGTTAGAAATGTATGCTACATGTCAACCACTTGAGCTTGATCATGCGTCTAGGCCACCGTAGTCCTTCCTGTAGAACTTACCTGACCGTGTGTTCTATCCACAGCACCCCCCGACTGCGCGCCGGACGAGCAGTCCTGCGGGCAGTACGCCTGGAACAAGACCTACTGCTACTCGGCGCACTACCGCTGCGACATGCACGTCGACTGCATGGACGGCACCGACGAGGCTGACTGCAGTAAGTGTTCCATATAGACAAATTAAACAGATAAACAACTCAAACAAGCCTCAAAACGGTCAAGCGCGAGTCGGACAGGTAGGTCCCTATTTGAATTCAATTTTGAATCGAATTAGTACGAGCAATTCACACTTACGAGCCCAAACGCCGTTGCTCTGCTAGAGCAGACCCTTCCAGGTTCTGGACTCCTGGTTGTAGAGTCACTGAACATTACCTGAACAAATGCAGATACGTTTTTTTTTTCTTTTTAGTTACACGTGAGTCCTGCTGATTTATGTTCTTTTATTACTATTTATTTATTTTTAGTTTAGGATAAAACCAATATAGTGCTATTGCATATTATTTCATCACCATAAAAGGTCAAATATCCACAAATGGAAAGTGGGTTCATTAATTGAGGATATTACACCATAAATTGAATTATGTATTTAACTGGCGGCCTGCTTGGCTTTGACCAGGTACGATTTGTAATCTCTTCGGATGCAATACTTCTTACCCATCCTTACATTCTCTAATTATAACTTACGAAAATCTAAATACTAAATTGACAAACAAAAAGTTTCACTTTACCTATTTATAGAAGATAAAAACAACAGATGTACGTTTATATCTTAAATACGAAACAAAGAGTATCAATTTAACTTCAACTTCCTCGGTCTCCCTCAGAAGCCACAGAAGTTATTAGATTGTCCTTTCGACATAGAAAGTTTGTTCCTTAATCTTACCGCATGAGCTAGGAACGGCTTGGAGTATGACCTAACCAATTTATATTACTACTATGACTGTTCTCATTAACAATTATGATTTAATACCTACTATCGAATAAATCCAACGTAGCTTTTTATTTTAATTAGTTTCGGCCAACATTTTAATTTTTGGGACAAACTTTTGTTACTGAATCTACTGTCATAGAGTCATTATTAACTTATCAAGACCAAACGAATGAGTCTCAACA
Source organism: Acleris sparsana (assembly GCA_923062465.1). Classification (NCBI taxonomy): domain Eukaryota; kingdom Metazoa; phylum Arthropoda; class Insecta; order Lepidoptera; family Tortricidae; genus Acleris; species Acleris sparsana. The sequence continues at coordinate 17,846,592 of OV281297.1, forward strand.
CTGTGGGTGTACGTTAAGTATAGCGGAGATCCTGTCGCCACCTTCCGACTCAATCAATAGACCAGCTCTTAGATACTATAACATTGCATCAGGTTTATATTATGTCGTCCAAATTCCAGCCTTTTCCATTAAAGGCAACTGATTCAAAATTAATTGACTTGCAAGACCTTAACTGATATACATACAGTCAAGGGCATAAATATAAATACGTTCCCAAGACGTCAACAATATCTATACACCTTTATGCCACTGGCAATAAGGTCCATGTATACATATGTTTGACGCGATGGCTGTATAGATATTAATGCCCTTGACTGTACAAATATTGCAAGTTCGTAAAATGCTTGTAAGAGTCCCACGTCAGCCCCACATGTTTTCGTGAGTCACCGAATGTTATGGCTGGCTTCCCTCGCTTCCTCCACGCTCATAATTTTCTTCATACACGTGCGTCGGTTTAGGGTCTCCTGACCTGGCCCTTTCTTAACAAGTCTACGATCTTACCGTGGAACATTCGAATTAGCCTTACCCCTTCCAAAATTCGCTTTTACTCTTGACTCATATATCTGTTTTGTTTACCTCACTTCATGAACTCTCTCCACATGACCAAACCACTTCAGCATTTCTTTATTAATCCTCGTCTCTATATTTTCTAAAACACACAACAACTAGTCAACCCTATTCATAAACGTACCTCAATCAATTACATTTCTCTTACGATGTCTCAAGTATGTGGCCATATTGCAGCAGACAATAACTGTACACTGACTCTAGTGGCCGTCTACTTAAGAATATTATAAGCCATCCGTCAACTTTCTACATCGCGTGACCTTTCACCTCGATCCACGCGGCAGATAAAGCCCACTGTGGCTTATTCGACGAGAGAACCACTTCCCCGGCTAACTTGTATAATCCTCCTAAGCCACTAAACGATTAAATCGAATCATCAATCACAAACGCTTATAAACTAGAGCAAATCCTGCCCGAGTTGGGTCTGTATTGGGAGCGTATTAAAAGTTTCCAACCGCAAACGGTTACTTCCATCATTACCGCAGCCATCCAGACGCACACGATCCGGGCCGTGTTTTTAAACAAACACGACAAAATACCGACCTATTTTAAAAGAGAGCTCGACGTCGCGAAGTGTCAACTTCCACCATTCATACTTGGACCCTTTACCTCCCTAAAACACTTCCTTGTCAAGCAGAACACTTGTACTCCCACAGTTCTGTGCAAAATGGATGGTTTTAAAGAAGTAGACAAGTTTTAACGCAGTAGCGATTGCGTTTTTCTTTACTTTCTTATCGTGATGTCCTATTTTCGTGTCGTGATTCAATTGAGGCGCGAACTTTGTTTATCGGAGAGTGGAAAATTGTTTCAGACGAATTAAAGGCACTCCTGGGTCTCTATTCTTCTCGTTAAAACCATATTGCCTTTCATATGTTCTTGTAAATATGATAGCTCTTATTTATTTGACAGTAATGGTACCGAGTAAAAACAATATGAGTACACGTCAAAACTATACAGTGTGTGGCCCAAAACCGGGGATAATATTAAAAACAGGGGCTCTATAAATCACCGGTAATTACATTATAATGGTCTTACCTAATTAAAATCAAAACTTAACTTTCAGTTTTGTTCTAACAAACTTAATCGCAAATTCAATGTAATGCAAACACCGCTAAATCTACCGCGTGTTGTCAATGGCACCCTGTACTCAGACATACCGCGTACCAAGTGACCAAGCGACGATATCGCGACGGGAAAATACATTACCTACGATTTTTAACTTTGTAGGCTCTTTTCTCCAAAATTATAGACTTTGTAATATTAGATTCTTGTGATAGTTAATTGAAATGTTCTAAAGAATCCCCATTTACTTTTTTCGCCCCGGTTTTGGGCCACACACTGTATAATAAGCCTAATATGGCTGAGTTTGTCGCGTGATAAAATGTGGATAAGGCATTCGTCACCTTCTGACACGAGAATAAGTACGATAAGGAAATAAGCACATTCAACACGCGATATAGACGCAGCCATAATAGTCCGGCTGGAAGAACTTGTAGCGAGAAGTAAGGATTAACTGTACATCGGTGGACCTTATTACATCGCCATTTTATCTAGCTGAGAGATGTGTCTCTCAAATTCTTTAAATTACTTACTATAATAATCGCGCACACTCGATGTCAATATTACTGCCACACATCACGGTGCTATAATTAAATTTAACTAAAGTTACTACTAAAGTATCATTATCATCTATTTGTGAATGCTTTCACTACTATAACTAAGGTCCAACACACAATTTACCTATAGCATTCAAGTGAAATTCCAAAAATGCATCTTATATTTAATTATTTGCAGCAACGACTGGAACTTACCATTCCGTAAAGAGACACATTCACTTCAAATTGAGATATATTTCACCCGTTCCAATGCACTCAATAAGCTGGCGTGTGCATTTTTCCAATTGGAAATATCGCGGAACTTGTCCGTCCGCAGTCGGAGGAGACTAACTTTTAATAGCGTGCAATTATACCCGCGTCTCGGAAGTTGTCGAGTGGATTGAAACACTTTGTACGTAGTGGATGTTTTTTTGTTTAATAATATCTTTAAGCATAAAAAGTACAGTCATATATTCCCAAATTCAGTTAAATATAGCTGATTAATTCACTTAAATAGTAATACTAAAACAATCGTAAGTTGTCTATTACGACACAGAGATTAACGGGTCTTGAGTTTTCGATATTTCGGGATTACTATAGTTATTAGGTTTATTCGTTTCATGATTAACAACCGCAATAATTGTATATCTTATACTAGGCATGTTATTTACACTCGCCGACTGTTACAACGGCCATATTTGTTACTTAAAGACCTTAGTGGGTTCATACAGATTTATATTTTATTTTATTTTGATGCAAACAATTCCATTTTCTCTCTATAATAAAACTACTCAAAGATTGTGCCGATTTTTAAACAAAACAAAACGCAGAAGAATTAATAAACAACAAGAAACTTAATGTCTTATGGCCACACTTTCAATTGTTATAATCTGTGGTAAGATAAAAGTTCTGTGGTTGTTCCGTTTATGCGGGAACCAATCGGCATAGAATTAAAGATGTATCGGGCTATCCATCCCCCAGCCATTCTATCCCGGGTACTGTTCTCTCCGGGATTTGCCTCCAATGTTTTTCTCCTTCTATTTGTTTGGAAACGACTTCATCTGCAATGGAGGAAGCAATCCCCTTTGTTTTTTCGGGAATCCATTTATTTTTCGCTTGATATTAGCTGCTTTTGACCTTCGAATTTAGATTGAAAAGCCAATTTCTTGGACTGTATAGAAATATTTGGTAACTGATTTTGTTTTGTAAAAGTTAGTGAACAATATTTGTAAATTTTGTTATAACAGATACCGGGTTTCTTACTTACATATTTTATAAGAATTAGGGTTTCTGTTCGTCGTACTTTTATCAATACAGATTGCACTAAAAACATGGCAACTCTTGCATCAAAAACAGGCTCGCAAAGAGCCTTCTGTAGACCGCATATATTAGAGGTGGGAATCCTTTGACAAGCGGCGAGCGCTAAGCCGGCGGCTCACCGGATCGACTCAATTCTGCGCGTGCTCCCCACCAGCCTACCCTGACCTCTCCGACTCGTGATTTTAACTAGAAAACAGCCAGTTACACGGACGTGCACAGGTCTCACGAGCTGGTTCCCTCTTTGTGTGACCAAAAGCATAAAAATAGTAGTGTTTGGGCTAAATTTGCATTTAATCTAGTGATGGAGATGCATGTATTGTGTTCTTTTGTGAGAGAATATGAGTGTGAGTGCTTTGGTTTCAGATGGTTGTTTTTGTAATTATATTTCGTCTCTGACGCTCCCGCCTCGTTAAGTTAATTCTATACGTTTTTCTGTCTATTCGTGTTAAATGAAGTCGTATTAGGGTTTAAAACTATAATTAAATGCATTGGTGACCACGTGAGGATTATTAAAGAAACAACATCCGACTTACTTGCAACCGATGAAATATCTAGCATAGAGGCAATTGTAGTCTAGACATTAAAAATCTAGTCTAAGGCTTCGAAAACCTAGTTACCATCAGGTGTCCTAAATACTTGCTTTTCTTCCCCCAGCCATTCTTATAATGTTTCAAATGCTTATCTTGACTCGGTCGATAGTAAATGTAGTAGCGAGGGAATAACGAGCAACGAATTCTAAGCGGAGGGATTAGCTAGTAAACATCATGTACTATTTAAAATAAACATTGTAGTGTCATCAGAGTAGCCCATAGCGAAATAGACTGGGCGACTAGCGAACAAATATAAATTGTTGAAGTGATAATGGAAGAAAAAACTGAAAACATCTTCCCTTACAAACTCGCAGACAAACATGATAATACAAGAAGTACACACATCGTTTTAAATAATAATAATTCGAAATAAAATTAGGAGGCAAAATAGTTGAACGCAGACCAGCATTAAGTGAATAACAGTTCGTTAGCAAACATTCGCCATTCCGTTTGTAAGGTAATGGGTAGTTTAACTGCGTACAACCGCCGCAGACTCGAACAGCTCGACCATTGTGATATTATTCTTCTGATTATGATCATTATGATTATCATTACGATACGTTTCAGCAAGATAAAGTTGTAATCTGTTAAGTATTTGGATGATTATGGATTAATTAGTGCATCGATATTTAAATACCTAATAAAATCTTTTATCGGGAGCAAATTTTGTTAGAACAGATTTCAGGACATTTTTAGGACGAAAACAAACTGTATAATGTTCATTTCCAAAGGTGTTTATCGGCTATTACCTTACAAAAATTCTTTAAAAATCGTTTGGCACTATCCAACGTATTTTTACAATGCATTTTTTTCATAAGTAGGTACACTATGTGCATGTTTTGTGAATTCAACGATAAAGCAACTTGCATCTACTCGTATCATATTTTGTTACTTTTGCATACTTAAAATATTAATATCAATTGGTAAACTAGTGGTATAGTATAGTGTCCCGCTGCTGTGTTCTGTGCCGTGCTCAGCTGTGCATAGATTAATGGGTTGTTTCGTGTCGAATGAGGCGTGTCCCGCACCGTACATACACACATACATACACGCAGTATCAGTAGAAACCGTACTGTTCGTTACGATATCGGGAATTATTTTGTCCAGTGATTCTACAAAGTGGTCTATATCGACCCCCAGGGGTCGACGGCGACCTGCAGAGGGTCCATGGGAGCGGAAAAGAAATGGGGGTACATAGAATGAAAAAGGGGGTGATAGAGAATCCCATTTAGGCAGGTCGTGACTTTAATTTTGGCTTTCCTTAATGGCATATATTCATATACTTACGCTGATAGTAGGTACGGTCGGCTAACAAAGTGGTTGACCAGTTTTGACAAAAGTTTCTGTGAGATCTAAATATCTCTTAGGTTGACACTTGTCACTGTCATAGTATTATTGCAAAGGAAAATCGAACTTGTTGTATCATGACATGCAAATGAACTGTGGTAGATTTTTGGCGGACTGTACCTTACATAATACTTTCTTATAAATATATAACTATAAGCACATATCTATCTATATTCATTACGTGTTTTCCTGTGCGTGTGTGTGTTTTCTCTTGTAAATCATATTTTCCACGCTAAATTTAAATTGTAACTAGTGTCAATTTTAGCCGGCTAGACCTCCAACTTTATCCCTATTATGTAAGCAGGGGGTCTATCCAAAACCGACCAACTGCTACGTTTATCGTGTGTATCTGTGTGAGTGTGTATCTGCGAGAGTGTGTATCTGTGAGTGTGTATCTGTGTGAGTGTGTATGGGTGTGTCTGTCTGTGTGAGCTCCCAAACGAGGAGACTGTCTTGCTATGTTTCATGGAAATCGATTGGGCCGTTCAACAGAAATAGCTCTGAAAGAAGGGGGTGCCTTATAATCGGATGTTTTATTTATTTATGCTTTATCAAAACAATTATAGGGTAACACTTTATTTACTTAAAAAGAGGTTACATGCGGGTACATTTGCACGCAGAAGCTATTAATGAAATAATATGTATTCCCTTTCTTGCTGTCCGTTTGTCACTTTGTAGGCTGTTTGATTGTAATTTCAAACAGTGGTTTAGTTTTTCTAAATGTAGAACCAACAAAACATTTTACCTTATTTCTACTAAGTCTACCATTTTTGTTCATAATTGTTAGTAAGGTAAGGGCACCTATTACCGCTCCCCCCAAAATCGACACCAATTAACGCGGTATTTTTAAAAATGCGTTTTATGAACAAGTCGATTTTTTCACTAAGAAACTTATTTTACACGAGCAAAGCGTAGTTTGTAGACTACCGGTTTTTTTAGCGCTAGTATTTATGCATCAAATAAACAACTTGCAAACCGCAAGGAACCGCGACGCCGGCGCAAGAGCAGGTTGTGCCATACAAACGCGAGACGCCACACGTAAGTAAACCCATATTTTATTTAGTGATTTGTGTAATAGTTGTAATGACTATCCTAATGCTAAGATTTTTAAATTATTGTTTATTGTTTTCTTTGCTACTTCCAAGTACTATTTTTGTGTGTTTTTGTCTGGAAATACGTTAAAATTAGAATATTAAATACCGCGGTAATCGGTTTCGTTTTTTGCTATGGCTCCTTAATCCGAGGTATACCACGGTAATAGCAAAAATGGTACTTTAGTTTCAATGGCCTTTATTATTTATATCTGCTGTTGGTTATTTTTTTTTTAGTGCTATAAAAAACTTTATATATCTAAGCAGTTAAAGAGCAATTTCCGTGGTATGAAAAATACTAATAAAGGCCTTATTTTTTACTATAAACTTGTGCACTATATTACTTGTTTTCATAGAAACCCTTAAATGTTTGAGTCGTTTATATATAAAGATATAATTTAAAGATATTATTTTAGTTTTATGAGTTTTGTTTTATTAGATGGTTAAAATGTTAAGTTTTTATTTGTTTAATAAACGTCACGATAGCTTAATTTTTTTATGGGTCGGTATAAGGTTTTATAGTACCGTGAATTTATCCTATTACCGAGGGTAAGAAAAGATAACCCTCGGTAATAGGATGTATGGGAACCTAGTTCCGAGGTATTTAGATTTTTTATGGGTCGGAGTTAGGATCCCATACTATCTCCTATTACCGTGTGACAGTAAATGAAATATCAATTTTAGGGTACCGTAGTCCGGATTCCTTAATAAAATTAAGATGTTTTTGATAGTAAAGTTGGTAGACTGGATTTTTATATTAGTCTGTCGAAAACTGGAATAATAGTATTAAGTGTATGTTTATTTTGTATTTCAAAAACACATCTATGTTATTTATTTGATTTTTGTTCAAACGAAGACTGATTATTTAAAAATAATATATAATAAATAATGTTGATTTAATACGCAGTTTTAATTAAAAATAAACTTTATCCACTTTTAAATGTTGTATTTAAGTAGATTTACAAAAAAAAAACAAAATGTTAAATATTAAATGTACGGCACCAAAAATACATTAATCCTCTACCCACGGTAATAGGAGCCTCATCCGCGGTAATAGGGTCAAAGCCCGTCCAATACCACGGTAATAGGAGAATCCGACTTTTTGGGTTTAATATTTATTTTATCCCAAATAATCACCTAAAATGAGGTCATAAAGGTGCAAATTAAAAAGTTCAATCAACATACTTTTATAAAAAAAGTCCTTTTGGTCGTTAGGGTGTCTTGATTCCCTTAATTTTTGGCTCTGATTTGAAAACTACCTTAACTCCCACGGTAATAGGTGCCGTTACCTAATTGTTACGTTATCTATTGCTTTGTTTACATTTGACTTAACCATAGACTATTGTTCTTTTTTGTTTTGTTTCCTTGGTGTTGCCAGTAATAACTGGATGCAAATGTTGGGTCGTTCGAGATCATCTCGAACGAATTATTGTTTCTTAATTCATGTTGTTTTTTTGTTAAGTGTGTCACTTTCTCTGTCTTGTTCTTTTTTGGATTTATGTGATGTAATATTGTATTGTTGCGAATAAACGTATCTTTATCTTTATCTTTAATAATTAAGTTAGAGATTAAAAAAACCGTTAAAAAACTGCAATGCAACGTTAATTGTAAAGTTATTAAACCTGATCTTAAAATAATTGATTAACGACTGTTGTTTGCAAACCTTCCAGTAATATAACTAGTTTATTTCCTAGTCGTTTTAGAGCAAACCGAGCATTTTAGCGTACGCCGTTAGGTTACTTTGAACATGTTTCCAAGATAACCTACTCTGCATTATCTAACCTCTTTGAGTTATCGGCACAAAGGCAGGCCAAAGCCTTTTAACATGATGTATGTTACACGGAAACAACGTTACTGCGAGCAGACCGGCCAGCCACGGTAATGAGATCGGCCACGGTAATGACGTTAAGCCGCGGTAATGAGGTTTGAATTTGTTCAGCGTGTCGAATTAATTCGCTAAAATTATGTAACGTTATTTATTAAGTTTGTGAAGTACTTTAAAGTCAAGTTGGAAACGCGTTTAAGCTTAAATTAATTACGTGTGCTTTTCATTTGCAGTGCTTTTAATTAATTCAGTCGATGATGATTATGTTCACACTAAGATAAGGACTCTAATTGTTGAGCTACTATGGTACCCTGTCGCATAACTTAAATCATTAATATTTGACGCTATTATTATGACAGGGTTCCTTTTAGTGGGATCGTCATATTAATCTAATTGTATAGCCTACGAATGGCTTGTCTTGGATAATCGCATAACTTTACACTTTTACATAAACTTATAAATAGTTATTTTCATAATAATAAAATATAAAAATCTCTTTTAATTTTAGCCCGATCAAGTCCCAAATTATCAGGTTACCCAATTTAATATGATTCCGGTAAATTCCGTCGGTTTGTCCGACCGTAATAGCAATACGTTTACCTTAATTAGAATACCGCTAGTAAGGCGGGCTCGGGGGAAATTTCACACGCGGGCGGACTCGCCATAGCAGAGCTGTTTACGATACACCCCGCAACACGAGCACTTTATTTGCATACACATCTTAAAAACCGGTCAAGTGCGAGTCGTACTCGCGTACAAAGGGTTCCACACACGCACAGTAGGTATAGAATCGAATCACCGCGAACCGAACTCACGCATTTATTTTTGTTTAATAAAAAAGATATTGAAAAAACAGTACGAGTTAAAATAAGTTACTATAAAAAAAAGTAGTTTTGAGACAAGGTTTTGTTGCTGAGTGTACTTTTTTGCAAAGTCATTATCTGCTTATCACGACCAAACGAATGAGTCCCAAGTAGGTGATCATGTCGCGACGTTCCGACTCCATTATCAGATCAGCTCTTTGATACCAGAATATTGCATTGTCGAACTTCAGCCTATTCCATACACGGGAACAGGTTAAAAGTTGACTTGCAAAATTTGAAGCGGACTACTTAATAAGTAAGATAATAAATAAAAGCTTGTAATCAGGTTTAAACCCAGGGTCAAAACATGAAGTTGTTATTTGCACCAGCATGTAGCCAAATCTCTTGCTACGAGTAGTTTGCTGTTAACTTGTCACTTGTAATATATTTTTTGCATTATTTTTGAGTTTCGGTGAGGTAAGACAACCGTTGAAATGTTTTGCTTAAAAGCATTCCATAAAAGTTCTCATGGTTGGCAACACATCTCGCTGCTCCAATATTATAGGGTTCTATGTTGCACTTTTATCAACTTCAAATTTGAAGTTTCTCAGAGTGACACTAGGTCTAAATTGAAGTACCCCTACAATTCAAATTCTGTTCTATCATCAACACGTTCAACAAATTTTATACTTCTTCACATCAACATGACATTGAACAGATTTAATTGACAGTTTTTGGGTTAAAATACCGCTAAGTCCAGATATTTATGCGATGAGCTTAAGTATTTGTTCCTGAAACTTGGATGTTTTCTATGTATGTAAGAATGTATTTCTCTATATAAGCAGGTAAGTGTATCGATGTCTAGTACCCATAGCACAAGCCTAGACCTTAGTGTGGGACTATGTGAGGATATGTTTTACGTTGTTTTATAACTTGTTGTTACAACCTAACATTAATATTTTGTTGCAGTTTACCGCAAGTGTCAGCCAGATGACTTCCAGTGCGGGGTGGAGCAGGCCGTATCGGGGAAGATAGCTCTGCAGGGACCCTGCATACCTAAGGAGAAGAAATGTGACGGGTACGTGATACTACGAGTTTTAAAGTGGCTTTGGATGACTATAACTACAACCTTTACGACGTCATGATGTGTGGGTTAAATTTCTTTTATAATAGTTGTGTAGAAGAGACGTTTACGGCACACATGACCCATGAGGGTATGTGCTTCCAACCTTTCGGTGTTGCTTCAAGAATTAGGGATAACAGATTTGTCTCTTTAGGATACGGAAAAAAAACGAATGTTAGGAGGAAAAGCGTCATTGAAAGATTTTAAGTTCATAAATCCTCCCTTTTATAGAAATTAAGGGACTTAAATTAAACAACTACATTAGGGCGCAAAATAGTTATGAATCGTTGCATACCCGTGAAAAAAAATGAATGACGCCTTTACCCCACTGTCCGAATAGCCCCGCCTGATATTTTTGGTTTTTTCGATCGTACACATACATACACATACATACATACCGTCACGCCTTCATCCCACTGTGGCAGAGCTACAGTATTACCAACAAAACAACTCTAATAACTTGGTGATAATTCTGTAACCACTTTTTCACAAACGGGCTAAGATGTTTACCTAAAATGTTGACTGCCAAACTTTCATGTCACTCGACACGTTACACGCGCAATATGTCCAACACAAAGCGTTCCCCGTAACCCGATTACTGTCAAGTGCTCAACTGTTCCCATACAGGTTTTAATACAATTCGTCAACCGATACGAATCCAGCGGCCCACCTGACTGAGGCTCAATACGAAAATAACTTTATCGAGTTACGGGCTATTTGAATCGGTCTGTAATGTAATCCCGTTAAGATTGATTAAATTTGACGTTGATTAGACGATTGTCTGAAATTGGGTCGGAGGTTGGAGCAAAAATGTATAAAGCAATTTCGGGTAGGAAGCCTTGTATACATATTGAAAAGGATGAATGTATTTTATCCAGTGGAAAACAATGTCCGACGCTAAATTTAGCATCAGCTGACAAAAGATCTAATAAAAAATGCCGAGAAAATTATTTACTGACAAAGAGATGTATTCATTTTGAACCTTATTACACTGCAATACCTAAGGTAAAAAAGTGGATACATCTCTTTGTAGTCGACTGAACCTACTGCCTATAGACTGCCTTTGAAGAAAGCGATCCTGGGTTCGATTCCCGGTTAGGGTAAATATTTGTGTGATGAGCGAGAGTACTGTGTCTAACTGCCGCACTCAGAAATTCCAATTAAATTTAATGCTTGTTTAGTGACGTGTTGCCTTATTCTATTGCTATAGCAAAGCTCAAAGTCACTCAGAGGGCTATGGAGAGGGCTATGCTCGGGGTCGGGGTTTCTTTGCGTGATAGAATCAGAAATGATGATATCCGCAGTAGAACTAAGGTTACCGACATAGCCCTAAGAATAGCTAAACTGAAGTGGCAGTGGGCGGGCACATTGCTCGCAGGACTGATGGCCGATGGGGTCAGAAGGTTCTGGAGTGGCGTCCGCGGACCGGAAGACGAGCTGTAGGTAGGCCTCCAACAAGATGGAGTGACGACCTCGTCAGGATCGCGGGACCGCGGTGGATGCGAAAAGCACAAGACCGGTCTGAGTGGAAAGCCTTGGGGGAGGCCTATGTCCAGCAGTGGACGTCTTTCGGCTGACATGATGATGATGATGATGATAGCAAAGAATGTGACAGCGTCAACTTTTATAAAGCAGTTAATTTATTTGACGTCTCTGAGTGCGGCAGTACATCTTTGAGGTTTTCTAAGTTGTTCATTATGTATTTATTTCTCTAAACAAGAAAGTTTATCTTATCTAGTATTGTCTCTACTACACATATTACATTTCTATAGCTTAGTTTGGGACTAGATTGGGTTTGATTGTCCCCTGATATTTATTTATTTATTTATAAAACTGTACGATAAACATCTTCAAATACACCAATTGAACTCAATTTCAATAGCCTGTAATCTCACTATTCGTTTCGTTCTCTCCAGTTACCTAGACTGCAGGACGGGCAAGGACGAGGAGGGCTGCCCAAACAACAACGGCACGCTGTGCCGGCTGGACCAGTTTCGCTGCGATTCCGGCACCAAATGCGTCAACATGACGGCCAAGTGCAACCACGAGAACGACTGCGGCGACAACTCGGATGAAGCACACTGTAGTAAGTATATTGGGGTCCCCTCGTTTCACCGACACTCACTTCATAGAACGTATCACTTCGCAGAATTTTCGTTTCATAGAAAGCAATTTTCTGCTGAAGTTATTTTAAACATGAATCACGTAGGTTAGATTAAGTTAGACTTGTAACCATCACAAGATAACCTGAAATCAAAACGGGTTTAACAGAAAATACCTTTTTGTATACAACGAGATATAAATAGATAACGAAAATTCTGCGAAGTGATACGTTCTATGAAATGAGTGTCGGTGAAACAAGGGTAAACCAAGTATATTAATAGTGTTATTATATTCTGAAATAAGGGGTTTGGTGTCCTATTATCATTAAAACCATTAAGAGCATGTTTTTGGGAGCTGTTATGTCCAATAGTAAACATCCTTCCAATTTAAAACGAGCTATTAATATAATTCAATCCATCAATCAACGAATTTATTTGTCTAATTCTACTATAACTTTAATATTGAACCCTTTTACCTCTCCAGGTTTCCCCCCCTGCCACATAGGGCAGTTCCGCTGCAGCAACGCCCTGTGCATCCCGGCGACCTTCCACTGCGACGGCTACAAGGACTGCCGCGACGGCTCCGACGAAGCCAACTGCACGGCCATCGCCTGCCCCGACAACAAGTACCTCTGCCCGCGAGGCGCCCCCGGGGGCCACCACAAGTGCATAGCCAGGAGCCAGCTCTGCGACGGGAAGAAGGACTGCGAGGATAACGCTGATGAAGACGCTGCTTGTTGTGAGTAATCTTTGTTGTATTCTTAAAAACTTTTTTGACTTGCAATTGCACAGTTTTGTAGGATATCGGGCTAATCTTTATCCCTATTTGAATCACGTGAGTGCTTGGAATACCCGCCAATGGTTTTTCCAAAATCCAGCTGTAAGATAGGTAGAAGACTCCAAAAAAAACAGATGGATGAATTCATATATGGCAATCGAAACCACATATTCAAATTCAAATTCAAATCATTTATTCTGTAAGTAGGCCCTGTAGGCACTTTTACAAGTCTGGGTCTACCAGCGCTTCCAAAGAGACCACTGTTGAGAAGAAGCGCCGCAAGAAACTCAACAGTAAGCCGTTTTTTCCAAATAAATCACTTATTACAATACTAAACTTAAGCTACACAATTTAAATGTCACAGGGATGTACAGGTCCCAGTAGTAATAATAATTAAATATATCAAAATGTCGGATTAAAATAAATAATACAATTTCGGAGATGTAAACAGTCTCCAAATGTCAAATTAAAATTAAGAATTAAATATAATTAAAAAAAAACACAAAACAAGGGAGATGTAGAAAGTCTCCACGGTCAATTTTGGAGATGTAAAGAGTCTCCAGATGTCAAATTAAAATTAAATACAATTATTAAAAAAAAAACATAACCGGGAAATTCAGTAGAAAAAAGCTTCCGGTGAAATAAAAGAGATAAGTTTTATGAAATGACAAGGTCGATGAAGTTAAATTCGATAAAATAATGGTGGTGTGATGGTGTGGTGATAAGGCTAAAGAAAAGCGTGAGATCTTGCTCAGGAAACGGCTTTAACTTCATCAATATCTAGACAATGAAAATTTCGTGTCAGATTTCGACCCGTGATAGTTACGGTCGGCCTTATAAGAAGCTGCACACTTTAGTACTCTGTCACTTTAACGTCATGTATGAAATGATGGACTAATCTGTCAAACGCGTTTCAGCGACAAGGTACAAAAGTGTGCACCTACTTATAAGGTTGACTGTACATGGGCGCAATCTCTTAAGTGCTCCAAGTCGTCAATGTCATTAGAGATGCCAAGTCATTTGTAACTTATAGGAAACTTAACCTTACTGCTGTAGAATGTCAGATTGACTCTGAATCTTGTGGGTTACAAATTTAAGTATGTGATTGTAACTCCAACCAAAATGTTTGTTTAGCGACGGCGTCGTGCCCAGCGCTGGGCTGCGAGTACAAGTGCGTGGCGTCGCCGTCGGGCGGCACGTGCGCGTGCGCGGCCGGGCTGGCGCTCGCGCCCGACAACAAGACCTGCGTCGACCGCGACGAGTGCAAGGCCTGGGGGTTCTGCCACCAGCTGTGTGTTAACACACCTGGATGTAAGTAACTTCTTACTCAAGCCCAATATACATTAGTCAAGGACGGCGAAGCGTATAAATTAAAAGTGATTCTATTTAGATCCACTGGCAAGGCAACTTGACTCATTACTGTCCGGTCGGTTTACACTACTGTAATGCCCATTGTCCACTGTCCCTGACCAATGTTAATCGGGCTTTACAGATGGGTCCTTTCGGATACATTTCGACGAGCCCTTTAGGATTTTTTATGCAATTACCCTCTTACACACTCGGCTGTTTGAATGTGCAGGTTTCCTCACGATGTTTTTCTTTCACCGTAAGAGCATCAGTTAATGTACTTAAGTTAGAAAAACTCATTGATACAAATGGTGACCCCTAAATCACAACCCACCGACGCTCATTTCACTTCTTAGTAACCACTGGGGTGTTTAAGACTGCGTTGAGCATACACCTGCAGATGCACCTACAGTGAAAATTCAAAATATTTATTCAGTTAATTGGCTACATGAGGGCTCTTTGACACGACGTTAATATGGAGAGAATCGACTAGCACTTCGGACAAAACCATCATTGCGGAGAAGTGAAGCCTTCTGTAGGTGTGCTACATCCCACACACTCTCACCAATCTCGCTTATAGAAGAGACAGAATAAACCTGACATCCACCGACTAATGTAGTGTCATTTAATCCCAACATTACACTTTAATACTATTACTGTGCATCTAGGTGATATTCCTATGTATTTTCTTGAAATCATACTGCAGAAGTAATTTGACATACATACTCGTACATACATAAAATCACGCCTGTTTCCCAGAGGGGTAGGCAGATACCTCTTCTTTCCACCTGCTACGATCCCCACAGATCTCTTTCGCTGCTTCCACATTCATACATCAAGGGGTCCATATTGGCTTCGCTAAAGTTTATCACCCGAAATTGATTTTCCTAACGATTTGTACTCCTAATGACCACTGCTCCTAAAAAATGTTTTCCTAAAAATTTCGTTCCTACAATTTATTTTACTATTAACGTAGCTCATAAAACTCATATCTCTTAAAATTTTAAGTGCTAATGTCACTGATGTAACTTTTTGTAAACTCCTATTTTTTTTTTAAATAACATTCTTAATCATATTTTTTTTGGGTCTATATTGGCTCACCTAAAAAATTTTACTCCGAATGTATTTTTATCCCTAATCATCGCAAGTCCTAAAGTGTACCTACTTTCCGAGTACAGGACTTTACGCAGGATTATTTTAAAGTTAAAGATGATCTGCTCTTTTATAAAAAAAAATAACCTCGAAGACGAAAGCGGGAGCGAAGCTCCCGCTTTCGTCTTCTAACCTATCCGCGATCCGAGTCGGTTTTGCCACTAAGTCCCTATTCCCTACTGCCTACGTAATGACGGACCCTTAGTAATAAATAAGTTTAATGTACTTATAATAATGTGCAATTTTAGGAATAAAAACCATTCTACATAAAACAAATATAACAATGAACAATAGTGTAAAAGATGGTTATGTTGAGAAAATATAGGAAAACAAATAGTAGTATGATCGATGTTTATTGCAACGGACATTATGAAGTTGAATGATTAGGAATTCAGAGCGTTAGGAACAAAGTAGTTATGAGTAGTGATTATTAGGATGTAAATTATTAGGAACAACATTTTCGGATTTCCGATAATCGACATTAAAAATTTAGTTCAACTTTGGCGCACCCATACATCAAGCCATCGAAGTCGACGTGCATACGTCAATATCGGGTACTTAAGATTCGGCCCTTTTCCAGTATTTCTCCGATTGAATCGAAAAAGTACGCGTAGGGTAGCCCTTTCCGACCCTTCCACTCACTTTCGCTCTGTATATCTCTTTCGGCAATCTCGTTATTCATTTAAATTGAAGCGAAATGAATTACATTACAACACATACTTTTATGAGTATTATATAAAACTTGCCTTGTATGTGTGAAAATCAGTAATACCGTTAAACCTAAAAGTGGAAAATAATTGCATCAATGTAATCATTAACAAGAACAAAAAAGTTTAATTCATGAAACGTAAGCGAATTTACCCGTTATTATTGATTGATAAAAACGAGCTTTAGCAAAATTCAAACATTACTTCAAACTTTACAGCATTTAAATGTGCGTGTGCGCCCGGCTACACGCTGGTGGACGGCGCGCGCTGCACGGCGGGCCCGGCAGCGGCGCCGGCGCTGCTGCTCGCGTACGAGAAGGCCATCCTGCGCATGGACATGCACGGCCGCGCGCCCGCCACGCTCGCCAACGCCACCGCCGCCGCCGGCCTCGACTTCCACTACAAGAGGAACCTGCTGTTCTGGTCCGACCTTAAAACTAGAAAGGTGAGTCTAGGAACTCAATTGAGAATGAATAGAGGAGAAAGGAAATATTTTAAAACATAACTTAATTCAGGTTTCAACAGGTGAAAAATGGTACATTCGGCTCTTGATCCTCAAAGTGTGAAGGCACCACCTCATTTCATTGAAAGGTCTTGTTTAGTCTCAAAATGCTTAATAAAGCGGCCGTTTTCTAGCACTGACTTAGGTACCTACTTTTTTACATTTAAATATATTTGGTTTACTTTTGGTTTTGGCACAGAGAGCTACTCAGTTTGGGTTCTATTCCACTTTAGTTACGTCCTAATTTGTAATCCCATTGTTACCCCTGAACGGTCTTCTAATCTCAGTGACTATAAGAGATCATGTATGTTTCAGATCCACTCGCAGCAGCTGAGCGCGCCGGCCGGCAGCTCCTCGTACGGCGCCGACATCTCCGTGGCGGGGTCGTGGGCACCCGTCGCGCTCGCCGTGGACTGGGTCGGTGACAAGCTGTACGTGGCCGACGGCGTGGGCCAGAAGATCGACGTCTTCGAGCTCGACGGCCGCTGGCACGCCGTGGTGCTCGGGTCCAACCTGACCAGCCCCTCGGATATTGCATTGGATCCTACGTTGGGGCTGATGTTTGTGGCTGATAGCAGTCAGGTGAGATATAACCATGGACTTAATTCTCATGATTTCGTGTGATAAAAAATAATTAATGTTTATGTCGTTTCGGTATGTTATTCATTTGACTAACTCAACCTAATTTCAACTTTTAGATCATACGCGCAAATATGGACGGCACGCACGCCAAATCCATAGTTTCCGAAGCAGCTTACAAAGCATCTGGTATCGCCGTGGACATCATCGCGCGCCGCGTGTTCTGGTGCGACTCCTTGCTGGACTACATTGAGACCGTAGATTACGAGGGCAACCATCGCTTCCTCGTGCTGCGCGGCCAGCAAGTGCCCAGCCCTTCAAGACTTGCCCTTTTCGAAGACAGAGTCTACTGGTCCGACGCTACCAAACAAGGCATCAGCTCCGTTAACAAATTCCAAGGTTCCAGCAGCATACAGGCTATTTACAAGATGAAAGACATCAGGGACCCGAAAGCTGTCACCGTCATACATTCGTTAAAACAGACCTCAGTCAATAACCCCTGCGGAGTAGACAATGGCGGATGTGCGCATATGTGCATTGTGACTGCTTTACTGAATGGTGGTCTAGGGTACAGATGCGCGTGTCACATAGGTTTTAGGTTAGAAACTGATTTAAGAAACTGTGATGTTGTCTCGGAGTTCCTCATGTACTCGCAGCAGAGGTTCATCAAGGGCAAGGTCCTAAACCCTGTGATAGAAGGCTTCAGTGAAGCTATACTACCCGTTGTTTCGAGGAGAGCGAGATTCGTTGGCTTAGACTTCGACTCGAGAGATGAGCATATTTACTACTCAGATGTTTTACAAGATGTTATATACAGAATCCACAGAAATGGAACGACCAGAGAAATAGTGTTAGCTTCACAAAACGAAGGCGTCGAAGGCTTAGCAGTCGATTGGGCTTCGAAGAATTTGTATTATATTGACTCGAGAAAAGGTACTCTTAATGTTTTATCGACGAGAAACGTAGCTTACAAGAGGACTTTACTGAAAGATTTGAAAAGGCCGAGAGCTATAGTTGTGCATCCGAACAAAGGTTACATTTTCTTTTCGGAATGGGACCGCCCAGCCAACATCAGTCGAGCGAACACCGACGGTACCGGTCTATTGGTCTTCGAGAACGTCACCCTCGGATGGCCGAACGGTCTTTCCATTGATTTCGATGCAGACCGAGTCTACTGGTGCGACGCATTACTAGATCACGTCCAGCATGCAAAACTTGATGGCACGGACGTTAAGACAGTAAATTCTAGACTCATTAGACATCCATTCTCTATCGTTATTTATAAAGAATTCATGTATGTTACGGACTGGAGATTGGACGCTATTGTTAGGCTACATAAGTTGACCGGCGAACAGGAGGATATTATGGTAAGGGAACCGCAAACAAACAGGTTATACGGCGTCAAAGTTTACAGCGAAGATATCCAGAAAATCTATTCCAATCAGCCGTGTTCGAGGAATAATGGTAACTGCCAAAAAATATGCTTTGCGGTGCCAAGAAACAACACGGAGCTGCTGACAGTAAGATGTGGTTGTCCTTATGGAGAGAAACTAGACAATGATGGGACCACTTGTATTCCGGATCCGAATAAGGAGCCTCCAGTCCAGGCCTGCCCTAACTCCTGGGACTTCACGTGCAACAACCAGCGCTGCATACCTAAGAGTTGGGTCTGCGATGGCGATGATGACTGCTTGGATAACAGCGATGAGGAACAGAATTGCACAAGTAAGTTTGTTATGCAACGTTACTTTTAGTTTAATAATTTCGGTGTTTATCTATCTGGTGCTCACTACAAGTATTTAATTTAATTTCAGGTAGAGATAGGTTTTGGTAACGGGGAACGACATGATACTTTTTCATCTAGATTTTTTTCGAGGGAAACACCATAAAACTTGTCCTTATAGTGGCCTTAAGTCGCTTCTTAAATTTAAATAAACTCTAGGGTTATGTCTAGCTTTAATTTTCCTCATTGTTTTGTTATGTTATGTAGAGTTCTTGACATTGTGTTAAATTTGTACCTAGCTTTTAAGTTTCTATCTTGTTGGGCGCTTTGGCTGACGCTGTAAGTCCTCAAGACATTGTTTTTTATAAATAAATAAATAAATAAAAACGTTTTAAGCAGCGAAGACGTGGGCGAAACATTTTTAGGGCATAGTTACCTGTGACATGAGGTTTTGCTAAAATTAAAAACCCAAACTCTCAGTAGTAACGAATAGTTATCAAGGCATCGACTTATCTTATTAAATACTTTTGTCGCTTGAACATCAAAAAGTTACTAAACCTAGATCCTAAAATGTACTTTATTTTTTGATATAGTATATAAGCCACCCAGTACTTTGCATTAGTGGCAAGAGTACAAAAGATATATCTCGCACTCTTCGCTTTCACATAAGGTCGACTACTGGTTTATAACTGACTATTGGGAGTTTTACCCTATAACTAATCATTCAGCTTTGGCAACCCTAACCCGCAGAGTGATAATAAGAAACACAATAATTATATTTCAGAAACCACCTGCAGCGCGACCGAGTTCATGTGCAAGTCCGGCCGCTGCATCCCTGCGACGTTCAAATGCGACAGCGAGAACGATTGCGGCGACTTCTCGGACGAGAGCGGCTGCGTCAACGCAACCTGCTCCGCATCGCAGTTCCAGTGCGACAACGGCCGATGCGTGCCCAGCACTTGGAAGTGCGACTCGGAGAACGACTGCGGCGATGGATCGGATGAGGGAACGCATTGTGCGGAGAAGACTTGTGCTTACTTCCAGGTAAGGGCTTCAGATGCTTGTACACTTAATGCAACCATTTATATGTGGATCTGGCTCAAATCTACGATTTTTTCAACCTTTTTATTTGGTTAGCATTGTGCAAACCAGACTGATTTTGACCTAAAGATCTTGACTTTAAGAAGTATGAAAGCAGGATTAAAGTTGTAGAAATTAAAGCCCTGGGAAGCATGTGTGGGGCAAGGATGATAGATAGAGTAAGAAATAGCGAGATACGAGAACGATTTCCGAGAAAGATGTAGATACTAAGATCGAAAAGGGTATGCTAAGATGATTTGGTCATTAAGAAAGGATGGATGAAAGAAGAGTTACGAAAGAGAGTTATGCTTAGACCAGTGCACCTAGCGGCGTTCCAAAATTGCTGCCTACCCTATTGGAAGATAGACGTGAAGGTATGCATGTATGTATATATCTAATGTTTTTGCTCAGTATTTGATTATAGGTCCATATCTAACCTTGTTTTGATAACCCTCTTTTCATGATAACCTTTCAAGTCCGGGCCGTCCGTACTGCGAGCAGATCAAGTTGGTATGTTATCTACTACTTAATGTCCTGGTCTTTCGTGCAGTTTACGTGCCCCCGCACGGGCCACTGCATCCCTGCGTCGTGGGTGTGCGACGGCGACGACGACTGCTTCGACAAGCAGGACGAGGCGGACTGCCCGCCCGTGTCATGCCTGGCTTCGCAGTTCAAGTGCGCGGACCTGAAGCAGTGCGTGCAGGAGGCCTACAAGTGCGACGGCATCCCAGACTGCAACGACGGCAGCGACGAGGCTGGCTGCCCCTCGCTCGCGCCGCACCAGTGCTCGCCCGACAAGCAGTTCCAGTGCCAGAGCTCCGGGATCTGCATACCAAGGACGTGGTATTGTGACGGTGAGTTATTTTTCAAAACATTTTGTTTTAAATTATATTATTTATTAATTATTTAACATTTCAAGATAATATCAGGATAGCGATTCAAAAATTTTGAGATATTTGGTTTGTCGACTAGTTTGTACTCTTGTTTCGCTTGTGTCTTGTGAGACACGTTTCATTTTAATAGTAATTATTTACACATTCTTAGATTACTGCAGTCATTCACATTCGCAGAATGCAACTTGTCTCCCCTTCTAGAGCTAGCTAACGGTCCGATTAATTTGCAAGAGCTACCGCAAATGGGAATAAGTGAATAAAAGTATGTGTACTATATTATGTGTTTAATACATACAGGTTTTGTTTTCACTAAGTACATTTTAAGAACAGCATTTACACTAACATATGACATAATACTGTCTTAAGCTAAGCAGTTGTGAATCGACCTGTACAATCGGCAAAATATGTGGTCTTCCATCCTAATGTTAACGTAATACCAATGAGGTATCTCACTTGTGTAATCACCCCCAGGGTCCCCCGACTGCGAGGACTTATCGGACGAGCCGGCGTCGTGCGGCGCGGCGGCGTGCGCGCCGAACCACTTCAAGTGCGCGTCGGGCCGCTGCGTGTACCAGGCGTACGTCTGCGACGGCCGCGACGACTGCGGCGACGGCTCCGACGAGGGCGCCGCGCACGCCTGCACGGCCCCGCCCGTCAGGTACGACCAGAATTCCTGATTTTAACCTTTTATTAGACATCGCGACATAATTTCCTATCGTAATAAAACTACATTTACTTAGCTGTAAAGAACATCAAATGAATTACCGTCGTTGCTATTTACAGATGTCCACCCGGACAATGGCAGTGTCCCGGCATCACTGGCCGCTGTGTCAACCTCACGCAAGTCTGTGACACCAAATTTGACTGCCCTAACGGAGCGGATGAAGGTAACATTCCTAACTACTACTGTGTCCAAAGTTCCAAATAACAATGCGGAGAAAGTTCTAACCCTTGTTAACATTTTCAGGACCGAGTTGCGATTTTGCTGAGTGTCAGCATCAAGCAGGGTTATGCTCCAACGAGTGCAAACAAACTCCAAACGGGCCGCTATGTCTGTGCCCACGGGGAGAAGAACTGGAGAGTGATGGTTTCCGCTGCAAAGACATTGACGAGTGTTCACCTCCCGGCCTCTGCTCCCAGGGCTGCATCAACATAAAAGGCTCCTACCACTGCTACTGTGTCGATGGCTACCAGCTCGGTGCCGACAAACACATGTGTAAAGCTAACAACCACTCTAGCGCTTTCCTTATTATCTCTAATAGACATTCTATATTAGTCGCTGACTTGAACGAGCAGGGATTGGAAAGAGTCCCGATCACCGTCCAAAACGTGGTCGCTACGGATTCGAACATGCATACCGGAACTATATTCTGGTCGGACATGAAATTAAAAACTATCTCCAGGTTAGATCGTGGCAGCGAGCCTAAGTTCTTAGTAGAAACCGGATTGGATTTGGTTGAAGGTTTAGCGTACGATTGGGTCGGAGGTAATATCTACTGGTTAGACAGCAAGTTGAATACCATAGAAGTAGCTAAAGAAGACGGAAGCTCGCGAACTACGTTGCTGAGTGGCAACATCACTCAACCTAGAGGCATGTGTCTGGATCCCGCGCCGAGCGCGAAATGGCTATTCTGGACGGACTGGGGAGAGAATCCTCGCATAGAGCGTGTAGGAATGGATGGTTCAGAACGCCTAGCCATTATCACCACCAAAATCTACTGGCCGAACGGTCTCACCTTAGACACGGCCACGCAACGCGTCTACTTCGCCGATTCTAAGCTAGATTTTATCGACTTCTGCAACTACAATGGAACTGGCAGACAACAGGTGCTCGCTGGAAGCCATTATCTACTACATCCACATTCATTAACACTCTTTGAAGACACGTTGTACTGGACTGATCGTCAGTTAAACAGGGTGTTGTCAGCTCATAAGTTCAGGGGCTCAAACCAGACGGTGGTGTCCCACCTGATCTCCCAGCCTCTGTCGATCCACGTGCACCACCCGTCGCTGCAGCCTCCACACCCTTCACCCTGCAAGCCTGACTCCTGCCAGCATCTGTGTCTGCTGAGCCCCATGCAAAAGAAGGGGTACTCCTGCATGTGCAAGCCTGGGTTCAAGCTGCTGCTGGATGGAAAATGTGTAGAAGGTAGTTATAGACATACAATTGCAGATAATCGAGGCCGTTCTAAAGGGCCGTGTTATACTCACGCAGGGAATCTACGATCAGGACATTTTGAAACTGTCGATTTAATATGGTTGATTAGAGATATTAAGCTATGTTATACATATTTGTTTTTTTTTTACAGAGGAGAGTGCGTACCTAATGGTACTGAAGGGATCTCAAATCATTGACTTGTCACCGGACGGTTCCGGCAAAGCTAACCAACTTGCGCCTGTTGTTGATGTTCAAGGTACCTACTTATTTCTTGTTATATTGTGGCATTATGAACAGTTTCGGTCTTATTAAATCCCTCTTGATTTTTTTCCGTTCCGCTTCAGAAGAATGATCAATTTAAAAAATGGCCATATCTACTCTCTCGTGTCATTTCCAGGTGGTGTACAAATTGACTATGACCGCCAAGGCCACATGCTATACTGGTTGCAATCTGTCTCCGGTGACAGCGAAGACAACGAGAACTGTACAATCTTCACTATGCCCTACGGCGGTGGAGATAAGACGGACTTCTTTGGGGAAGACACTGGCATCGTCGGCGCGCCCTCCGCTATCGCCTTCGACTGGCTGGGCCGCAACCTGTACATGGCCAACCGAGCCGCCAGCAACATCGAGATGGTCAGAGTTGACGGGAAGATCAAGTACAGGGCCATTGTCATAGCCAACGATGGGAGCAGGCTGTCGGTCGCGCGTCCTAAAGGGCTATGTTTGGACCCTACTGAAGGGTAAGTTCACTACTTTCCAAAAACAAAAATAAAAATTGTTACTTTGAAATTCTTACTAAGTAGAAGTGCGTTTGTGCTCTTTTCATTAGTTTGTTTTGGCACTAATGACAAAATAAGTCACGTTTTACATCATTATAATATAACAACAATAAAATGTTTCTTTAAAGTAGGTACTAAGTAGAAATTATTACATAGTATGCAAATTAAGTGTACTCACAGAATGAAAGTAAGGCAAATGAAGAGACGTTCCCAAATTAGGCTAAGGAGGATCTTTGATACGAGTACCTAACCATTAGAAAATTAAAATATAAACAAAATTAGTCGTACAGGTTTTTTAATTTATTTCAATCTATTATGTTCACGTGTTATGTTATTTTTTAGCAAAATGTTCTGGTCGGACGAGGGCGGCTTTGGCGTGCCAGCCAAGATTGCCCGCGCCAACATGGACGGGAGCAACCCCGTGGTGCTCGTCGACGCCATCGAGAGACCCGAGGCCATCACCATCGACGTGGAGAAGAAGATCCTTTACTACAGGTTGGTCATCTTCGTAACACGAGATTAAACTATATTCTCTCGCTAGATAGACCATGAATATTACTTTTGGTTAAAGTCATTGTATAGTTTCACTTTATTTCACAATGAGTTTACGTGTCTTAGCGTGAATTCTCTTGTATTTTTTTGTAAATTACCCCTTTAATTTACTATTAATTTTTCCCTTTAGCACGCAGTACCCCGCCAGCGTCAGCAGCGTGAACACCGACGGCAACGACCGCCGCACCGTACTCTCCGAGACCAACGACATATCCTACCCCAAGGCCATCGCCGTCCTGGACTCACGCCTGTACGTGCTGGACCGAAGACATGAAAAGATTATCAAGGCTGACCTCCCTAACGGCGAGAACATCAAGACTATTTTGGACAACGAAAGCGATTTGAAATCCCTCACGATATTCCAGAAGAGGAAGATGATTCACCATCCTTGCATGCAGAACAACGGAGGCTGCGATCAAATCTGCATCCCTGGAGAAGGTGGCTCTCGCGTTTGCACCTGCTCCGTCGGTTATAAAAAGGAAAATGAGATCAACTGCTTGCCCTATAAGACCTTCGCTGTAGTCTCACAGCTGGACCTCATTCGCGGCTACAGTTTGGACAACAGTGGCGAAGCCATGGTTCCGGTCACCGGCTTGGGACATCACATTCTCCACGTGGATGTCCACTTCGACGAAAACTACATCTACTGGGTTGAATTTAATAGAGGGCAATGGAACGGCATCTTCCGCATCCGACCCAACGGCGCTGACTTACAACATATCGTCAAGGACGGCATCGGCAGCAATGGCATCCGAGGACTGGCGGTGGACTGGGTCGCTGGAAACTTGTATTTCACTAACGTGTTCCCGCACGAGAATTACGTAGAAATGTGCTGGTTAGATGGTTCGCATAGAAAGGTTCTAGTCAAGAAGACCGTAGACGCCCCGCGTGAGCTAGCTGTCAATCCGCTAAAGCGACTTTTATATTGGATTGATTACGGACAGTACCCGCGCATCGGCAAATCGTACCTCGACGGATCAAAATGGGAGACAGTTGTGAGCTCTGGTATCTCCAACCCAAGAGATTTGACCATCGACATGCTGTCTCACGATGTTTACTGGGTAGATTCTAAATTAGACCAAATACAGAAGATATCTTACAACGGTGGGAACAGACAAGTGATTCGCTCTAACTTGCCAAATCCGATGGGCATCGCTATCCACACCAACAACGTTTATTGGGTAGATAGGAATCTTCAAACAATTTACAAAGCTTCCAAGTTGCCCGGAAATATGACAATGCCTGAGAAAATGAGGACCAATTTGCCTAAACTACGAGATATTGTCATCTTCGACATTAACAACCAACCTACAGATGAAAATAACCCGTGCAGAAAGTTAGGCAACGGAGGCTGCGAACAACTTTGCTTCAGTTACCCACCAGATGCAAACAAAGGTAACTCGCATCGCTGTGAGTGCGCCACTGGACAGGTTTCCAAGAGCAACCCGAGCAAGTGTGATGTGGTAGACGAGTACCTGGTGTTCACCACCAGGACCGAGATCCGCGCCGTCAACCTCGACCCCAAGTCCACCGGTACGCCCTTTAAGCCCGTCGTCAACCTCACCAACGTCGTCGGCGTCGAGTTCGACTACGCTGACAACAAACTGTTCTTTACTCAGATCAGACCCTGGGCGAAAATCGCATGGATGCCCTCGAATAATCCAGAACTTTCTCGTATCCAGAGTATTCTAGAAAAGAACATTAATCCAGAAGGGATTGCTTACGACTGGACACAGAAGAAGGTCTATTGGACTGATAGTTCCAACAACTCTATTTATGCTATGAATCTCGACGGTTCCTCTATAGTGATGATCGCTAGAGTCGAACGCCCGCGCGCCATCGTAGTGGACCCCTGCAACGGAACTCTCTACTACACTGACTGGGGTCGCTTCGGAACTTCTGGCAAAATCTATAGAACTACAATGGCTGGTTCCTTAAAGAAAGCCATCATTGATAAGGACCTATCACAACCGAGCGGTTTAACAATAGATTTTGACGAATCGATGTTATACTGGACTGATGCTGTGCGAGAGACGATTGAAAGATCTAAAATGGATGGTTCCGACCGCGAGGTTCTGATCTCGGCTACTATTTATCCTTTCGCCATTACGGTTTTCCGAAACTACATGTACTGGACCGATCTGCAGTTGCGTGGTGTGTATCGAGCAGAGAAACATACGGGTGCTAATATGGTGGAGATGGTAAAGAGGTTGGAGGATTCTCCGCGAGATATCCACGTGTACAGTCCGGCGCGTCAATCCTGTCGCGTTAGTCCGTGCTCGCTACACAACGGTGGCTGCGCGCAATCCTGCCACCCTGCACCTAACGGAACCGTCGAGTGTAAATGCGACGATGCTTCCAAACTCGTGAATGATAACCGCATGTGCGTTCCGCGTAACGTCACTTGTGATTCAGGCAAATTCGCTTGTGCCAACGGCAAATGCATCAGCCGCATGTGGGCCTGTGACGGAGATGATGACTGCGGCGATCGCTCTGATGAACAGCAAGACTACTGCGCTTACCACGCTTGTTCGGCACACGAGTTCCGCTGCAACAATGGACGTTGTATATTTAAATCTTGGAAGTGCGACCATGAGAACGACTGCAAGGATGGATCTGATGAAGAAGGTTGTGTTTACGCACCCTGCGCCGATGGTGAGTTTACGTGCGCCAACTCTCGCTGCATACCGCAAGCACAAGTCTGTAACGGTATCAACGACTGCAAGGATAATGTAACGTCCGACGAGACACATGAACGATGCCCTCGTAATACCACCTGCCCTGACTTCCACCTTAAATGTGAGAAGACCAATATCTGCGTGGAGCCGTACTGGCTGTGCGACGGCGACAACGATTGCGGCGACAACTCAGATGAGGACCCGCTACATTGCGCACAGCGCACGTGTCCGCAAAACAGCTTCCGCTGCCCCAACCACCGTTGTATCCCGGCCACTTGGTACTGCGACGGCGACGATGATTGCGGTGACGGTGCTGACGAACCTCCAGAGTACTGCCGCTCCGAAGGCCGCACATGCTTCGGTGATCTATTCACCTGCGATAACGGCAATTGTATCCCACGTATTTACATCTGCGATGGCGACAACGACTGTCTAGACAACAGCGACGAAGACGACCGCCACCAGTGCAATGAGCGCAAGTGCGACGCAGAAACCGAGTACACCTGTGCCGAGAATAAATTTTGGAACCGCGCTCAGTGCATACCACGAAAGTGGCTGTGTGACGGAGATCCCGATTGCATCGATGGTGCAGACGAGAACAGCACGCTGCACCACTGCGCTACGCCGGCTCCGTGCTCCGATGACCAGTTCCAGTGCACCAACGGGCGTTGCGTCAACCGCGGCTGGGTCTGCGACCACGATAACGACTGCGGCGATGGCTCTGACGAGGGCAAACACTGCAACGCGCAATACAAGCAGTGCTCCAGTCAAGAATTCAAGTGCCAGAACTTTAAATGCATCCGTAATCACTTCCATTGCGACGGAGAAGATGACTGCGGCGACCACTCTGACGAAGTCGGCTGTAGTAAACAGAACAAGACGTGTCCTGCCGGACAGTTCAAGTGCAACAACGACCAATGCATTGACAATAGACTTGTGTGTAACAAGGTATCGGACTGTTCGGACGAATCGGACGAGTCGTCACACTGCAATGTAGACGAGTGCGCTAAGTTGGAAAGCAACCAGTGTGGGCATAAATGTATTGACACATTAACAGGCTTCTATTGCGACTGCAACCAAGGCTACAAACTGCTGACGGATGGCAAAGCTTGTGCGGACATTGACGAATGCTTGGAAACTCCTGGAGTATGCTCGCAATACTGTTCGAATACGCCAGGCTCATATTACTGCAAATGCAACGACCAGTATTACGAGAGAGAGGCCGACGAACATACATGCAAAAGAAAAGACAACACGACCGCCTGGGTCATATTCACCAACAAATACTACGTTAGAAACATGTCGACTGACGCTTCGCTCTACAATCTCGTTCATCAAGACCTCATGAACGTAGTAGCTATTGATTTTGACTTCAAGGAAAATAAAATGTATTTCGCTGATGTTTCAGCCAAGACGATCTATCGTTCAGACTTTACGGATCCAAATCCTACGAAAGAAGTGGTCATCAGGCATGATTCGCATGGTCTTGAAGGAATCGCCGTCGACTGGATCGGAAGGAAACTTTACTGGCTGGACAGACATTCGAAGAATCTTGACGTGTCAGAATTAGATGGTACTCGGAGAAAGACACTGAAAACTGGCATCGCTGATCCTCGAGCGATCATCGTTCATCCCGGCACGGGCTACCTATACTTCACATCTTGGCACTTGCAAGCTTACATTGGCAAAATGGGTATGGACGGTTCCAATTATACCGCTATTTTGAACTGGGAAGACGACATCGCGTGGCCGAACGCGCTTACCATCGACTATTTCACGGACCGCATCTACTGGGCCGATGCCCACTTGGATTATATTGGATCAGCTGATCTTGAAGGTAGGCGCAGACACGTCGTGCTATCTGGAGAGAAAGTACCTCACGTTTTCGCTATTAGCTTATTCGATGACCAAATTTACTGGACTGATTGGAACCTCAAGGCTATAAGCAAAGCTAACAAACATTCTGGGGAAAACCTGACTGTTTTGAGGAACACAACGCACAGACCTTATGATATCCACGTGGTGCATCCGTTGAGGCAGCTGCCGTACCATAACCCTTGCGGAACCAACAACGGCGGATGTTCACACCTGTGCCTTATTGCTCCTCCTCATGAATCCAGCTACCTGAACATCGAAGGTTACGGCGAGGAAGGCGCGACCACATTCAAATGCGCGTGTCCAAACCAGTACTACCTTGCGAGAGACACGAAGACCTGCATTGCTAACTGTACGGATGGACAGCACAGGTGTAACGGGCGCGACGAAAAGTGTATTCCATGGTTCTGGAAGTGTGATGGCGAAAAGGATTGCATGGATGGGTCTGATGAGCCTGATACTTGCCCTGTACGCCACTGCAGAGCTGGTTCCTTCCAGTGTAAGAACACCAACTGTACACCTGCTGCGACCATCTGCGACGGTACAGACGACTGCGGAGATGGAAGCGATGAAGCCGAGTGCGCACACGAGTGTCCGCTTCTCGAATTCAAATGTAAATCCAGCGGACGTTGCATCCTCGACAGTTGGAAGTGTGATGGTGACACTGACTGTAAAGACAACAGTGATGAAGACCCTATCATGTGCCACAATCGAACTTGTAACCCCGACACTGAGTTCTCCTGCAAAAATGGCCGCTGCATCCCGAAACTCTGGATGTGCGACTTCGACAACGACTGCGGTGATGACTCGGATGAACCGGCGTACATGTGCCGACAGAAGAACTGCACGACCGGCTGGCGGCGGTGCCCCGGCCAGTCCAACTACAGATGCATACCCAAATGGCTGTTCTGTGACGGCAAGGACGATTGCCGCGACAATTCCGACGAGCTCCCAGAGAACTGCCCGAATTGTAACACCGACACTGACTTCACATGCGAAAACAAACGTTGCATACCAAAACAATGGCTTTGCGATTTTACTGATGATTGCGGAGATGGCAGTGACGAAGCGGAAAGTATATGCCGACATCAATACCGAGAATGCTCGGAGTCCGAATTTAAATGTGGAAACGGGAAATGCATATCCTCGAGGTGGCGTTGCGACCACGAAGACGATTGTGGCGACAACTCTGACGAGATGCAGTGTGGCGGATTCCAGTGCAAGAACGGCACATTCCAATGCAAGTCGGGGCATTGCATCGCTGCCTACTTCCGTTGCGACGGTGACCGCGACTGCCGCGACCTATCTGACGAGATCGGCTGCCCGCCTCGCTTCCCTGGCGGCAGATACTGTCCGGAGAGCAGGTAAGATAATCCACTCATATTTAAAGCATTAATAAAAGAAGTCCTATAATAGTAATATTTCAAAACTGAAAATGCGTTGATTACTTCTTCATTACTTGAGAGCTATGCTCTTGTCGGTGGAGTGTCCGCCATTTTTCTCTATTGGTTGCTAGGGTCTTGACGTCTTGGTACGACACGACCTTAACTTTTTCTTAACTACTCAGCCGTAAATCGTCAACTTAATATCCTCCTTCTCTCAGAAATACCGTACAGAGGCAGAAGTACCGCATCCATATTTGAAAATCTCCCAAAGTCTGGCACTAAAAGCAAATTCTTGTCTCAGGTTCCAGTGCGCCAACAACCTGTGCGTGTCGCAGTCGGACCTGTGCGATGGCGCCGACGACTGCGGCGACGGCTCGGACGAGGCGCCCGCGCTCTGCACCAACTTCAACTGCGACACGCTGCGCCGGTTCCACTGCTCCAACCATCGCTGCGTGCCAAGGTATATATACCGAATGTTCTGTTATTGTATACTTTAGTCGTTCTCAAACATGTTACAAAATAAAGAAGTGTCTTTACATTACACTGGTGTTCAGCGAAGCCTTACCGAGCCCAGGGCTCCGCGGAGTACACTTTGATGATGGTTATTCTAAGCTATTATATTGTCTGACCTTGGGCCAACCTTCACATTTGCTGCGTTGGAGCTTTTTTGTCCTTATTCATTCGTATGCTCTCTCACGCTCCCTCATATACAATTACAAACACCCCTTTCCGAACTCATAGTTCTAGTTGAAGCAGTGTCTCTAACTCCATTGCTACCCAGGTACCAAGTGTGCGACGGTGTGGACAACTGCGGCGACGGCTCGGACGAGAACAACATGACGCTGTGCGCGGCGCGCGCCAAGCCGTGCGACCCGTACGCGCAGTTCCAGTGCGCCAACCGGCGCTGCGTGGCGCGCACGCAGCTGTGCGACCTGGCGGACGACTGCGGCGACGCGTCCGACGAGCGCGGCTGCCATCACGTTAATACCTGCGACTTGAGTACTAAAGGTAATTTAATATTGCTTTATCTATGCATAGGCCTGTTGTTTATGTAATTCTGTGGTATAACGACTATAACATTTATAAATCAGAATGTAGCGTTTTTAAATATTTTACTGACCACATTATACGGAATCGATTTTGTAATTCACTACGTATATTTCGATGAAAGTAATAATCTAAGGTCAATTCAATATTATGTGTGAAGTCCTGAATCCGTATTGAGTCCCGATTTTTTAGATTTTCCATTTAGGGTAAATATGTCATTTTGTGTACAGGTGGGTGCGAGCACTTCTGCACAAACCTGACATTGGCGAACGGCGTCGCAGGAGGCTACATCTGCTCGTGCTACCAGGGCTGGATCATCGCGCACGGCGACCCCAAGCGCTGCGAGGACGTGGACGAGTGCGCCAGCGGCGACCACCACTGCTCGCAGCTCTGCGACAACCTCAACGGGAGCTTTAGCTGCACCTGCAGAGAAGGGTTCAAGTGAGTAGCCCTTTCTACCCGTGTTGTATTGTACTATATAGACACGTTCTCATTGAGGGTGTAAATCCTTCCAATTTGCGCGGGCCAATGTATATGTTTTTTATAGATCGTAGATTGAAACTTAATACGTTTAGTATTTATCAAAATGCTCAAGATTATAAGAACCTTTTTTTTTAGGTTGGCTGACAATCTTTCCGGCGTCTGCAAAGCAACTGAAGACGAGGTTGTTCTGATGTTCGCTAACGGCCCGGAAATACGCGCTTTCGTGCAGACCAAGAACGAAGAATACGACATCATATCCTCGGAGAAGCGCATCGAAGCCATCGACTACGACCCCAAACTCGAGATGGTCTTCTGGGCCGACAGCTATGACAAGACGATCAAGCGGTCCTACATGGTCAACGCGCGGAAAGGAGAAGTGCAGAGCGGATTCGCACAAGACCTGAACATGAAAGGCAGCTCGAAACCGACAGCTCTAGCGGTCGACTACATCGGAGACAACCTATTCTGGACAGAAACTGACCGGACGGGCTCTAAACCACGCGGACGAGTCATGGTCGCCAGAACAGACGGCAGATACAGACGAGCGCTAGTCACTGTAGGCATCGAAAGCCCTACTTCAGTTGTAGTCGATCCACAATCTGGTAAAATGTACTGGGCTGATGCTGGTTCAGCACCGAAGATTGAAACGGCTTGGATGGATGGCTCGCAACGCCGCCCGCTTATTACGGAAAATATCCGACACCCGACTGGTCTAGCGATCGATCAGGCAATGGATCACACTATCTACTGGGCGGATACAAAGCTGAACACGATCGAGATGATGCGTCCGGACGGGAGCCAGCGGAAGACCGTGCTGAAGGGAGACCTGCTGAAGCACCCCGTGTCTTTGGACGTGTTCGAGTCCTCGCTGTTCTGGGTGACGCGCGAGTCAGGCGAGCTGGTGCGCCAGGATAAGTTCGGTCGCGGTGTGCCTTTCGTACTGTCTAAGGATCTAGTCAACCCTTCGGCTGTTAAAGGTTAGTAGATTTAATCACGCTAGTGGCACAAGTGGTATTTAATTAGTTTATTCTTTTAACTTCTTCCTGGAGGAGAGCATATAAATGCACATATTTTCGAAGAAAATATGTTCTGTTTAGGAGACATTATTTAGTAAGTCAAAATTAAGACAGAAAGAGAATGCGAGCTATTTGTAGATCCCGAAGATTTTTTTATTTCATTCGTTTCATTAGTTTAAGCATCAGAGTTATTTGGCTAGACAAAGTAATAATGTTATAAGACTGAGGTAAGCTTGCACCCGGACGCGTCGGTCCCCTATTTGCATTTTGACAGATTTGTGCAGAGGTTGATATTATCACAATGCAAGTTAACTTGGCACACTGGCTAGTTCACCCGCCTTGTCGCGTGCAGCAGTAGCTAGCAGTAAACAAGCTGTGTGTTGTCGCAGTGTACCACGGCCGGCGCTACAACACGTCGGTGACGGGCGGCTGCGCGGGCGCGCGCTGCAGCCACCTGTGCCTGGCCGTGCCGGGCGGCCGGCGCTGCGCCTGCCCCGACTCCGCCGCGCCGCCGCCCAAGGGGCTCGCGCACGAGCAGGCCTGCGACGCCGGTACGTACCACACGCTCCCCGTCTGAGACGGTCCGGAGAGTAGACGACGTCAGGATTGTCCAATGTGACAGTATTCATTAAACACGGAATAGTAGTTTACGTGACGGTTGCGTAATGACAGGCATTACAACATGAGTGTGGTTTATGAAACGAGCCGCAAGGCGAGTTTCATAATAGATGACACGAGTGTTGTAATGCCAATTACGCAAAGTCGCGTACAATACTTAATCTACACACATATTATAAGTACTCTAAGATGGGTTCAGAAGCCGAAAGGCAAATGACCTGCATTGGCTACCAGCGCTACCTGTAACATATCTAAGTACCTACCAATTTCACCAAACGAAGTTAAATTTAATCAATGTTAATCAATTGTTGTCTACTTGGATAAGCAGAATTTTCATAAGTGGCACAATAAACTCAACAAAGAAATGAACTAAATGAAATCAAATTACGACTAACGATACGACGAATTGACAACAAAAATGGCGGCAAAAGAAACCTGTCATGTGTCACGAATATGAATGGTTTTTTTTTAAATCATATGATAGACATACCTACTAATAAAGTCCCTATTCTCATGTCGTTCGAAATTCAAATATCCTACGATATTGTACTAAAAAATATAACGAGTTGACGTTCCAATTGATCCTAGAATTGGACCTATTTAAATTGTGTTAATTTTGGAACATGTTCCAAATTTGAAACTCATAACCTTACCAAAATCTATACTGTTATAACCATTACAGTACAAAATTTACCTACTACCACAGACAAGAAACATTTCATAGTAAAATTAGTTGCAATAATGCTGGTCATTTCCTACGGGTTTTGAACGC
Organism: Acleris sparsana; assembly: GCA_923062465.1. NCBI lineage: Eukaryota > Metazoa > Arthropoda > Insecta > Lepidoptera > Tortricidae > Acleris > Acleris sparsana. Next base: position 17,881,082 of record OV281297.1, read on the forward strand.
ATAAAAGAGGACTTACGATATGTGCGTAGATAAACAAAGGTTCTATCATTTTTGCGGCTTCGCCACCCTACTGTCCATAAATGTCGTTGTCGTATATTCACATGGCGTCAGCTATAGGTACATTTCGAAAAGTTGAATGTGTCGTGAAGCTTCTCGGCCGGTACCTAACCGTGCCCGTGCCCCGCAGCCGCGGAGGTGCCCCGGCCGCTGCCGCGCGTGTGCCCGTGCCAGAACGGCGGCGTGTGCGCGGAGGGCGCGGCGGGCGCGCTGCAGTGCGTGTGTCGCGCGCCGCTGCTGCCGCCGCTGTGCCAGGCGCGCGCCGCGCCCGCCCGCGCCGCGCCCGCCGCCGTGCTCGTGCCCGTGCTGCTCGTGCTGCTGCTCGCCGTCGCCGGCGCGGCCGCGTGGTTCGTCATCAAGAAGAGGCCCTTGTGAGTACACTATCCTACACGGCGCCGTCTCGTCGATCGCCAAGGTACGGCGTTGGTTTTGAGTACCCTGGCGTTGACGTTAATGGCTAGTTCGATCCCTGATGTCATTGTAAATAATATGCGTATGTTGCCCTACAAAAATTACAGTGCGGTCCGCGCCTCGCCCGCGCCGGTCCGTGTTATAACTACACCCGCCGGTTGCCGCCGGTAGTGTTGCGTAAATCGTCAATAAATAACATTTGAATACCATAGAGAGGTAGCCTATAGATTGACCTCCTCTATAGCCTAAAATAAAGAAAAACTTATTTGAACTCTTACCAAAAAGCAAATAATAAGTTAATTCTGTTTTGCACGTATTTAAAATGTTTTTTTAACAGCGGCAAAGGCGGCGGCCTCGGCAGCCTGGCGTCGTCAGCCAGCGTGTCGTTCCGGCCGGGCTCCAACGTGGAGTTCGGCGTGGCGGAGCCCGCCTACAGCCTGGAGGACGCGCGCCGCAAGGGCCGCGACTTCTCCAACCCCATGTACGACGCCGTGCGCGCCGCGCCGGCGCCCGCCTCCGAGCCTGCGCGTGAGTGCCTGCATCGCGCACATCCATGCATAGCTCTAGTCTAGTTGAAGATTAACGCAGTTAGACAGGACTGCTTTTCGAACTTTCGCCAGATAGCACATGTTTTTTTTTTAAGAACGCACATATGCGTTTAAAGCACCGAATGGAAGTCCAGGGAACGCTTATATGCGTTGCCGACATGCGAATGAGTTAAAGCTGTTGTGATGTTCATTGTAAATTTGAGTCTTACCTTTAGTTTAGAGTGTTTTACATTTGGTGAATCTTACTTATTAGAGTTACAGTTAAGGCTGGTCAGTCCTAAGATTTTGTAAAAGTAGGATACTATAGGGCATGAAACCTTATATGTAGACATATTTTCCGACATATTTAAGAGTTAAAACGTTGAACACGTTGAGTAGAACCATGGGCTATGCTAGGTACTTAAAAAAACACTTAGGCCGCATTTACACTTGCAAGTTATTGCTGTAAGTTTTGAAACTAAGCTAGGTATATGCGAGACAGAGATCCATATATTTGATTTGTCACATCTCACTCTTACACATTATTGCATCTAAAAAATTACAGCAATAACTTGCAAGTGTAAATGCGGCCTTCCTCAATAAATAAATAACGCTTAAAATATGTTTTATAAAATTCCCCAGCGGGCATCTACGAGGTTCCTGACGATGTGAAAGACAAAGTGGTGTCAGCAGTGATCTCGCCGTCGTCGACGGAGACGCGCGGCGCCAAGCGGCCGCGCGCGCTGGACCCGGCGGCCGACACCGGCGCCGACACCGCGCAGCTCGTCAAGGAGGACCGCGACTGCTAGCGAGCGCGCCCGCGGCCCGGCCCCAGCGTGCCGTGCGTCGCGACCTTTTACCCCTAGTTATACAGAGTTACAGGAAACACGGTCGTCATGAGTAGGTATGCGAGCGAACGAAAGACGGTGGGTGAAAATGGAACTCAAGTCGTGTACAACGCGGGCACTGTTACATAGATGGCGCCGCTGTCTTCGTTCGCTTGAGCTGTAAGACTTTCTCGTAAGTTGCAAATTTATTGGCAGCATTAGCGGTGCGGCGCGGAGGTTGTAATCGAAGGAAGGTCGTCTGCCGTGTCAGTGGGTTTGCAGTTTAGCGATAGCGAATCGATTTGTAAACTGTGCTAATCGTGTTGGAGACGATGAGAGATGAGACGGTGGTTATTTTTTTGAATTAAACGAGTAATGACATTGTAGATTGACTTTATTTTCAGTTATTTTTTTTAGTGTTTATAGTTTCTTGACCAGGATTATAGAGTTAGGGTTGTTTGGAGTCGTCATGGGCGATACGCCGTCAGTGCAATGTTGACTTAATATTTGTGAAGCTTTTAATTTTGCGCTGCCGGAGTGACCTCGGTTCGTATTGTAGGCGAAAACCAAATACGAGCGCTTTTGGTTTGTCATTTAATGAATCTCGACGTAATTCACCCAGTTGTTATGTGCGGAAATTTCAAGTTTAATTGTAACGTAGCTTTTTAGATGTTATTTCTTCTTTTCGCCTGTAAAGTTTGCCTTTAAGCATGTAGCAAGTCTGTGCGGGTCCGATCTCGCTCTGACGTGTATTTTTACTTGGCTTTTCGGTTTTGTTTATCTTATAACTCTCCAGCGAGTTCTGGCCGTACTTATATTGTAACAGTATTCATTTCTGCGTGAATGGCGTCTTTATTTCTTATTACTTCTGTTGAATGTTCGAAATCGAATAAATCATATCATCGCGTGATATCGATATAAATATGTCTGTTATAGTTATATATGTATGTTAAATAGAGGTTGTATACATTCCTATTCTGCTTTATCCGAGGCTCGAGGAGTGATTTAAAATGTAATAGAATTATATTTGAAGATTCCTCGAGTCCCCTCCAACATTCCAAGAGAGAAGGGTACAGATATACTTCGTAGAGGAGCCGCTCTCGCTCTCTCCCTCCAGAATTACCTTCCCCGCAGGCCAGCAGCGTTTTCGGTAGTTTTCGCTGAAAAATAAACGTACAGGGGCGGGTGCGCGCGCGCGTGTTAGAGGCGCTTACGCCTGATTGTCGCGCGGAGCGTCGGGGCCTGAGGCGGTTAGGTTAGGTGTAAAGTTAGTACATAATAGAGCGCAGACGTCACCGCGCCGACCCCCGCGGGAGTTCACAAGATTAAATTTATTTGACAATAAGCAATGCGCTATTTTAGAGAGTAATTTATTTATTTCGATTTAAGACTATGTAAAATATAGCAATGTTGTGTTTTATAATTGTCTAATAAATTAAAAAGGAATGGTAAAATTATAACTGTTTGTGGACATTGACAGTTTGCCATAAAGTGTGAGATAAGGGTTCTGTTGTTTAATTTTAATGATTATTATCATCAGTTTTGTTTGATAAAGCCTCTACGATTGTAAATATGCGCAGCGGGCGTGTTCCGTCACCTAGTTCATTGAAGTTACTATGCATATATGTACCATATAAATATATAGCACGCCGTGGCCACGTCACGGCGTTTACAATAAATTATATAAATATACTAAATAGCCTATCGAGAATTGAATATATAAACATAAATATAAGTATATATATTGTAAAAAAAATGTCAATACTATGGAATAATTAAAAGAGATGAAATATTTTTGTATTGGGATTATTATAGTTATTAAGGTCTTCTGACGGTAGTTGAAAATATTGTGTAAAAATAAATTAATAATGAAACGAGCTTGAATTTTATTTTACGTTAACCTCTTAACCTCAAATTTTGATTCTTCGCGAAATAGAGAACAAACCGAGTAAGCACCAGTACACATCCTTGTGTGACGCCACAGGTCACGGATCACAACTCTGTGTAGTCTTAAGTAATTGGCAGACAAGTTTCTACTCATTTCGTCGTTAACGATCTTAACAACTGCAGAAACTTAAACGTAAAGCCTGCCTAGCCCAAAAATGTTCATAAAAATTGACGAGAAACTGTTGAAAGCCTTTTTAAGATCAGCGAATGCATTTTTTATGGTACCTATAGAGAAGGCAAACGAGCGGTTCACTAATGTTTCACCGAACAACGTTTGGTCGAATGTATCGTTTCGCAACCGTTTCATTTGGCAACCCACGTTTATTTCTGTAACTGTAAATATTTCAGGATTTTTATAAAAACTAACCTAACCTAACCTATAGGGTCTTCGCGAAGGTTCATAAATAAATCCTGCAATATTTACAGTTACAGATATAAAAGTGGGTTGCCAAATGAAAAAGTTCCGAAACGATACGTTCGACCAAACGTATTTCGGTCAAATGAACGGACCCCCAAACGAGCACACAGCCTACCTGATGGTAAGTGGGATCTGAGACCATTAGACATTTCCATTCTCAAGACTACAATCTTAAGACTGCAACCAATAGAATGCACATGTGGACAACTCGACTAAGATAGAGTATAAAGCCTCTATACTATTCATTTCACCGGTGGTCTTATCCCCACATCGGAACTCAACAATGCGAACACTGGTGCTTGGCGGTGCTACCAACTAGCTAAAAATTCTATTCCTGCTATCTCAGATAGGAAACTTCAGCATTGGGGGTGACGCAACCGTACGTACCCATGCTGTAAAAAAACGACCACATAAGTTCACTTAATATCATTATCCGCTCGCGTCAGTCTATAATCTGGATATAATGCGGCGGGGCGGGTCTCTAGTGCAATGACCGCGCGCGCCGCCATTCAAAATGACATTGCGAGGTTGCGTTGTATTGTGCAGGTTTCCTTACAATGTTTATTTTATGTACCACGTACACAAGTTATAAAAGCTCACTCCGCAGCCTAAAGGCTACAACTCTATGTGTAGTGAATAATCAATAATCATACGCATCGTCTTTGGTCATATCGTTTGTATTCATCTTAATGTCTCAATTTGTTACTCGGCGGATACTGAAGCCGACTGATAAAGTAAGATAAATACGAGTTTTTCAATAGATAACATGTCAAAGGCAATATGGCTTTACCTAGAAGAATAGAGGATGCATTTGTCTGTGAGAGCTGTGGAAGGGAAGACCAAAGAGGAAGACACTGGCTACAGAGCAAGGCTCTACTAACACGGACTTTTTGGAAAGTAAAAAAAGTGCCTCATGCGGTGGTTGACAGCTTAGAATATTATATGTATGTATCTCTTCAATTGCTCTGTCACTACGTCAAACTCATTTTTTCCGAGAGAAATGGGGGTCCGGCTTTAATTCTTATTTATTCTGGCCACTTGACGTAGCTAAATAACTGCGGAATGTATAATCGCGGTGGACCACCATTAATAAAAAATTAAGAAGAAGCGGTAATTGGAAAAATTAGGTGACGAGAGAAACACGCACGTACTGTAGCATTTACGCCGCAGCTCTATCTAATACGTTGATATTATATTAATGAGTTAGAACAATTATGACGCCATAGCGAGTCAAACTACCTTGTGTCCGTAAAGTAGTACCAGAAATATAAGTTACAACGATGTACCTGCGCAGAAAGCATTTTTTTAGAAGGCGCGAAAACGTTTTGGCCAATTATAAGGCAGTACGTTTGCGCGGGTAAAACTTCTACGGCTATTGGTCAAATATTCGGCAGCCATTGCAGCGACGCCGTCGACCGCCATTTTATTTAGCGTCTCGTCAGTTGTCATTCGTACACAATCTGAGATGCACGAGCGCTAATCGTTATGTACAATTGAGGACTATTTAAGTGGCGGCATTATTAAATATTATTTTTATTAAAAGAGGGCGGCCTTTAAAAAGTCAAGCTAGGGAAGTAGTTTATAATGTTCATCAATTTATGCAAAATGAAGCCCAAAGTGCTAAAAATAAAGTGTTCGCTAAAGAAGATTTCAACACCACATTTCGTAAAAATTGATTTGTTTTTATGTGAAAAACAAAAAACAATCTTATCTATACTCAAACAAATTTTTGTTTATAAACAAAAATTAATATTAGCAAATATAAAAAATAGGTGCTGCACCTTTTTATTACCACGCAATGTCATGACGCCATGACGCCATTTCATATTCTGCCTTACGCGTAGCACGACAAGGTTTGTATTGAATTGATTTGTACGTTCGTTTATCTTCGGCATTAGTGAGCACCTTTCTGCGTCGACGAAGATTTTATTATTTTATTATTTTATATTAACCATTAAAGCAAAAGAACGCTGCTAACTGTATTTGTCCCTTCTCTTATTAACAATTATCTATGACACAAATGGGACAGATATATATTTCAAGTGTTTGTTTTGGACTGTCATCCGTGCTATACGTATTGTTCTAAGAAAGACTCACCTACTTTCTAGCAATTTAAATATAATAGTGACTTAAATCATGAAGACGTCAAAACTAAGACCACAGAAATATATCAAATAATAATTATAAATTATACTTTTGAAACATATTAATCAGAAAATTCATGTTACAAGTGAGTAAATAAAACTATTCTTAAAAGGATTGTGATGTACACACGTAGCCGTCAATAAATTTCTGTTCAAATTGAACTCCCTGCGATAACATTTCTCGTTGCCTAAATCAAGGTAGGTACCGCGATTTTTGAATTATCTTGTTGTATTTATTATGAAAGTCTTTTATAATCTATAACATATTAAAACATTGTAAAAATCAGATTAGGTTTAAGTGGACAGAAGTGTTATCGCATTATGTATATACATTTCTGCCTTACAGGACTGCATTGATACAGTAGCGCTATATGTATATTATAAGTACTATTACTGTGTTTTTATGTTATGTCAATGCTTACGCAGACAAACAGTGACAAACGGAGAGGGAAACATTTTTTTTTGACGGAATGTTATATACAACTCTCATTCTGACGAATACCTGCGTCTCTCTCGGGGAGCCAGCCAGTCAGAGTGCTGAGCCAGGCTACTATGCGCTCACACGACCTTTCTCGCACACTTCGGGCCTCTAGCACGAGACACTGTTTTCCAGTGAGCATATCACCGATTTTTCGACCTCCTCGTTGACGTTGGAGCTGAAAATATGTTGCCCGCGACTCCAGCCGCGTTGAAGTCGTTTCGCTCCTCGCGCTATGTCCTTCCACGGGGTTTAAGTTATCTCTTTACCACATCGAGATCGACTCAGCGCTCTAGCCGTGATAGCGATCTCAGACACATTCGTCAGATTCCTTTTTCTTCAGAATAAATTATACTTACAAGGAAAGGTACCGAACTGTCCGACTCCGATTTGGTTTATTTCGATATATGTTAGAGAGTAGTCTAAAATAACAGACACGTATTTTTTTTTAGCTGCCCAATCTCAACCTGTTGGGAGAATTTGACCTCCAAAGTACTGAAAAGTGCCTAAACCCTCTAACTTCTATAGAGTTTTTTTTTAATGCTAATTTCCTACAGGTGTGATTATTATGTCTAAGAACATGAAAAAATAATGATTACGTGTTTTGCTATATCGGTTAAAATTCATTTTAAAAACAATAACTCTCAAAGAGATTCTTTGGTATTTTTTATAAATATTAGTTTTAGCCGATATAACAAAACACGTGCTCGTGATTTTTTCATGTTCTTAAACTTATTATGAAACCAACAGGAAACCAGCAATAAAAAAAAACTATAGAAGTTTGAGCGTTTAGTCACTTTTCATTACTTTGGAGGTCAAAAGGTTGAAAGCGGGCAGCTAAAAAAAATACGTGTCTGTTATTTTGGTCTACTCTCTAACATATATTAAAATAAACAAAATCGGAGTGGGACAGTTGGGTACCTCTCCTTGTTAGTCTGTTTTTTTTCGAACGTTAACGGAATATTACTTTTTAGAGAATAGTTATTTGCCCTTTGTGTTCACAAATTAAGACTACTTAGTCCGCGTGCTGAGTTTCCCCTTTTTTTTCATGACTCTAGGTACAAACAATTATCGGAGAACACACCCCGCTTTAAAATTAAGAATGTCGTCGGAGATCCGCTCCCGCGGAGCTCCTATTTCTGGGTGGTTTAGCCCTCTGGACCTGCTGCAAACTGACATAACCTAAACCTACCTGCGTACTTATTTATGCAACTTCTAACCTAACCAAAGGTCCATTCGTCCGAAAAAAAGCAGCCCACATTTTATTCTGATGAAAACGAAATCTTACAAAGAGTCCGTTTTCGTACGAAAAAAACAGACTATAATTTTATTCTGACTAAAAAGGAATCCGACGAATGTGTCTGAGACGGTAAAAGCGTAACTAAGGCCCGTATTAATAAACTGATCTCAACTCTAATGCTCGTCTCGAGATGCGTCAAAAATGACAGTGTTCTATGGTTTGGCGTCTACTTTGACGTATCTTGTGACGGCCTCACAGCCAAGATGAGTTTAATACGGCCCTAAGGGTCAACTCATACCGAGACACAACGCGACGCGACGCTGCGCGCGCATGCGACTCAAAATATACTTCATTTACTACACGAAAAGGTACACATTTTATTGTGAGAATTCAGAATACGTTGCACCACGCAGCATGAATTCTCACACTGAAAATGTGTACCTTTTCGTGAAGTAAATAAAGTATGTTTTGTTTGAGTCGCATGTGCGCGCAGCGACGCGTCGCGTCGCGTCTTGGTGTGAGTTAACCCTAACGATATAGTTACTTTCAGATTTATATTATAACAAGCGTGTTTATTAATTTCCGATAACTTTGGCGTATAGTTGGGTATATACATATATAGGAACTAAATGGCAGAAGAGGGATTGGAAACACGGAAAAATAACTATTTTTGACTTATTAGTACTTACCTTCATACACGTAATAGATAATAGTACGAGTACATATTATAATCATCGGTTATTGTAATGCCCGTTTGTAATTCATTACGCCTCGTTAAAGTTTGACACAATGTTTTGTACGCAGCAAATGTCATAACGCTACGGCCCGGAGGAAAACGATTCGTTTCCTAAATATATGAACCGGGCATAAAACGATATTTTGAGCTAATCAAAACTTTGTCTGTCAATTATGGCATGACGATGTCGGATTGACCATCACACACGAGCAGACACTTACCATTTGACGGGTTAACAACTTATTGGCCAAGTAGCAGGTACCCTTTAATCACTGTGGTAGTAGTGTGTAGGAGATCCCGGGCTCGATTCCCAATTGTGCGGTATAAATCACAATTAATATCAAAATCTTCACGTAGGTACCAGAATTCAGTTTGAAAGTAAAAAGTAAACTTACATTAATCAATGTCATGAAACTAATAAGGACTAGAGTGATGGACCCAGTAATTGACAAGGCTCCAATAATAGACACTTGATTCCTATTTTACAGAAGATAAGGGTTATCAATTTAAGGTGATAACAGAGGTGTTAGTAAAAGTTAACAAAAACTTAAATTACTTTGAAACAGTCGCTGTTTACGATCTAGTACACATTGGTCAGATTCCTTTTTCGTCAGAATAAATTATAGCCTGTTTTTTTTCGGACGAAAACGGAATTACTTTTTGGACAGAAAAAACTTTGGTTAATTTTTATAATTTATTTGTTTGTTACATTATATTATTTAATATTAGGCAGTGTCGACGGAGCTCCGCTTACGCGGAGCTCCTATTTCTGGATGGTTTGGCCCTCCGGGCCTGCTGCAAAACTAACATAACCTAAACCTACCTACGTATTCTGTGGTCATCCGCGTATCAGGTAATATGTGTTTCTGGCACTATGCGTCGGAAGCGAAAAAAGCCTACATTTTATTCTGACGATAGCGGAATCTGCTCGAAAGTCCGTTTTCGTCCGAAAAAAAACAGGCTATAATTTATTCTGACGAAAAAGGAATCTGACGAATGTGTACTAGATGCTGTTCACACATGAGAGTGAAACGATGAAATGAGATGTTGACTTGCTTCGTTTGATCCACTCCTCCTGTTAAATATTATTATACAGGGCGACTCCTAAGTCGTGAACCGAAATTATGGTTTCTTACGCAGCATTTAAGGCGAATTTACGGCATTAACTCCAAAAACCAACAATTAAACTTTGTTGAAGTAAAACTTAATTACATTAAAGAATAAATATTACCAACACCGTGTGGTTATCCTGTCAGTTCAACGTAAGAAGTAGGGTAACCCTGAGACTCGGTAAATTTAAATTTAATAATTTTATTAATTATTACAAAATGTTCAATTTACAGATTTTTGAATTATGTTACGTACAAGTGTTTTAACTAACGGTAAAGAGCCAGATAATATCATATCATATCATATTTATTTATTTCTCAATAGTTATACAGTATAAAGTTACTTTAGCACAAAACAAACAAAAACGCAAACATACTGAGATCGTCAAATTAAAATTACATAATAATATACTACCTAAATACAATAATTATTCACAAATTAAATATAACCATAAAGTTAATCTGGTTGGTTTTTATCATGATGTCACTACTTATATTCTAATATTCATTTCCTAGGTTCTCTTTCACGCTGTACAGTGTCTTTCTAAGGAGTAGTTCTCTAACTTGCTGGCGAAATGCACTTATATTGGCTACAGCTTTGATCGTTTGCGGCAGTTTATTGTATACTTTCTGTCTGCGCCATTACTCTAGGGCTAGGGCCATTATTTTGGGTTCACGATTTAGAAGTCACCTGTATACATCGGTATAGGTATACAGGCTGATAAACACACACACTCCTACTTTCGCAGTCGTGTAAAAATAAAGCCTTTAATAAGTATAATGTCCCCATTTGATACCAGGATCCAGCGTGCTGTGCGCTGGAGCAGCCGGGTAGTGATTTCAGTCAATAATGTGGGCGGCTAAACTGAGGGCTGCTCGAAACGGGCTGAGGCTGAGGAGCCACATACAACACAGGACGAAGGCGGGCAGAGCCATCACCATGGAGAACCTCAACCCCAACATGATCAAGTTGGAGTACGCCGTCCGCGGCCCGCTGGTTACTCGAGCTCTTGAAATCGAAAAAGAGCTCCTCAAGGTAAAAAGGTTGAATAAACAAGGCCCTAGCCAAGAAGCAAACGCTACTAATATTTTTCCTTCCTATCACTGGATAGGGTAAAGTAACCAGTGGTCAGCCAGATACCTGTAGTCGGCCTCTGCCTATACTTTGTATGGGTGGGAGGAGTACGAAAGATATATTTCCCACTCTTCGCACTCATATAAGGCCGACTACTGGTCTCTGGCTGACCACTGGTGACTTTACCCTATGTATCGGATGACATTTGCGTGCGTTGTGATAAACCACGTGGTCAATTGTAATCCTATACTTTTTTAATGATAGAAAAGAATTACGTTAGTAGCGTTTACTTCTTGGCTAGGGCCTTAGGGCCTCTATTCGTTTCGTTTTTAACCCAATCGCGTCACTGGTAGATGAAGGTACGAAGAGTCACGTGATCTGCCAGTGATGCGATTGGTTAAAACGAAATGAATAGAAACGCTAGTAAGCGTAGTGTCGCAGCGAATGCATTCGTAGCTCGCTGGAGGGCCCTAACGATTCTGTGCCTCGAGTATCGATAGTCGTATCCTTAACCTTTAAATCAATCGTAACCTAAAATCCAGTCAAGTGTGAGTCTGAATCGAATCAACGCGAGCCCAACCCGCGCTTGAGACTTTTTTGGTATTTGTTGTTTTTTCGAGGGTTTGTACTATGATCGTTGATTTTCTAAACGTGACGCTCGTATGATGTACCGTTTTTAAAATACAACAAAAATAAAATACGTTGAAATAAACGTATAAATACCCCGTTTATTATTTCACTTTCTTTATTTGTTCCATTTGTTGGTTATAATCCATTAGGTACGGTTAAAAATATACAGCTCTTTAAAGTAAGGGCGGATGGACTGACGGACTGCGTGATATTAGGGTCCATGGAACACGGAACCCTAAAAATATATGAAGATATTCAACGATAATACTTAAATATGTACTGTCGGCCAAAAATATACGCTCTGCCACCCTACCTACGGTTGAAGTTCATTTGCACGTCATGCTACAGCTCAGTTTTACGGGTGGTAGGACCCTGTGCAGGGTCCGTCCGGATCGCTACCACCATCTTATCCATTAACCTACCGCCAAACAGCAGTGTTCGCATTGTTGTGTTCCGGTTTGGGGATAAGACAGCCGGTGTAATGACTAGCATAGAGGCATTCCATCTTAGTCCTCAGGGTTGGCAACGCATTTGCAGTCTTATGCTAATGTCTATGGGTCACAGTTTCCACTTACCATCAGGTGGCCTGTGTGCTCGGTTGCCTTCTCTATGCCATAAAAAAAAAAAAAAGCAAGTTCCATTTTCCCTTGCAATAATATAATGACAGTGACTAGTGCCAACCTTAGCGATTATGAGAACTCACAGAAACTTTTGTCAAAACTACGTACGTAAACGTACTAGTATATAACGAGTATATAATATATGTTATATATCACATGTTTTAGGGAGCGTCAAAGCCGTTCAAGAAAGTGATCAAGGCGAACATCGGCGATGCGCACGCGATGGGGCAGAAGCCCCTCACCTTCATCCGACAGGTACTGTTGCACTTGCGTACTGCACTTGCCTTACTCAAAACCGTGACTTGATGCGGTTTCTCTACTTAATAACTATAAAGGAAAAAATAATCGGTAACTACCCATGTATAGGCGGACTAATAATTATCACATCAATCATCACACACCACAGCGCCCCGGTACCAGATCAGCACCGCCTCAGCGCCAAGCGATGCATTAAATAGTGAGCTTTGATATGTATTAACACGATGCGTTTTTCAGTGGACGTCGCGAGGCCCACGCCCTGGCAATTGCTGGTGCCGCGGCATTGTAGTGCGCGATGACCAATATTTTATGGGAAAGCAAAATATTGCTCTTATCTATTAATAATTGCTTGAATAGTTATTTCCAGAAGAATACCTGTTCGACACTGTCCAAACAACTCAACCGAGTCAAGCTGTACAAGTCATTCAATTCGCTTGTACAAAATCGATTTTTCGTTCAACTCTATCAATCACAACTTGATCTTGGTTGAGTTGCATGATTGTTCCGAACATGTAGAGCCGGTTTAAACTAATAGTTGCGTGGTAGGTGTTGGCGGCCGTGAGCTACCCTAAGCTGATAGACGACTACGATTTCCCCTCGGATGTGAAGCAGCGCGCTAAAGAACTTCTCAACGGCTGCGGGTGAGTGTTGTGCCAGCGTAATTACTAATTATAATTAACATGGAGATAGCAGCCGACCACTGGATTGCGGCGCATGGAAAAGTCACACAATTCAGACACATCACTCTTGCGTCCGTCACGGGTATTCGTTAAGGGGCCCACAGGCCCACATACTGTTAGTCTTATGCCCACCGGTCGATATACTCATATGGGCTATTAGTTCATCTTATCAGAACAAAGACGAGGCAGAAGGTTTTGGCCTAAAAGACTTGGGACTGCAGGTAACCTGTTATATACACACAGATCCGATCCGAGGGGCCAGAGGATCTAGATTTTTGAGAAGCACCCGATTGTTAACATATTAAGCAGCTTTGTTCTGAATGCGGCCAAAGGAAAAAGTTGATATTGGGGTGCTCCGACTTAAATATGGAAGCAGTATTCCATGTGATGTGAGGCCGTATTTGTGCCTTATAATTTGAAGGCGAAGATGAGGCGGCGTGAAATACCGCAGCTCTCCAGAGCACAGCAAGCTTCTTCGAGGCTAACCTTCAGGATGATATCGGAACTGAATATGTAACCACCACCTCTGAAAGAAAAATCAAATTTCAAAACTGAAGAATTATATTTTTCCAGTGGCAAATCTGTGGGTTCGTATTCAGTATCGTACGGCATCGAGCTGATCCGGCGGCACGCGGCCGAGTACATCGAGAAGCGCGACAAGCATCCGTCGAACTGGGAGAACATCGTGCTGTCCACCGGCGCCTCCACCGCTATCAAGAACGTCCTGCAGATGCTGTGCAATACGGTCGACGGCAAGATGTCCGGTCAGTGCTCTCACACAAATGACATTCCTACAGGCCCGCTAACCCTAACCCCAGGTTAAATTATTAGTAAATGTCAGATTCATATAAGAACTATTAATTTTAACAAGATAACCTGGGGTTAAATATTACGTGGAACCGGGCCGAGGACTTGCCTCTTTGCGTTTATTTGATATTAGTCGTTTGAGTACGAAGGATACACAAACAAATTATATTATATACAGATTGAGTCTCATCAATTCAGTTGTTCATGAAATAAACAGACCGGTGAACGATAACACCTTTCAGATACAAAACTCAATAAACTCGCGATTTGGAGTGCGACATGTTTTTGCCTAGTATTCTTTGATACTAATATGGTTTACATTACCCATGTGATAGACAGCACACTCTCAGGTCGCGAGGCTTACCTACTCAAACTTGACCCGTTAATATTGTGTTTTCCCCACCATTTGTTTTTTTTTTCCTCCCTCTACCTATCCCAAGATTTTTGGCATGTTTTCCTGCTAAACTACACATGTTATTTGATATTATATTTAATTTAAAATTTATAGCTTTATAAGTATAATGCTTAGACTAAGTAGCACCATTGTAATATGAAATATGTTTAAAAAATGACTGACTGCTGAGTTTCTTGCGGCGTTTCTTCTCAGCAGGGGTCTCCTCTTGGGAAATGCTGGTAAATTCTTGACGTGTAAAAGTGCCCGAGCGGCCTACTTACTGAATAAATGACTTATCTTACGTGGCGGTACCGTACCTCCTCTCCAACCAGTTGTCCAGCGACGGGAGGAGTGCCCCTATGGTGCGGAGCCCATATACAAGGTGTCCAGACAGTGTATGAGGTATTTGTTTTTGTTCTAAATTTGAAATTTAGTGACAAATGAAGGCGGGGCTGGTGTCATGAAGTCCGCCATTTTGTGGAGTTTTTGACACCATGGAGCAGTACCCGGGGACGCATCGTGCTTTTTGCATACGAGCATATTATCAAAATTGGCCGGTAGTGAGGCACCGCGGTACCGCTAAAAAGCTTCGCCCACTGACGCACCTCCCGGCTTGCTCCGAAGAGCCCCTCAAACCCCCGCCAGAGGAGGAGACGGCTGTGAACAGCCCTCGGCCGTCTCCCTAGACCGGTTAAGTCGTGCAATGTGAGCCCCCTACCCACTGGCTTTACAAGAAGTTCGGGCGACCAGCAAACCGAAGATCGCTGAGTTTTTTTTTTTTTTAAATTTATTTTCAAATATAAGTACACTGCTTTACAATAATTAACAACTTCGCCAAACTGCTAGACAGTTTGAAGGCGAATTTTACACTCATCTTAACTAATTACTGTGTACCTATCTTACCTAGTACAAACATAACAGCAACTAAACCTTTCCTTTTACAAATGAATCCAACACATGATGCTTAAGCTTTTTTTTTAAAATATGTTTACTACTACATCCCTCTTCTGAAAACAATGCATTGAAAATTCGCGGTATCATATACTTTCTAGTTCTTTGCCCATAGTAGTTACATGCTCTGGGTTCTACATATTTATTCCTTACCTCTAACCTAAGATTACGGCTATATGTTTTAGATGTTTTAAATTCAGGGTTCCTAAATTGTTCTAACGCTAATAAATACCTAAGTTTCTCTTTGACAGGGAGTATTTTACAGGTTTTGCATAATACATTATAATTATTATAACACTTCTTTTTAGTTTTCCTGTCTACCAACATTTTAATTATTCTGAGCTGTAAATTCATAATTTTATCTAGTTGACTTCGAAAAGTACGTCCGTAGGCTATTATACCATAACTCAATATCGAGTTCGCCTTCCCTTCAACGGTCTGCCTGTGGTGGATGGTGCTTTCCGGATACCCAAACGCGAGGTTTGGTCCCATATCCTTCAAACACTCCCCACCACAGCTGTCCCACCAATAACTACAATGTCCCCCGGGATTCCGAAGGACACGTAGAAGGACCCTCGGGTGACATGGGAGCACCTTCGGAGTGGTCTACGCCCCGTTGCGTGCCATATCTTCCGGTAAACCCAGTCACCAACCACCAAAGTGACAGAAGGGAGCTGTCCAGTTTGGAAACGGCCTCGAAGGCACACGCAACCGCCCTTTTCAACAACCTCTGCCACGGCCCCCTCCAGATGACTGGTTAAGATTTCCGGGAACAGAAACGGCCTCACAGGCACACGCAACTGACCCATCAAACTACCCCAGTCACCAATCCTCAAAAGGCAACAGAAGGAAGCTGTCCAGGGCGGAATCGGCCTCGAAGGTACACGCAACCGCCCCTTCCAACGACCTCTGTCGCCGCCTCCCTATGGTGACGAGGCTACTTTTCCGAGGAAAAGCTGCTCATCACCATCCCCCCCTCAGGTGACAGAAGGAAACTTTCCGGGGCAGAAGTGATCTCCACACGACTGCAACCCTTCCAGAAACCCCTGTCACCTCCCCGTGCCGGATATTAGCCATGGGCCGAAATAATTCCCAAGAGGGAAAAGTCTCAACCGATACCCAGGGTGCACCAGCCCAGATGCTGCGTTCTCTCCGGATCGAGATCAAGAGAGACTGCAACACCCAAGCCAACGTGGAGGAATCCGGCCTGCACCCCAATCTAACCTAACCTTACCTAACCAAACATAATCTAACCTGTGTTTCGATATCCCGCATATAAAACAATAATAATACAAAATACTTTTTGGGAAATGATATATTTGACCAAAAATACATTTTGACGAAACGGTAAGTACTATACCTATTCTCCTCTAATACCCGTTATAAATCTAAATAGTTTATTGTGCAAAATGTGGTTGCGGAGTAGTCAACATGTTTTTAGAATTGTAGGTAATTCTGTAGCTCTGCCTACCCCACTCTGGGAAAGAAGGCGTGAGTTTATGTATGTGAAGAAACCTGATTGACACCTGAAAGAGTGATAGCTTCCACCCACAGGAGTCATGATTCCCATCCCGCAGTACCCGCTGTACTCCGCCACCCTGGCGGAGTACGGGCTGAAGTCGGTTCCGTACTACCTGGACGAGGACAAAGATTGGGGCCTGGACCTGGCGACGCTAGAGGACTCGCTGCAGAAGGCCGATAACTGCGCCGTGCGTGCGCTGGTCGTCATCAACCCTGGGAACCCCACGGGACAGGTACAGTCACCACACGGGATTTTTGAGCCATTAGCTTATCAACTTAAGTCGGTTGTGTTACATGGATGCCGCAGTTGTTCGTTGTTGAAACGTGACCATAGCAACCCTTTTGTAACGACCAATAAACACTAAGTTCAGTTTGAACCAATAGTGGCTGTTGTTTAAACTTAGCCACATGGTTACCATCTACTACCATTACGTTAAAACAATCACTAAAGACTCGTAAACAGCGTTCGGGTAAAAGCGTGGGCTCCGAGTTATTCCTATGTCAAAACGGCAAAAAAATATTTCTCTTTTCCATAGCTACGCTAAAACAATAAAATTGTCGCTAGGTTATGGTTTCGGTTTCTACACCTGCAATTGGTTGAATTTGGTTGTAGGTAGACACTCGATTTCGAGTTGGTAGTTCTGACTCATTTCGCGCCTGTCAAACACAGGATCTCAATTTCCTTCTATTATACGAAGTCGTGTGACTTTCCTTGTCTGAATATAACCGACTAAACGCGTTTTGCATAATACGTACAGTGGCAAGTGTTGTGACTGTACTAGAAAACGTAGAACAGACACCAATCTGCGCAGCCTTACTCGACTGAGTTTGAATACCTGTGACAACTAAAAATCGACTTTCAGGTTCTACAGGTTCATGTTACGTGGTACGTATTATATTATAGGTGTAAATCGGACTGATGTGAGTACCCCATGGCAGGTCCTCTTACAAGAGAACATCCAGGCTATCCTGAAGTTCGCCCACAAGCACAGGCTGCTGCTGCTGGCCGACGAGGTGTACCAGGACAACACCTACGTGCCTGGCCGCGACTTCCACTCCTTCAAGAAGGTACTCATAAATAACCGAGGGTTCTATACGACTTGTTTGTTCTTTCTCAGGGTTCAGGTTATCTCCATACCTTATTGACAGCGTAACAAACAGAGAGAGTTAGTTTCACACTTATTAACAGTATGGATTTTTTTATTAGTAATGGAATCCGTCGTTACGAGTACAACATATGCTGTAAACAACAACCGTTGTTACGCTGCCGCCGTCATACCAAAGAATGCGCCAACTGCATAGTAATATGCATTTTAAATTTAGTAAGGTTATCAATATAGTATAAATGCTTTGACAAATACATTTCAGTTAGCTCTTTCTTTGGTATTGGCAGTAAGGTTTAATGGTCCTAGTGGTAGAGGGGTATAGGTATAACTCTCCTGAAGATCAAGTGAAAAAGGGTTGAAGTCTATAAGTCTTGTATATAGTATACTCCGTTTATGTATAAACCCTTTGTTCAACCGTCTCACCATCATAGTATTATTTATTCATCATAGTTAGTTTTATGGAGTTTCTTGATAGATGGCGCTAGGTGTACACAAATAATCGATAATTAGTTCTGCTACTGCTCACTAGATGTCACCACATAGGCACTAAAGTCTACATCGCGCTGATAAGATTTCCACTGGTGTCATGACCTCAGCAGGGACATCAATACTTTGTTAACTTTTGTACACCAACTATATTCGGTAGTATTATATTATATCAAGTATAAGAAGCGAAAAAGTAGTTTGATTTTTGGGACCCTCGTGATTAAACACCCTTTTTAGTACGAGTTAAGTAGACTTGTACCCTTTTTTACTAGGAACCCTAGTACGGACGGTAAACGAAGGCTTAGTTATAGTTGCCTCGAGTGTAACCGTCTCGAACGCGTAAGTGACCACGTTATACGAGAAACGCTAACGCGATCGAGCCGTTTCTGTGTACCTATGTAAAAATACACTATTAGCTAGGAACCCGTTGATCACCTCATGGGTACGAAACCCTAAAAGTCTTCCCTAGACAATTTAGTGGACGCGAGCCAAACCACTTTTTGAATTTTGAATTTGAATTTGAATTTAGTTTATCCGGGATATTGATATGATTAAACTCGCAGTTCAGTAAAATTATACATTTTACGTTGCAAACCCTATGAAACTACTGTAACATGACTTGCCGCTTGCATCCTACTTCTTCACAAATGATCCTACTCTAATACTCTTGCCCCGAGTCCTCATTAATGATATCACGATTCAAATTTAAATTTAAATTCGTTCGTTTAGTGATGTAGTGTATGTGTGTATGTAAATACTTTATATAGTACGATTATTTCGATTTTGACACTCGGGACATCTCGGCACATCTCGGGACATCTCGGGACATCTCGGTTTTAATGGTATAGGTTCATGTTTTTACATAGAATATGTAAAATCTTAGAATTTACTGACATTAAATATTCAAACGTATTTAGTAGAAACTTCATTCATATTCTAAATATTCAAAGACAAAGACAAAGACATTTATTGCCAAATAGATTAAAATCAACTTTTTATGACATATATGTGACTAGTTCCTTTTTTAAAAACAAATGAATCTGATTCTTACGAACTTGTGTTTTTATTAATGTGATGTAATCATTAAATCAAGCCACATCTGTGTTATTCATTGATCTACTGTAAAAAAAATATATTTTGGCAGGTGATCTACGAGTACATTACTGGTTTAGACTGTTAAGTGCACAATATGATATTATAAATACGCAGCAATGTGTCTCGTGTCATTTTCCCTTCCGATCTCTCCCGATGAATGTCGAGAATTGCCGAGTGTCAAAGTCCAATTAGTCGTACTCTTTAGTGTAGCTCTTTATTGCTTGATGCTTGCTCGTCAGGTGATGATGAACTTGGGTGATCCGATCAAGGGTGAGCTGGAGCTGGCCTCGTTCATGTCCATCAGCAAGTGCTACATGGGCGAGTGCGGGCTGCGCAGCGGCTGGGTGGAGCTCGTCAACTTCAACAAGAACGTGCAGGCAGAACTTTTCAAGGCAATATTTGATTTCTAAAATCTACTTATAATACTTAATACCACAGTTAACAGAAACAGGGGTGATATGTTATGGGGGCGTGGTTCGTGACGCCCCGGTATGGTCAAAACACAGACCACTTAACCTCTAGACTACGCTTGGGACAATTTCGTCTAGTATCTCATTAAGCCAAAATGGCGGACACGGGGGGCGACAGGTGCACCGTGATTGGCCAGTTAAAGTCAACGAATAATCAGGTGTGTGCGTCATAGTGCGCTATTAGGGGTAGTGATGAGTAGACCCCGGATTCTTGTCGCGATGACGTCACAATAGGGTAATTTGGGGAGCAAATGGAACGGTAGTAATTAATACGGATTTATTTAGATAAGATAAGATAAAAAAATGTCTTATGGTGTAAATTAATACAAAAGTGTTACTCATTATTTTTTGGTATATTACTGCGAAACTTCCTTTAAATCAACTGTCAATTGATTAAATTATCGACATTGTTCTTTCGTTAACTGACAATATAATTTACTGTAGATTACTTTCAAAAAGTCAAATTTAGTAAGATATCTATCGAAATACATTATTTTATTTTAATTTAACCAATCATTAAAGCAAACGCCCTGTGAGACAGTGTCTTGGCACATTGATACAATCACTGTGACGTGCAGTTGTCAATACAGCAAACAGTTTATGATATAAACAGTTTATAATCCATATGTATATAGACATTATCTAAGGTCAAACTTTATTGAGTTAGTATAGATTGCATAAATTGATAAAGTTAATTTTAATATATTACATTGTGATCTACTATTACATGTCCTGAATGAATATTTGGTGAAATGAATATATATTTTAGCTTATCTTATTCTTTATGTATCATTTTGTGCCACCGTTCCATTTGCTCCCCAAATTACCCTATTGTGACGTCATCGCGACAAGAATCCGGGGTCTAGTGATGAGACACGCTCGAAGAAAAGATACTAAAGAATGTACCTAAGTGTTCATGTTCTTGATTGAATTGGTATAATTCATCGCGAAACAAAAACGCAAAAAAGAATTCTTATAAAATGGTAAGTTTGTCAGTCCAACTGAATTCGGCTTTTGGCTTAAAATATTGTGGGACGCCGACTTCAGTTGGACGGACCTACCTACAATTTTATAAGAATTATTTAATTATAATTACAGAGGCATCCTCTGTGTACACTTGCTAAAACATATAAAAGAAGTAAGTAATACTTTCGCATGTTTAGGGTGGTTTTAGGCACTCATTGCACCATTTATTGTTTCCTTAAAAAACTCGATATTTCTCTCTAATCATGTAAATTAATTTAAATGTGTGTAGTTGTGTTAAGTGTAATTTGTGTATTAATTTGACAATACGTAAATGCAGTGTTAAAAAACAACAATAGAAATACGTTATTAAATTAAACTGAACCAAGAAAACGCATAATGATATGTAAGTTTTTTTTAGATCTGATTCAGTCGATATGAGAATTGGTCGCGCGCTTGCATTTTTTCGAGCATATATACGATAGTTTTATGTCCAGATATAATAATAATAATAATAATAATTTATTTATTCAGACAACATGATAGGTCCACAGTTTTATTAGTAATTCTTAGCCTAAATGTTAGTAATTAATAAATAACAGTGATTTTGTCCTCTGTGTAAGTTTCCACATCAGAGGACAATCAAATTTATTGGCAATCATCTTTAAGATGCCATTCCCGCTGCCACGCACCCTGTCTACTAATGAGGCAGTTTTCTTGCGCCACAGAGCATCGAAACTGTCTGTGCGTGCCTCCACAAACATGGAAGAGGCGCTGCAGTACCGCGGCAGCCGCAATAGCACCCTAAAGGCGTTATTGTACTGGACGCGCAGAGCATTGTAAGCCTTTTGAGTATACCTGACCCACAGACTCGACGAGTACAGAGATGTGCAAAAAGCCTTAAAAAGCGTAATTTTTACTGAATCCGTACATCGTCTAAATCTGCGCGCCAGCATGTTCGCCCTAACTGACAATGCTCTGCGCTCCCTCTCCATATCAGCATCATCTTTCAAGTTCTCGGTCAATAGATGACCAAGATATTTGAATTGATGCACTTTTCTAAGGTGAACACCATTGAGTGTGATAGGAGGAAAGAAGAAAGGACTCTTGGTTCCCGCCTTAAAAATCATATACTCAGTTTTCTGAACATTATAAGACAACCCGTGAGACACCGCATACGCCTCACATGTAGCCAGCAGCTGTCGCAATGCGGTGACTGAGGGAGCCAGCAGCACCATGTCGTCTGCATAACTGAGATTATTGACGCACACCCCGTCAACAAAACACCCTACATGCATGGTGCCTAGCTCCCCAATCAACGCATTCATATACAGATTGAAAAGCAGGGGTGAGCTCAACCCCCCCTGTCTCACCCCGCAATCCAACCTGCACGGAGCCGAGTACTCGCCTGCCCACTTCACTCTATTCTCTTGATTCAGGTACCAGTTTCTTAACAGTGAGATAAGCTCCGGCGGCAACCCAGTATCCTTCAACTTCTTCCAGAGGATGTCATAGCAGACCGTGTCAAAGGCCTTTGAAAGATCCATAAAGCAGGCATAGATGGGCGTTTCTCTATCCGTGTAGTACCTGACAGTGTGCTTCAGACTAAGGATCGCAGCTTCAGTTGACAGGCCGGGCACAAACCCAAATTGGGCATCATGTAACTGAACATGCTTCCTCAAATAGGAGTTGAACACACTGTCAAGCACTTTAGCGAAAATAGTGGCCAAGGAGATGGGCCTATAGTTTGACTTGTCTGAGACATCCCCTGTTCTATTCTTGATAATGGGCACTACCACAGTCTTCACCAGATCAAGAGGCAGGTAAGAGTGATTTAAACAGAGGTTGTAAAGCAAGGCGAGGACTCGTGGAAGGTGAAGGCCAGCATACCGGAGGTGTTCGACACTGAGACCATCGTGTCCTGGCGATTTACCTCTGGTCATTCTACTAATTGCGATCTTAACATCCTTGGCTAGAATAATTGTGTTTATTCCACCAATGGACTCAGTGTCAAACTGCGTGTTAGGCGTCCCAAGCGGCGACCGTACCTTAAAATGGTGTAAAAATAAATTATATATATATATATTCATAGGATGTTTCGCTTGCCTTATTCCTACAAGCAAACAAGAGTTTCTTGTTTGCTGGTGTAAGGTGCTCGTTGACAAAGATACGTTTTGCTTCGCCACCAATTCCCACATGTTCCGTTGTAATGCCGCGAGTCTTGCGTGTTGCCGCGCTTGCGTCTTGTATGTAGCGCTCATGACATATCTCCCTTGTTTCTGTGATCTGAGCTTATACCTTTCACGTCCCTTTTCGGAAAATAAGGATTTCAACGTATTAATAGCGGACTGAAAATAGTATTTGAGAAACGTGGTTTTGAATAAACCAGCCGAAATTCTACCACTATTTTAAAGCGAAAAAAATTAGTCGGTGTTAGGTAGTAGAGACCGGGAGATACTGACACAAAAGCAGATCGAGATGATGTTGGAGACATTATTTATTTTTAAACTTTTATTCTTGATTTATTTATTTTTTGTAAATGTTACATCGTTAAACCAGTGGTCTACGATTTATGCACGTGTCATAGGAGTCTCAGGTGTCATGTTATTGACATATTTATTTCAGACAATATCGGCGTCCCTCTGTCCGAACGTCTTGGGGCAGTGCGTGCTGGATTGCGTAGTGAGTACTGTTTATTAAATATACCTAGGGGTTTTTTTTAGGGTTCCGTAGCCAAATGGCAAAAAACGGAACCCTTATAGATTCGTCATGTCTGTCCGTCTGTCCGTCCGTATGTCACAGCCACTTTATTCCGTAACTATAAGAGCTATACTGTGGAAACTTGGTAAGTAGATGTATTCGGTGAACCGCATTAAGATTTTCATACAAAAATAGAAAAAAAACAATAAATTTTTGGGGTTCCCCATACTTAGAACTGAAACTCAAAAATTTTTTTTTCATCAAACTCATACGTGTGGGGTATCTATGGATAGGTATTCAAAAATGATATTGAGGTTTCTATTATAATTTTTTTCTAAACTGAATAGTTTGCGCGAGAGACGCTTCCAAAGTGGAAAAATGTGTGTCCCCCCCCCCGTAACTTCTAAAATAAGGGAATGATAAATGTAAAAATAATATATGATGTACATTACCATGCAAACTTCCACCGAAAATTGGTTTGAACGAGATCTAATAATTAGTTTTTTTTTAATACGTTATAAATCGTAAACCGCATTTTACCTTTCATTCAATCAACTCCAATATAATAAAGAATAAAGAAAAACATTTATTTAGATGTATAGTTGTACGGAACCCTACGTGCGCGAGTCCGACTCGCACTTGGCCGGTTTTTTTAAGAAGCGATTGACAACTAGCGTCCCGCCCTCGCTTCGCTATGTTACATGTGAGTTTTCTGTAATTCCCGCGTATAATCCAGAATGACATAGCAACGTAAAGCCTAAACCGCTGGGTTTATTTAGCTAGATTCCAAATTTGGCACGCAGCACAGGTTCTTTATGTGGTCTAGGAGCGCAATAAGGATTTTTTAAATGAGCCGGACAGTAGGGTACCTTTCCTTGTAAGTGTTGACGTTATGGTGTCTAAACAATACGATTTGAGTCGTTGAAGGACTTTGTGCAATGTCCGTCGCGGATCGCTACCACACTCTTTCAGTATACCGCCAAGCAGCAGTGTTAGCATTGTTGCGTTCTGGTTTGGGGATTAGGGTGGAGGCAGCACATCCATCAGCATCAAATCTCATTTTTATATGAAAAATCGTTGTTTTGTATGAAGCCACCTCCGCATCTATTCATCTTCAGCATTAAATTGCTTACTCATGTGACCAGATGCTTACGAACGAGAACGGTTGCTTGCGAATGACAATGGTTGGTGATGTATGTGAAAGGAGGAGGACTTTTAGCAGCTGAAAGTATGCGATGAACATCCTTTAGCAGCTGAAAGCATGCGATGGCATTCTTTAGCAGCTGAAAGCATGCGATGGCATCCTTTCGCAGCTGAAAGCATGCGATGACATCCTTTAGCAGCTGAAAGCATGCGATGGCATCCTTTCGCAGCTGAAAGCATGCGATGACATCTTTTAGCAGCTGAAAGCATGCGATGGCATCCCTTCGCAGCTGAAAGCATGCGATGACATCCTTTAGCAGCTGAAAGCATGCGATGGCATCCTTTAGCAGCTGAAAGCAGCCGATGGCACCCTTGAGCAGCAATGCATATAGTGTGTGTGAAACCGTCCAGTTAAATGCGATTGGATGCTGATAGATTTGACTCCACCCTAAGACAACCGGTGAAATTACTAGCATAGAGGCGTTCGATCTCAAGGTTGTCAACGCATTTGCAGTTTTATGATTGCAATGTCTATGCGCTTAGAGTCCACTTGTCATCAGCTGGCCTGTGTGCTGCTTTGTCTTCTCCATACAATAAACTGTTCCAGGCCAAGCCACCTTCGGAAAACGAAGAGTCGTACGCGGTGTGGAAGAAGGAGAAGGATGGTGTTCTAGAGTCGTTGAAGCAGCGCGCCATCATGCTCGCAGATTCCTTCAACGCCATGGAGGGGTTCAAGTGCAACACGGTGCAGGTAGGTAGCGGGCCTTTCGTTTAGGCACTTAAATAATGGGTGGATCAACTTTTTGCTGTCGTTCTTCTGTCCCGTAAGCCAGGAGACAACAGTGATAGAGTTTCTTACAAAAAAAATAATAATATATACTTCGAGCACAATAAGGAGAAAAGCCATAAAAGAATAGGTGTGTAATTGGCAATAAAACTGATTTTTAGTGGACTTATTATATCCTTTGAAATCAAAGTTTAAAAAGGAGTCGTCACCATGACACCGAGCTACAACAAAAGTGTTTGATTGACCCAAATGTAAATATAAAACCACGTAGTATATAGTTCACCAGCCAAAAGCAGCAAAACACCGATACGTCAAAGCTCGACAAAACCGTTTTGATTGGCTGTTTAACAGAGTCACGTGGTTTGGTTTGTTTACATTTTGTTAAGTACCTAAACGAATGGAGTATAGTATCGTTGCGTTTATCACGTGACAAAAAAATGTGGATAAAACACCCGTCACTCTCGTCCGTGTCAAAAAGTGATGGATATTTTATAAACAATTTGTCACACGATAAACGCAGCCATATTAGGTAGGCCCCTAGGCCAGGCCAGCTCCTGGGCTTCAGCTCCGGCTTCGTGCGTTCAATCCTTAATCCTGTAGAATGTCAGACTGACTTTGGAACTGAGGTGGGTGACATTTTTTTTTTCTTTTTGACTGTACAAACCCTTTTGCCCTGTTACGTACGTGCGTGACGACGGTAACACGGTAGCTCGCGCAAGATCAAAAGAGAGACTTGTGCTATAATAAGCATAACTTCACAACATTACAAAAACAGTTAACTTAAAATATAATGACATGTACAGTATTTGCAGCTTCTTAGGGCGACAAAACCAGTAATG